>CM069551.1:1800000-2330000 GCA_035773235.1 Eospalax fontanierii | reverse complement strand
CCCTAACCCTTACCCTAACCCTAACCCTAAACCTAACTCTAACCCTAATCTTAATCCAAACCCTAACCTAACCCTAACACTGACCCTAACCCAATCCCTGAACCTAATCTTAACCCTAATCCTAACCCAAAACCTAACCCTAAACCTATCCCTAACTCTAACCGTAACCCTAACCCAAACCTTATCACTAACCCTAAACCTAAACCTAAACCTAACCCTAACCCTAACCTTAACACTAACAGTAACCCAAAACCTAACCCTAACCCTAACCCTAATCCTAACCAAAACTCAAACCCAAACCCTAACCCTAACCCTAACCCTAACCCTAACCCTAACCCTACCCAAGCCTTAACCCTAACTCTAACCCTAACCCTAATCTTAACCCTAACCCTTACCCTAACCCTAACCCTAACCCTAAACCTAACCCTAACCCAAACCCTATCACTAACCCTAAGCCTAAAACTAAACCTAACCCTAACTCAAACCCAAACCTTAACCCTAACCCTAACCCTAACCCTAACCCTAACCCTAATCCTAAGCATAACCAAAACCCAAACCCTAAACCTAACCCTAATTCTAACCCGAACCCTTACCCTAAACCTAACGCTAATCTTTACCCTCACACAAACCGTAAACCTAATCTTCACCCTAACTCTAACCCTAAGCCTAACTCTTACCCAAACCCTGACAGTAACCCTAACCTAACCCTAACCGAAAAAAAACCCGTACGCTAACCCTAACGCAAAACCAAACCCTAAACTTAAAGCTAACCCTAACTCTAACCCTAACCCAAAACCTAACCCTAACCCTCACCCTAACCCTAATCCTAACCCTAAACCTAAACCTAACCCCAACCCTAACCCTTACCCTAAACCAAACCCTAAACCTTACCCTAACAAAAACCCAAACCCTAACCCTAAAGCTAAACCTAACCCTAACCCTAACCCAAACCCAAAAACTAAACCTAACCCTAAACCTAATCCTAACACAAACCCTATCCTTAACCCTAAACGTAACCGTAACCGTAACCCTAACCCTAAACCAAACCCTATCCCTAACCCTAACACTAAACCTAATCCTAACCCTGACCCTAAACCGAACCCAAACCCTAAACCTAACCCTAATCCTAACCCTAACCCTAGCCCTCACCCTAACACTAACATAACCCTAAAGCTAACCCTAACCCTAACCCTAACCCTAACCCTAACCCTGACCGAAACCCATACCCTAACGCTAACCCTAACCCTAACCCTAACCCTAACCCTAAACCTAACCCTAACCCTAACCCTAATCCAAAACCTAGCCTTAACCCTAACTCTAACCCTAACCCTAATCTTAACCCTAACCATTACCCTAACCCTAACCCTAACCCTAACTCTAACCCTAACCTTAATCCAAACCCTATCCTAACCCTAACACTGACCCTACCCCACTCCCTGCACCTACTCTTAACCCTACTCCTAACCCAAACCCTCACCCTAAACCTATCCCTAACTCTAACCGTAACCGTAACCCAAACCCTATCACTAACCCTAACCCTAAACCTAAACCTAACCCTAACCCTAACCTTAACACTAACAGTAACCCAAAACCTAACCCTAACCCTAACCCTAATCCTAACCGAAACTCAAACCCAAACCCTAACCCTAACCCTAACCCTAACCCTAACCCTAACCCTAACCAAGCCTTAACCCTAACTCTAACCCTAACCCTAATCTTAACCCTAACCCTTACCCTAACCCTAACCCTAACCCTAAACCTAACCCTAACCCAAACCCTATCACTAACCCTAAGCCTAAAACTAAACCTAACCCTAACTCAAACCCAAACCCTAAACCTAATCCTAACCCTAACCCTAACCCTAACCCTAAACCTAAGCCTAAACCTAACCCAAACCCAAACCCTAACCCTAACCCTAAACCTAACGCAAACCCAAACCCTAAAACTAACCCTAACCCAAACCGAAATCCTAACCCTAACCCTAACCCTAACCCTAAACCTAACCCTAACCCAAACCCTAACCCTACCCCTAACCATAACCCACACCAAATCCTAAACCGAACCGTAACCCAAACCCAAACCCTAACACTAACGCTAACCCTAACCCAAACACTAAGCCGAAGCCCTAACCCCTGACCCCTAGCCCTAAACCTAAGCCAAACCCTAACCCTAACACTAACGCAAACCCAAACCCTAAAACTAACCCTAACCCAAACCGAAATCCTAACCCTAACCCTAACCCTAACCCTAACCCTAAACCTAACCCTAACCCAAACACTAAGCCGCAGCCCTAACCCCTAACCCCTAGCCCTAAACCTAAGCCTAACCCTAACTTAACGCAAACCGAAACCCTAAAACTAACGCTAACCCAAACCCAAACCCTAACCCCAACCTAACCCTAACCCAAACCCTAAACGTAACCCTAACACTAACCCTAATACTAACCGAAACCCTAACCCTAACCCTAACCGCAACACCAACCGCTATCCCAACTCAAACCTCGTACCTAACCCTAAGACTAAAACTAACCTCAACCCTAACTCAAACCCAAACCCTAAACATAAACCTAAACCTAACCCAAACCCCAAACATAACCCTAACCCAAACCCTAACCCTAACCCTAACCCTAACCCTAATGCAAACCCAAACCCTAAAACTAACCCTAGCCCAAACCAAAATCCTAACCCTAAACGAAACCCTAACCCTAACCCTAACCATAACACACACCAAATCCTAAACCTAACCGTAACCCAAACCCAAACCCTAACACTAACCCTAACCCTAACCCTAACCTTAACCAAGCCTTAACCCTAACTCTAACCCTAACCCTAATCTTAACCCTAACCCTTACCCTAACCCTAACCCTAACCCTAAACCTAACCCTAACCCAAACCCTATCACTAAACCTAAGCCTAAAACTAAACCTAACCCTAACTCAAACCCAAACCCTAACCCTAATCCTAACCCTAACCCTAACCCTAACCCTAAACCTAAGCCTAAACCTAACCCAAACCCAAACCCTAACCCTAACCCTAAACCTAACGCAAACCCAAACCCTAAAACTAACCCTAACCCAAACCGAAATCCTAACCCTAACCCTAACCCTAACCCTAACCCTAAACCTAACCCTAACCCAAACCCTAACCCTACCCCTAACCATAACCCACACCAAATCCTAAACCGAACCGTAACCCAAACCCAAACCCTAACACTAACCCTAACCCTAACCCAAACACTAAGCCGAAGACCTAACCCCTGACCCCTAGCCCTAAACCTAAGCCAAACCCTAACCCTAACACTAACGCAAACCCAAACCCCAAAACTAACCCTAACCCAAACCGAAAACCCAACCCTAACCCTAACCCTAACCCTAACCCTAAACCTAACCCCAACCCAAACACTAAGCCGCAGCCCTAACCCCTAACCCCTAGCCCTAAACCTAAGCCTAACCCTAACACTAACGCAAACCGAAACCCTAAAACTAACCCTAACCCAAACCCAAACCCTAACCCCAACCTAACCCTAACCCAAACCCTAAACGTAACCCTAACACTAACCCTAATACTAACCGAAACCCTAACCCTAACCCTAACCGTAACACTAACCGTAATCCTAACTCAAACCTTGTACCTAACCCTAAGCCTAAAACTAACCTCAACCCTAACTCAAACCCAAACCCTAAACATAAACCTAAACCTAACCCAAACCCCAAACATAACCCTAACCCAAACCCTAACCCTAAATCTAACCCTAACCCTAACCCTAACCCTAACCCTAACCCTAACGCAAACCCAAACCCTAAAACTAACCCTAACCCAAACCGAAATCCTAACCCTAAACGAAACCCTAACCCTAACCCTAACCATAACACACACCAAATCCTAAACCTAACCGTAACCCAAACCCAAACCCTAACACTAACCCTAACCCTAACCCAAACCGAAATCCTAACCCTAACCCTAACCCTAACCCTAACCCTAACCCTAACCCTAAACCTAACCCTAACCCAAACCCTATCACTAACCCTAAGCCTAAAACTAAACCTAACCCTAACTCAAACCCAAACCCTAACCCTAATCCTAACCCTAACCCTAACCCTAAACCTAAGCCTAAACCTAACCCAAACCCAAACCCTAACCCTAACCCTAACCCTAACGCAAACCCAAACCCTAAAACTAACCCTAACCCAAACCGAAATCCTAACCCTAACCTTAACCCTAACCCTATCCCTAAACCTAACCCTAACCCAAACCCTAACCCTACCCCTAACCATAACCCACACCAAATCCTAAACCGAACCGTAACCCAAACCAAAACCCTAACACTAACCCTAACCCTAACCCAAACACTAAGCCGAAGCCCTAACCCCTGACCCCTAGCCCTAAACCTAAGCCAAACCCTAACCCTAACACTAACGCAAACCCAAACCCTAAAACTAACCCTAACCCTAACCCAAACCGAAATCCTAACCCTAACCCTAACCCTAACCCTAAACCTAACCCTAACCCAAACACTAAGCCGAAGCCCTAACCCCTAACCCCTAGCCCTAAACCTAAGCCTAACCCTAACACTAACGCAAACCGAAACCCTAAAACTAACCCTAACCCAAACCCAAACCCTAACCCCAACCTAACCATAACCCAAACCCTAAACCTAACCCTAACACTAACCCTAATACTAACCGAAACCCTAACCGTAACACTAACCGTAATCCTAACTCAAACCTTGTACCTAACCCTAAGCCTAAAACTAACCTCAACCCTAACTCAAACCCAAACCCTAAACATAAACCTAAACCTAACCCAAACCCCAAACATAACCCTAACCCAAACCCTAACCCTAACCCTAAACCTAACCCTAACCAAAAATTAACCCTAACACAAACCTTAACCCTAACCCTAACCCTAACCCTAACCCTAACCCTAATCCTAACCATAAACCAAACCCAAACCCTAAACCTAACCCTAATTCTAACCCGAACCCTAACCCTAAACCTAACCCTAATCTTAACCCTCACACAAACCGTAAACCTAGTCTTAACCCTAACCCTAACCCTAAGCCTAACTCTTACCCAAACCCTGACAGTAACTCTAGCCTAACCCTAACCGAAAAAAAAACCCGTACGCTAACCCTAACGCAAAACCAAACCCTAAACTTAAAGCTAACCCTAACTCTAACCCTAACCCAAAACCTAACCCTAACCCTCACCCTAACCCTAATCCTAACCCTAAACCTAAACCTAACCCCAACCCTAACCCTTACCCTAAACCAAACCCTAAACCTTACCCTAACCCAAACCGAAACCCTAACCCTAAAGCTAAACCTAACCCTAACCATAACCCTAACCCAAACCCTAAACCTAACCCTAAACCTAATCCTAACACAAACCCTATCCTTAACCCTAAACGTAACCGTAACCGTAACCCTAACCCTAAACCAAACCCTATCCCTAACCCTAACACTAAACCTAATCCTAACCCTGACCCTAAACCTAACCCAAACCCTAAACCTAACCCTAATCCTAACCCTAACCCTAGCCCTCACCCTAACACTAACATAAACCCTAAAGCTAACCCTAACCCTAACCCTAACCCTAACCCTAACCTTAACCCTAACCCTAACCCTAACACTAACCCAAACCCAAACCCTAACACTATACCTAACCCTAATCCAAACCCAAACACTAACCCTAACCCTAACCCTAATCCAAACCCAAACCCTAACCCAAACCCTAACCCAAACACTAACCCAAACCCTAATCCTAAACCTAAACCGAATCCTAACACTAACCCTAACCCTATCCCTAATCTTAACCCTAACCCTAACCCTAACCATCATCCTAACCCTAACCCTAACCCTAACCCTAACCCTCACCCAAAGCTGAATCCTAACCCTAACCCTAACCCTAACACAAACCCTAATCCTAACCCTAACCCTAAACCTAACCCTGATCCTTACCCTAACCCTAACCATAACCCTAACCCTAACACTAAACCTATCCCTAACCCTAACCCTAACCCAAACCTTAACCTTAACCCAAACCCTAATCCTAACCCTAACCCTACCCAAAACCCTAACCCTAACCCTAAGCCCAAACCCTAATGCTAACCCTAACCCTAACGAAAACCCAATCCCTAACCCTAACCCTTACCCAAACCCTAACCCTAATCCTAATCCTAACCCAAACTCTATCCATCTCACTAACCCTAACCATAATTCTAAACCTAACCCTAACCCAAACACCAACCCTAACCCTAAGCTTAACCCTAACCAAAACCCTAAACCTAACCCTAAACCTAACCCTAACCCTAACACTAACACTAACCCAAAACCTAACCCTAACCCTAACCCTAACCCTAACCCAAACCCAAACCCTAACCCTAACCCTAACCTTAAACCTAACCCAAACCCTAACCCTAACCCTAACGCAAACCCAAACCCTAACCCTAACCCTAACCCTAACTCTAACCCTAACCTAAATCCGAACCCTAATCCTAACCTTAACCCCAATCCTAACCCTAAACCTAACCCTAACCGTATCCCTAATCGTAACCCTAACCCTTACCCTAACACTCAACATAACCCTAATCCAAACCCTAACCCTAACACTGAAACTAACCCTAACCCTAACCCTAACACTAACCCTAACCCTAACCTAAACCCTAAACAAAACCCTAACCCTAACCTAAAACCTAACCCAAACCCAAACCTAAAGCTAACCCTAATCCTAACCCAAACCCTAACCCTAACCCTAACCCTAACCCTAACCCAAACCAAAGCCTAAACCTAACCCTAACCCTAACCCTAACCCTAATCGTAACCCAAACCACAACCCTAACCCTAACCCTAACCTAACCCTAACTGAAACCCAAACCCTAATGCTAACCCTAACTCTAACCCTAAACCTAACCCTAACTCTAACCCTAACCCAAATCCTAACCCTAATCCTAAGCCTAACCCTAAGTCTAACCCTAACCCAAAACCTAACCCTAACCCAAAACCTAACCCTAATCCTAACCCTAACCCTAATCCTAACCCTAACCCTAACCCTAACTCTATCCCTAATCCTAACCCTCACCTTAACCGTAACCCAAAACCTAACTCTAACATTAACCCTAACCCAAACCCTAACCTAGAAGGAAAACCAAACCTTAACCCTAACCGTATCTCTAAACCAAACCCAAACCCTGAACATTGACAATTGACCAGGGCCTCCTGAATAGTTATTATGGACCATGGAATCATTAACATCAGTTATGGTTCAGGGCACTCTGAACATCTTCTATGGAGCAGGGCAGACTGAACATCGATTAGGGACAAGGGCACCCTGAACAGTGACAATGGACCAGGGAATCCTGAACATCAACTATGGACCAGGAAACCGTCAATAGTGTTTATGGACCAAGGCCCCCAAACAGTGATAAAGGACCAGGGAAACCTGAGCAATGATTATGGACCAGTGAACGCTGAACATCGGTTATGGACCAGGGAACCCTGACCATTGATTTTGGACCAGGTAATCCTGAACAGTGATTATGGTGCAGGGAGCCCTGAAAATTGACTATGGACCAGGGCACCGTAAGCTGTGATTAGGACAAGGGAATCCTGAACATCAATTATGTACCAGGCACAATGATCAGTGATTATGTCCCAGGGCAACCTGTATATCAATTATGGACCAGGGAACCCTGAGTATCAATTATGGATCAGGGAAGCCTGAACAGTGATTATAGACCATGGATCCCTGTACATCGACTATAGACCAGGAATACCTCAACAGTGATTATGGACCAGGAAACCCTGAACAATGATTTTGGACCAGGGAACCCTGAAGAATGATTATGAACCAGGAAAGCATGAGTGATTATGGACCAGGGCACCCAGAACAATGATTGGGGACAAGGCAACCCTGAACATCAATTATGGACCGGGGAACCCTGAACATTGACAATGGACGAGCGAACACTTCACAGTGATTATGGACCTGGGTACCCTGAACCATCATGATTATGGACCAGTGCAACTTGGACATCAACTATTGATTAGGGCACCCTGAACAGTGATTATGGACCAGGAAACCCTAGACTTCGATTATGGACCAGGGTAACTGAACGGTGCTGATGGACCAGGAAGCCCTGAACATCAATTATGGACGAGTGTACCCTGAACAGTTATTATGGACCAGGGAACCCTAAACAACGAGTATGGACCACGGCACCCTGAACAGTGATTATGGATCCGGGAAACCTGAACAGTGATTATGGACCAGGGAACCCTCATCAGTGACTATGGATCAGGGAAACCTGAACAGTGATTATGGTCCAGGGAGCCCTGAAGATCGACTATGGAACAAAGCACCCTAAACTGTGATTAAGGACAAGGGAAAACTGAACATTGATTATTGAGCAGGGCACCCAGAAAAGTGATCATGGACTAGGGAACCATGAACATCAATTATGGATCAGGGAACATTAACGGTGATTATAGACCAGCAAACCCTGATCAGTGATTATGGACCAGGGAACCCTGAACATTGATTATTGACAAGGGTAGCCTGAAAGACTATATGGACCAGGGCACACTGAATATTGATTATGGTCCAGGGCACCCTGAACAGTGATTATGGACCAGGAAAACTGAACTTTGAATATCAACCTGGGTAGCACGAAAGTCAATATGGACAAGGGCACCCTGAATAATGATTATGGACCAGAGCAACCTAGACAACGATTTTGGACCATTGTACCATGAACAGGGATTATAGACTCGGAACCCCTGGACTTCGATTATGGACAAGGTCATCTGAACGGTAATTATGGTCCAGGGAACCCTGAACATGGACTATGGATCAGGGGATCTTGAATAGATTATGCACCAGGGATCCCTGAACAGTGATTTTGGACCAGGGCACCCTGAAGTGTGCTTATGGACCAGAGAATCCATGAACATCGATTATGGACCAGGCCACCGTGGACATCGATTATGGACCAGGGCACCTGAACGTTGATTATTGACCAGGGAATCCTGAACATCGACTATTAACCAGGGCATCGTGAACAGTGATTATGGACCAGGGCAGCCTGAAAATTGATTATGGACCAGGGAACCCTCAAAGTGATCATTTACCAGGGAAACCTGAACAGTGATTATGGACCAGGGCACTCTGAACAGTGATTATGGACCAGGAACCCTGAACAGCGATTATGGACTAGGGCAAATTGAATACAGATTATGGACCAGGAAACCCTGAGAAGTGATTATGGACCAGGGAATCCTGAACATTGTCTATGGCCCAGGGAACACTTCACAGGGATTATGGACATGGGTACCCTGAATCATGATTATGGACCAGCGCACCCTGGACATCAACTATTGACTAGGGCACCCTGAACAGTGATTATGGACCAGGAAACCCTAGACACAGAGTATGGACCAGGGTAACTGAACAGTGCTGTAGGACCAGGGAACCCTGAATATCGATTATGGACAAGTGTACCCTGAACAGTTATTACGGACCAGGGAATCCTAAACAACGAGTATGGACCATGGCACCCTGAACAGTGATTATGGACCCAGGCAAACTGCACAGTGATTATGGACCAGGGAACCCTGAACAGTGCTTAAGGACCCAGGCACCTTAAACTGTCATTATGGACCAGGGAAATCTGAACAGTGATTATGGACGAGCAAACCCTGATCAATGACTATGGACCAGGGAAACCTGAAGAGTGATTATGGCCAAGGGAGCCCTGAAGGTCGACTATGGAGCAAGGCACCCAAAACTGTGATTACGGACAAGGGAAAACTGAACATTGATTATTGAGCAGTGCACCCTGAACAGTGATCATGGACTAGGGAACCATGAACATCGATTATGGACCAGCGAACCTTAACGGTGATTAAAGACCAGCAAACCCTGATCAGTGATTATGGACCAGGGAACCCTGAACATTGAATATTGACCAGTGTAGCCTGAAAGACTGTATGGACCAGGGCACGCTGAATATTGATTATGGTCCAGGGCACCCTGAACAGTGATTATGGAACAGTAAACTCTGAACATCGATTCAGGACCCCTGGACTTCGATTATGGACCAGGTCATCTGAACGGTAATTATGGACCAGGGAACTCTGAACATCGACTATGGATCAGGGGATCCTGAATAGATTATGGACCAGGGGACCCTGAACAGTGATTATGGACAAAGAAACCTTGGATATTGATTAAGGACCAGGGCACCTGAACGGTGATTATGGGTATCCTTAAATTTGATATGGACTAGGCACCCTGAATATTGATTATGAACCAGGCACCCTGAATAGTAATTTTGGACCAGGAACCATGAACAACGATTATGGACTAGGGCAACTTGAACATCGATTATGGACCAGGAAAACCTGAACAGTGATTTTGGACCAGGGAATCCTGAACAGTGATCATGGAGCAGGGAATCCTGAATATCGACTATGGACCAGGGAACCCTGAAGAATGATTATTCACCAGCCAAGTGTGATGAGTGATTATTTACCAGGGATCCCTGAGCATTTATTAACAACCAGGGTAGCCTGAAATTTGGTATGGACCAGGGCATCCTGAACAGTGATTATGGATCTGGAACACTGAATATCAATTATGAATTAGGGAATCCTGAACATCGATTATGGACCAGAGCACCCTGAAAATAGATTATGGACCAGGGAACCCTGAACATTGACTATGTACCAGGGGATCCTGAACACTAATTATGGACCAGGGAAACCTGAACTGTGTTTTTCGAGCAGGGAATCCTGAACAGTTTTTATCAACCAGGGAACCTTGAAAAGTAATTTTCGACCAGGGGACCCTGAACAGTAATTATGGAGCAGGCAAACCTGAACACCGATTATGGACCAGCCACACTGGACATCAATGGTGGACCAGGGCACCCTGAACAGTGAGTATGGACCATGGAACCCTGAATATCGACTATGGACCAGGGCATAACAGTGATTATGGACCACATAACCCTGAACATCTATTATGGAGCAGTGTAACCTGAAATATGATTATGGACAAGGCATCCCTGAACATTGATTATCGACCAGGGTCACCTGAAAATTGATATGATCAGGGCACCCTGAATATTGCTTATGGATCAGGGCACCCTGAACAGTGATTATTGCCAGGAACCGTGAACATCAATTATGGACTAGGAAACCCTGGGCATCGATTTTGGACCAGGTCACCTGAATTGTGATGATGGACCAGGGAAACCTGGGCATCCTAAACAGTGAGTATGGACCAGGGAACCATGATCAAAGATTATGGATCAGGTCACCTGAACACCGATTATGGACCAAGGCAACCTTAACTGTGATTATGGACCAGGGAAAGGTGAATAGTGATTTTGGACGAGGGAACACTGAACATTGATTATGTACCAGGGCACCCTGAACAGTGATTCTAGACCAGGGAACCCTAGACATCGATTATGGATGAGGGCACCTGAACAGTGCTTATGGACCAGGGAACCCTAAAGATCGATTATGGACCAGTGTGGACTGAAGATTTATTATGGACCCGGGAATCCTGAACATCAACGATGGACCAGGGGAACCTGAGGAGTGATTATGGACCATTGCAACCTGAACAGTAATTATGGACCAGGGAAACCTGAACACCGATTATGGACCAAGACACCCTGAACTGTGATTATGGACCAGGGAACACAGAACAGTGATTATGGACGAGCAAACTATGATCAGTGATTATGGACCAGGTAACCCTCAAGTTAGACTATGGAAAAGGCCCTGTAAACAGTGATTATGGACCAGGGAACCCTGAACAGTGATAATGGACCAGCGAAACCTGAATTTCGAATATGGAACAGGGCATTCTGAACTATGATTATGGACCAAGGAACCCTGAACAGTGATTATGGACCAGGGCACCCTGAACTGTGATTATTGAGCAGGAAAACTTGAACAGTGATTTTGGACCAGGGAATCCTGAACAGTGATCATGGAGCAGGGAATCCTGAATATCGACTATGGACCAGGGTACCCTTAAGAATGATTATGCACCAGCCAACTGTGATGAGTGATTATGAACCAGGGAAACCTGAGCATTTATTATCGACCAGGGTACCCTGAAATTCGATATGGACCAGGGCAATCTGAACAGTGATTATGGACCAGGAACACTGAAAACCGATTATGGACTAGGGCATCCTGAACATCGATTATGGACCAGAGCACCCTGAAAATTGATTATGGACCAGGCAATCCTGGATATGGATTAATGGCCAGGGCACCTGAACATTGATTATGGACCAGGGAATCCTGAACATTGGCTATGTTTCAGGGGATCCTGAACAGTGTTTATGGACCAGTGAAACCTGAACTGTGATTTTCGAGCAGGGAAACCTGAACAGTTTTTATTGACCAAGGAGCCTTTAAAAGTAATTTTCCACCAGGGAACCCTGAACAGTGATTATAGACAGGGTAACGTGAACATCGATTATGGACCAGGGCACCCTGGATATCGATTATGGACCAGGGCACCCTGAACAGTGATTTTGGACCAGGGAAATCTGGACATTGATTATGGACCAGGGTATCCTGAACTGTGATTATGGACCAGGGCACCCTGAACATTGATTATGGAGCAGGTAAACCTGAACATCGATTATGGACCAGGCCACACTGGACATCGATTATGGATCAGGACACCCTGAAAAGTGACTATGGATCAAGGAACCCTGAATATCAACTATGGACCAGGGCTTCTTGAACAGTGGTTATGGAGCAGATAACCCTGAACATCTATTATGGAGCAGGGTAACCTGAAATGTGATTATGGACAAATAATCCCTGGACATTGATTATCGACCAGGGTAGCCTGAAGGTCGATATGGATCAGAGCACCCTGAATATTTATTATGGACCAGGGCACCCTGAAGAGTGATTATGGCCAGGAAACCTGAACAGGTATTATGGATAATGGCAATCAGACAATCGATTACGGACCAGGGCATCCTGAACAGTGATTATGGACTTGGAAACCCTGAACTTCATTTATGGACCAGGGAACCCTAAACATCGATGATGGACAAGGACACCCTAAACATCGATTATGGACAACAACCCCCTGAACAGTGATTATGAACCGGGGCACCGTGAAGTGTGATTTTGATTCAGGGAACCTTGAACAGTGATTTTGGACCAGGGAAATCTGAACAGTGAGTATGGACCAGGGAACAATGAATATAGACTATGGACGAGGGCACCCTGAACAGTGATTATGGATGAGGGAACCTTGCATTTTGATTATGGACCAGGTCATCTGAATGGTGATTATGGATCAGGGAATCCTGAAAATCGACTATGGATCTGGGCAACCTGAACAGTGATTATGTACCAGGGATCCATGAACAGTTATTTTGGACCAGGGAACCTGAACAGTGATTATGAACCAGGGAACCTTGAAGACCAACTACGGAGCAGGGCAAACTAAACTGTGATTACGGACTAGGGAACCCTGAACATCGGTTATGGACCAGGTCAACCTGAACAGTGATTAAGGAATGGGGAACCCTGAATATCGATTATTTGCCAAGGATGCCTAAAAATTGTTTATGGACCAGGGCAACCTGAACAGTGATTATGGACCAGGAAACCCTGAACTTCGGTTATGTACCAGGGAATGCTGAACATCGATTACGGACGAGGACAACCTGAACAGTAATTATGGACGGGGGCACCGTGAACTGTGATTTTGCATCAGGAAACCCTGAACAGTGATTATTGGACCAGGGATTCCGGAACAGTGATTATAGACCAGGGAACCCTGAATATAGACTATGGACCAGGGCAACTTGAACTGTTGTTTCATACAAGGGAACCCTGAACATGGGTTTTGGATGAGGGCAACCTGGGCAGTGATTATGGATTAGGGATATCTGAATATCGACTATGGACCAGGGATTGTGAACCAGGGCACCCTGGAGAGTGATTATGGACGAGGGCACCCTGAACAGTGATTATGGTCAAGGCAACCCTGAACATCGATTATGGACCTGGGCACCCTGTACAGTTATTATGGACCACGGCTCCTGAACAGTTATTATGAACCAGGGAAACCTGAACTGTGGTTAAAGTCCAGGGAACACTGATCAGTGAGTATGGACGAGGGAATTGTGATGATAGACGATGGAACAGGATACAGTAAACTGTGATTATGGACAAGCGTACCCTGAACATCGATTATGGAGAAGGGCAACCTGAACAGTGATTATGGACTGAGAAACACTGAAGACAGACTATGGAGCAGGACACAATAAACTGTGATTACGGACAAGGTTACGCTGAATATCCATTATGGAACATATCATCCTGAACAGTGATTATGGACCAGGTAACCCTGAGTATCGATTATGGACCAGTGAACCCTGAACATCGATTATGGATCAGGGCACCTGAGCAGTGATTATGAACCACAGAACCCTGAACATTGATTATAGATCAGGGTAACTTGAAAGTCGATATGGACCAAGGCACTCTGAACAGTGATTATGGACCAGGAAAACTGAACATTGATATTCGACCAGGGTAGCATGAACGTTGATCTAGACCAGAGCAGGCTGAATTTTGATTATGGACCAGGGCACCCTGAACAGTGATTATGGACTAGGGAACCATGAACATCAGTTATGGACCAGGGCACCCTGAACAGTGATTATGGACCATGAAAACTGAACATTGATTTTCGACCAGGGTACCATGAAAGTCGATATGGACAAGGGCAATCTGAACACCGATTATGGACCAGGGCAACCTAAACAGTTATTTTGGACCAGGGAAACTTGGATTTCGACTATGGATAAGGTGATCTGAATGGTGATTACGCACCAGACAATCCTGAACATCGACTATGGATCAGGGCATCCTGAACAGTGATTATGGACCAGGGAAACCTAAACAGTGATTAAGGACCAGGGAAACCTGAAAAGAGATTGTGGACCATGGAAACCTGAATATCAACTATGAACCAGGGTAACCTGAACAGTGATCATGGACCAGAGAACCCCAAACATCGATTATGGACCAGGACACCCAGGGCACACTGAACAGTGGTTTTGGACCAAAGCACCCTGAAATGTGATTATGTACTAGGGAAACCTGTACACCCATAATGGATCAGGCCAAACTGAACAGTAATTATGGACCAGGGAACCCTGGACATCAATTATAGACCAGGACACCAGAACGGTGATTATGGACCAGGGAACTCTGAATATAAATTATGAACCAGGGCACCATGAACTGTTCTTTCGTACAAGCGAACCCTGAACATGGATTATGCACGAGGGCACACTGAGCAGTGATTATCAATTAGGGAAACCAGAATATCCACTAGAGACCAGGGCACCTTGAAAAATTATTTTGGACCAGTGCACCCTGGACAGTGATTATGGACCAGGGCACCCGGAACAGTGATTATGGCCAGGGCCCCTGAAAAGTTATTATGGACCAGGGAAACATGAACAGTGATTATGGACCAGGGCAGCCTGAACAGTGGTTAAAGTCCAGGGAACTCTGAACAGTGAGTATGGACCAGGGAACCTTGAAGATAGACTATGGAGCAGGACACAATAAACTGTGATTAAGAACAAGGGTACACTGTACATCGATTATGGAACAGGGCACCCTGAATAGTGATTATGGACCGGGGAAACGTGAATATCTATTATGGACCAGTGAAACCTAAAAGTCGATTATGGACCAACACATCCTGAGCAATGATTATGGACCAAGGAATTCTGAACATCAGTTATGTACCAGGGAATTCTGAAGAGTAATTATGGGCCAGGGAATTCTCAACATCAGCAGTGGATTGGAGCATCCTAAGCAGTGATTATGGACCATGGCACCCTGAATGCTGATTATGGACCAGGGTACACTGAACATCAATTATGGACCAGGGAAACCTGAACAGTGATTATGGACCAGGGAAACCTCAACAGTCATTTTCGACCAGGGAACCCTGGACAGTGATTATGGACCAGGGATCCCTGTGTGTTGACTATGGATGAAGGCACCATGAACCGTGGTTTTTGACCAAGGCACACTGAACAGTGATCATGCACCAGGGAACCCTGTACACCAATAATGGATCAACGTTGGACCACGGCAACCTGAACAGTGATTATGGACCAGGGACCCATGAACATCGATTATGTATCAGGGCACCCTGAACAACCTTTATGGACCATGCCACCCTGAAGATTGATTAGGGACCAGGTCAACCTGAACAGTGATAATGGACCAGGGAAACCTGAACAGTGATTATGGATGAGGGAACCCTGGATATCGATTATAGACCGGGGCACCAGGACTGTGAATATTGACCAGGAAAAGCTGAATATCGACGTTGGACCACGGCAACCTAAACAGTGATTATGGACCAGGGAACCAGGAACAGTGATTATAGACCAGGAAACCCTGAATATAGATTATGGACCAGGGCACCATGAACTGTTCTTTCTTACAAGAGAACCCTGAACATCGATTATGGACAAGGGCACCCTGAACAGTGATTATAGATTAGGGAAACATGAATATCCACTATGGACCAGAGCACCCTGAACAGGGATTTTTTTTACCAGTGCACCCTGGACAGTGATTATGGACCAGGGCTTCCTGAACAGTGATTAAGGACAAGGCAACCCTGAACATCGATTTTGGACCTGGGCATCCTGAACAGTGATTATAGACCAGGGCACCTGAACAGTTGTTATAGACAAAGAGAAACCTGAACAGTGATTATGGACCAGGGCAGCATGAACAGTGGTTAAAGTCCAGGGAAACTTGGAAAGTGAGTATGGACCAGGATACCGTGAATAGTGATTATGGACCAGGGAACTCTCAACATCGACTATGGAATCAAGCTACCTAAACAGTGATTATGGACCATGGCACCTTGAATAGTAATTATGGACCAGGGCACCCTGAACATCGAATATAGACCAGGACAACCTGACGAGTGATTATGGACCAGGGAAACTTGAACAGTGATTATAGAATTCTGAATATAGACTATGGACCAGGGAACGCTGAACATCGTTTATGGATCAGGGCAACCTGAGCAGTGATTATGAAGCACCAAAGCTTGTACATTGATTATCAACCAGGGTAGCCTGAAAGTAGATATGAACCAGGGCATGCTGAATATTGATTATGGACCAGGGCACCCTGAGCAGTGATTATGGACCAGGAAAACTAAATATTGATTATCGACCAGGGTAGCATGAAATTCGATATGGAACAGGACACGCTGAATATTGATTATGGACCAGAGAACGCTGAAAGGTGATTACTGACCATGGAACCCTGAACACTGATTATGGACCAAGGCAACCTGAACTGTGATTATGGAGCAGGGAAACCTGAACAATGATTTTAGACCACGAAAACCTGAACAGTGATTATGGACCAGGGAACCATGAATATTGACTATGCAGAAGGACACCCTGAACAGTGATAATGGACAAGGAAGCCCTGAACAGTGATTATGGACAAGGGCACCCTGAACATCGATTATGGACTAGGGCATGCTGGGCATCGATTATGGACGAGGGCACCTGAACGGTGATTATGGACCAGGAAAATCTCAATATCGACTATGGACCAGGGAAACCTAAACAGTGAGTATAGACCAGGGAACCATGAACGACGATTATGGACCAGCGCACATTGGATATCGATTATGGACCAGGGTACCCAAAACAGTGATTATGTACAAGGGAACCGTAGACTTCGATTATGGACCAGCACACGTGAATGGTGCTTATGAACCAGGGAACCCCGAACATCGATTATGGACCAGTGTACCCTGAACAGTTATTATGGACCAGTAACCCTGAATATTGACTATGGACCTGGGCAACCTGAACAGTGATTATGGACCAGGGAACCCTGAACACCGATTATGGACCAAGGCACCCTGAAAGGTGATTATGGACCAGGAAACTCTGAACAGTGATATTGACCAGCAAACCCTGATCAGTGACTATGGACCCCGGAATCCTGAACAGTGATTATGGTCCAGGGAGCCCTGAAGATCGACTATGGAACAACGCACCCTAAACTGTGATTATGGAGAAGGGAATCCTAAACATCGATTATGGAACAGGGCACCCTGAACATTGATTATGGACCAGGGAACCTGAACGGTGATTATAGACCAGCGAACCCTGATCAGAGATTATGGACCAGGGTACCCTGAACATTGATTATGAACCAGGGTAGCCTGAAAGTCGATATGGACCAGGGTAAGCTGAATATTGATAATGGTCCAGGGCAACCTGAACAGTGATTATGGACCATGGAACCCTGAACAGTGAATATGGACTAGGGACCCCTGGAATTCAAATACGTACCAGGTCATCTCAATGGTAACTATGGACCAGGGAACCCTGAATATGGACTATGGATCAGGCATTTTGAACAGTGATTATGGACCAGGAATCCCTGAACAGTGATTTTGAACCAGGGAAACTGAACAGTGGTTATGGACCAGAGAATCCCTGAACATCGATTATAGAGCAGGCCACCGTGGACATCGATTATGGACCAGGTCACCCTGAACATCGACTATGGGTCAGGGCATCCTGAACAGTGATTATGGACCAGGGATCCCTCAACAGTGATTTTGGACCAGGGAACCCAGAACAGTGATTATGGAGCAGGGAACCCTGAGTATCGACTTTGGACCAGGGTACCCTGAACAGTGGTTTTGGACCAAGGCACCCTGAACTGTGATTATGCACCAGGGAACCTTTACACCGATTATAGATCAGGACAACCTGAACAGTGAGTATGGACCAGGGAACCCTGGACATCGATTATAGACCAGGGCACCAGAATGGTGATTATGTACCAGGGAACCCTGAACATCGTCTTTGGACCACGGCAACGTGAACAGTGATTATGGACCAGGGAAATATGAACATCGATTATGGATCAGGGCAACCTTAACATCGTTTATGGACCAGGGCAACGTGAATATTGATTAGGGACCAGGTTACTCTGAACAGTGATAATGGACCAAGGAAACCTGAACAGTGATTATGGACCAGGGAAACTTGAAGATCAACTATGGAGCAGAGTAACCTAAACTGTGATTACGGACAAGGGAACCGTGAACATCAATTATGGACCAGGTGACCATGAACAGTTATTAAGGACAGGGGAACCTTGAATACCGATTATTGAACAAGGAAGCCTAAAAATTGATTATGGACCAGGCCATTCTGAACAGTGATTATGCTCCAGGAAACCTTGAACTTCGGTTATGGACCAGGGAACGCTGAACATCGATTATGGATGAGGACACCCTGAACAGTGATGATGGACCGGGCCACCGTGATCTGTGATTTTGGATCAAGGAAATCTGAAGAGTTATTTTGGACCACGGAATACTGAACAGTGATTACAGACCAGGGCACTGTGAACATTTATTTCGTGCAAGGGACTCGTGAACATTGATTATGAACAAGGGCAGCCTGAACCTTGATTATGGGTTAGGGAAACCTGAATATCCACCATGGATGAGAGCACCCAGAACAGGAATTTTGGACCAGGGCACATTGGACAGTGATTATGGACCAGGGCACCCTGAACAGATATTTTAGACAACGCAAACTTGAACATCGATTTTGGACCTGGCCATCCAGAACAGTGATTACAGACCAGTGCCTCTGAACAGTTATTATAGACCAGAGAAACCTGAATAGTGATTATGGACCAGGGCAGCATGAAGAGTGGTTAAAGTCCAGGGAAACTTGGACAGTCAGTATGCACCAAGGAACACGGAAGAGTGATTATGGAACAGGGAACTCTCAACATCGACTATGGAATCAAGCTACCTAAACAGTGATTATGGACCACGGCACCCTGAATAGTAATTATGGACCAGGGCACCCTGAACATCAAATATAGACCAGAGCAACCTGACGAGTGATTATGGACCAGGGAAACTTGAACAGTGATTATAGACCAGGGAACCACTGAATATAGACTATGGACCAGGGAACACTGTACATCATTTCAGGATCAGGGCAACCTGAGCTGTGATTATGAACCACCAAAGCTTGAACATTGATTATCAACCAGGGTAGCCTGAAATAGATATGGACCAGGGCATGCTGCATATTGATTATGGACCAGGGCACCCTGAACGGTGATTATGGACCAGGAAAACTTAATATTGATTATCGACCAGGGTAGCATGAAAATCGATATGGAACAGGACACGCTGAATATTGATTATGGACCAGGGAACACTGAAAGGTGATTATTGATCATGAAACCCTGAACACCGATTATGGACCAAGGCAACCTGAACTGTGATTATGGAGCAGTGAAACCTGAACAATGATTTTAGACCACGGAACCCTGAACAGTGATTATGGACCAGGGAACCCTGAACAGCGATTATGGACCAGGGAACCATGAATACTGACTATGGAGAAAGGCACCCTGAACAGTGATAATTGACCAGGAAGCCCAGAACTGCGATTATGGACCAGGGCACCCTGAACATCGAGTATGGACTAGGGCATGCTGAGCATCAATTATGGACCAGGGCACCTGAACGGAGATTATGGACCAGGAAACGTTGAACATCGACTATGGACCAAGGCACCCTGAACAGTGATTTTGGACCAGCGCAGCTTTATCAGTGATTATGAACCAGAGCACCCAGAATAGCGACTTTGGACCAGCGCACCCTGAAGAGTTATTATGGACCAAGGCACACTAAAAAGTGATTATGGACCTGAGAACTCTGAACAGTGATTATGGTCCAGCAAACCCTGATCAGTGATTATAGACTAGGGAACCCTGTACATTGGTAATCTACCAGGGAATTCTGAAAATCGATTATGGACCTGGGAAACCTGCATTTCTGCTATGTAACCGGGCACCCTAAACTGTGGTTACGGACGAGGTATACCTGAACAGTGATTATGGACCAGGAAACACTGAATATCGATTATGGAACAGGGCATACTGAACTGTGATTATTGTCCATGGAAACCTGAGGTGTGATTTTGGACCAGGGAATCCTGAAGAGTGATTATGGACCAGGGAACCCTGAATATGGACTATGTACCAGGGCACTCTGAATTCGATTTTGGAAAAGGTAACCCTGAACATCAATTATACACCAGGGCACCCTGAAGAGTGATTATGGACCAGCCAATCCTAATCAGTGATTATGGACCAGGTAACCCCGAGCATTTATTATCGAAGAGGGTAGCCTGAAATGTGATTATGGACCAGGGAACGCTGAATATCCATTATGGAGCAGGACACCCTGAACTGTGAATATTTAGCAGGAAAACCTGAACAGTGATTTTGGACCAGGGAATCCTGAACAGTGATCATGGAGCAGGGAATCCTGAATATCGACTATTGACCAGGGAACACTGAAGAATGATTATGCACCAGCCAACTGTGATGAGTGATTATGGACCAGGGAACCCTGAGCGTTTATTATCGACCAAGGTAGCCTGAAACTCGATATGGACCAGGGTTTTCTGAACAGTGAATATGGACCAGGAACCCTAAACATCGATTATGGACTAGGGCATCCTGAACATCAATTATGGACCAGAGCACCCTGAGAATTGATTATGGACCAGGGAACCCTGGATATGGATTAAGGGCCAGGGTACCTGAAGGGTGATTTATGTACCAGTGAACCCTGAACATTGACTATGGACCAGGGGATCCTGAACACTGATTATGGACCAGGGAACCTTGAATATAGACTATGGACCAAGGGTACCATGAATTGTTGTTTCGTACAAGAGAACCCTGAACATCGATCATGTACGAGGGCACCCTGAAGAGTGATGATGGATTAGGGAAACCTGAATATCCACTATGGACCAGAGCACACTGAACAGAGATTGTGGACCAGGGCACCCTGGACAGTGATCATGAACCAGGGCAGCCTGAACAGTGATTATGGACCAGGGCACCTGAAAGGTTATTATGGACCAGGGAAACCTGAAAGGTGATTATGAACCATGGCAGCCTGAAGAGTGGTTAAAGTCCATGGAACCCTGAACAGTGACTTATGGTTCAGGGAAGTCTGAAGATAGACTATGGAGCAGGACACAATAAACTGTGACTACGGACAAGTGTACTCTGAACATCACCTTGCACTGTGATTACAGACATGGGAACCCTGAATATCGATTATGGAACAGGGAAACCTAAAATCCGTCATGGACCAGGGACACCTGAACAGTGATTTAGGACCAGGAAAACCTGAACATCGACTCTGGAATCAGGATACCCTGAAAAGTGATAATGAATCAGGGCACCCTGAATAGTGACTATGGGCCAGGGAATCCTGAACAGTGATTATGGACCAGAGCACCCTGAACAGTAATTATGGACCAGGGAACCCTGAAGATTGACTATGGACCGGGGCCCCTGAAGAGTTATTATGTACCAGGGAACTCTGAACAGTGAGTATGGACCAGGGAACCCTGAAGATAGATTATCGAGCAGGACGTGATAAACTGATTACGGACAAGGGTACGCTAAACAGCGATGAAGGAACAGGACACCCTGAACAGAGATTACGGTCTGGGGAACCCTGAATATCAATTATAGACCAGGGAAACATAAAGTGGCTTATGGACCAGCATATCCTGAGCAAGAATTATGGACCAAGGAACCCTGAACTTCACTTACGGACCAGGTAACTCTGAAGAGTGATAATGGACCAGGGAACTCTCAACATCGACTATGGAATCAAACAATCAAAACAGTGATTATGGACCATGGCACCCTGAATAGTGATTATGGACCAGGGCACCCTGACCATCGATTATCGAAGAGAGCAAACTGAACAGTGATTTTCGACCAGGGAATCCTAATCAGTGTTTACAGCCCAGGGAATCCTAATATAGACTATGGAGCAGGACAAAAATAAACTGTGGTTACGGACAAGGGGACTCTGAACATTGATTAAGGAACAGGGCACCCTGAAGAGTGATTAAGGATTAGAGAAACCTGAATATTCACTATGCACTGTAGCACCCTGAACAGTGATTTTGGACCAGGGCAACCTGGAGAGTGATTATGGCCCAGGGCACCCTGAACAGTGATCTTGGACCAGGGCAGCCTGAACAGTGGTTAAATTGCAGGGAACCCTGAACAGAGAGTATGGACCAGGGAACCCTGAAGATAGACTATGGAGCAGTACAAAATAAACTGTGATTATGGAGAAGGGGACACTGAACATCGATTATGGAACAGGGCACTCTGAACAGTGATTACGGAGGGAAAACCTGAATATCAATTATGGAACAGGGAAAGCAAAAAGTCGATTATGGACCAGCGCATCCGGAGCAATGATTATGGACTAGGGAACCCTGAATATCAGTTATGCCCAGGGAACCCTGAAGAGTGATTACGGACCAGTGAACTCTCAACATAGACTATGGGAATCGAGCAACCTAAACAGTGATTATGGACCACGGCACCCTGAATGCAGATTATGGGCCAGGGGTAAGCTGAAGATCATTTATTGACCAGGGCACACTGAACAGTGATTATGGACTAGGGAACCCTGAACAACGACTATGGAACAGGGAACCCTGAACAGTGATTATGGACCAGAGCAACATGAATAGTGACCATGGACCAGGGCAACCTGAACATCGATTATCGACAAGGGGCATCCTAAACAATGATTATGGAGCAGGGAACCCTGAATATTGAGTATGGATGAGGGCTCCCTGAACAGTGATTATGGACCAGGGAACCTGAACAGTGATTACTGGACCAGGGATCCCTCAACACTAATTTTGGACCAAGGAAGCCTGAACAAAGATTATGTACGAGGGAACCCTGTATATCAACTATGGACCAGGGCACCCTGAATATCCTTTATGGACCAGCGCACCCTGATCATCGATTATGGACCAGGTCACTCTGATCAGTAATAATGGAACAGGGAAACCTGAACAGTGTTTACGGACCAGGGAATCTTGAAGATCAGCTATGGAGCAGGGCAACCTAAACTGTGATTATGGACAAGGGAAACCTGGACATCAATAATGGAACAGGTCATTCTGAATAGTGATAAGGGACAGAGGAACCCTGAATACCGATTATTGACCAAGGACACCTAAAAATCGATTATGGACCAGGGCATCCTGAACAGTGATTATGGACTGGGGCACCGTGAACTCTGATTTTTGATCAGGGACGCTGAACAGTAATTATAGACCAGGGAAACCTGAATATACACCATGGACAAGGGCCCCCTGAACTGGTCTTTTCGTCCAAGGGAACCCTGAACATCGATTATGGACGAGGGCAAACTGAACAGTGATTATGTATTAGGGAAACCTGAATATCCACCATGGACCAGAGCACCCTGAACAGGGATTTTGGACCAGGACATCCTGGAGAGTGATTATGGAACAGGGCACCATGAACAGTGATTATGGAGAATGCAACCCTGAACATCAATTACGGACCTGGGCACCCTGAGAACAGTGATTATGGACCAGGGCCCCTGAACATTTACTATGGACCAGGGAAACCTGTACAGTGAGTATGGACCAAGAAACCCTGAAGAATGACTAAGGAGCAAGACAAAATATACGGTGATTACGGACAATGGTACACTGAACATCAATTATGGAAAAGGGCACCCTGGTACAGTGAATACGGACCGGGGAACTCTGAATATGGGTTATGGGACCCATGGAAACCTAAAAGTCGATTATGGACCAGCACATCCTGAACAATGATTAAGGAACAGGGAACCCGGAACAACGGTTATTTACCAGGGATCCCTGCAGAGTGATTATGGACCAGGGAACTCTCAACATTGATTATGGAATCGAGCAACCTAAACAGTGATTATGGACCATGTCACCCTAAATAGTGATTATGGACCAGAGAACCCTGAATATCGACTATTGCCCAGAGCACCCTGAACAGAGATTATGGAGCAGAGTACCCTGAACAGTGATTTTGACCCAGGGAACCTGAACAGTGATTATGGAACAGGGCAGCCTGAACAGTGGTTAAAGTTGAGGGAACCCTAAACAGTGACTATGGATCAGGGGACCCTAAACAGTGACTATGGATCAGGGAACCCTGAAGATAGACGCATGGAACAGGGACACAATAAACTGTGACTACGGACAAGTGTACAATGGAACCCTGAGCTATTATTATAGACCAGGGAACCCTGATTTTTGATAATGGACCAGGGCAACCTGAACAGTGATTATGGACCAGGGATCTCTGAACATCGACTCTGGAAGAGGGAACCCTGAACATTTATAATGGACCAGGGCACCCTGATTAGTGACTATGGACTAGGGCACACTTAAACATCGATTATCAAACAGGGCATCCTAAAGAGTTATTATGGACCCACGGAATCCTGATCAGTGATTATGGACCAGAGCACCCTGAACAGTGATTATGGTCCAGGAAACCCTGAAGAATGCCTATGGACCAAGGCCCTGAACAGTTATTATGGACCAAGGAAACCTGAACAGTGATTATGGACCAGGGCAGCCTGAACATTTGTTAAAAGTGCAGGGAACCCCTGAACAGTGAGTATGGACCAGGGAACACTGAAGATAGACTATCGAGCAGGACACAAAAAATTGTGATTACAGACAAGGGTACGCTAAACATCGATGAAGGGAACAGGGCACCCTGAACAGAGATTACAGACTGAGGAACCCTGAATATCGATTATAGACCAGGGAAACATAAAGTGCTTTGTGGACCAGCACATCCTGAGCAACGATGATGGAACCAGAGAACCCTGAACTTCGCTTTTGGACCAGGTAACCCTGAAGAGTGATAATGGTCCAGGGATCTCTCAACATCGACTATGGAATCGAGCAATCAAAACAGTGATTATGGACCACGGCTCCCTTGAACAGTGATTATGGACTAGGGCACCCTGAACATCGATTATCGAAGAGGGCAAAACTGAACAGTGAATTTGGGACCAGGGAACCCTGAACAATGATTACAACCCAAGGAACCATGAATATAGTCTATGGACCAGGGAACCCGCAACTCTTCTTCCATGCAAGGGAACACAACTTCAATTATGGACTAGGGCACCCTGACGAGTGTTTATGGATTAGGGAAACATGAATATTCAATATGGAGCTTAGCACCCTGAACAGGGATTTTGACCAGAGCACCCTGAACAGTGATTATGGACCAAGGCACCCTAAACATTAATTAAGGACCAGGGAACATTGAACATCGATTGTGGAATAGGGCCCCCGAACAGTGATAATGTACCAGGAAAACCTGAACAGTGATTATGGACCAGGGAACATTGAAGATCAGCTATGTACCAGGGCAATCTAAACTGTGATTACGGACAAGGGAACCCTGAACATCCATTGTGGACCAGGTCACCCTGAACAGTGTTTAAGGAAAGGGGAACCCTGAATATTGATTATTGACCAAGGATGCCTAAAAATCAATTATGACCATGGCATCCTGAACAGTGATTATATAGTTGGAAAACCTGAACATAGACTATGGACCAGGACACCCTGAACTCTGCTTTCTCACAAGGGAAACCTGAACATCGATTATGGAAGAGGGTACCCTCAACAGTGATTATGGATCACGGCACCCTGAATAGTGATTATGGACCAGGGCAACCTGAATTGTGACTATGGACCAGGACTCTCTGAACATCAGTTATCGACCAGGGCATCCTAAACAGTGATTACGGACTCGGTAACCCTGATTATTGATTATGGATTAGGGCACCCTGAACAGTGATTATCACCAGAGGACCCTGAAGAGTGATTATGGACCAGAGAACCCTGAAGAGTGATTTTGGACCAGGAAATCCTGAACAGTGATTATGGTCCAGGGAACCCTGAAGATTGACTACGGAGCAGGGCACTCTGAAAAGTGATTATGGACCAGGAAACCTGAACACTGATTATCTACAGGGTACCATGAAAATCGATATGGACCAGGGCAACCTGAACACCGATTATGGACCGGGCACCCTGAACAATGATTATGAACAAGGGAATCTTGGACATTGATTATGAACCAGGTCATCTGAACGGTGAATATGGACCAGGTTACCCTGGACAGTGATTATGTTCCAGGGCCCCTGAGCAGTGATTATGATCCAGGGCCCCTGAACAGTTAGTATGGACCAGGGAAACCTGAAAAGTGATTATGGACCAGGGCAGCCTGAACAGTGGTTAAAGTCCAGGGAAACCTGAACAGTGCGTATGGACCAGGTTAGCCTGAAGATAGACTGTGGAGCAGGACACAATAAATTGTGATTATGAACAAGGGTATGCTGAACATCAATGATGGAACAGGGCACCCTGAGCAGATATTACGGTCTGGGGAAACCTGAATATCGATTATGGAAAAGGGAAACCTAAAAGTCGATTATAGACCAGCGCATCCTGAGCAATGATTATGGATCAGGGAACCCAGAACATCAGTTATGGACCAGAGAACCCTGAAGGTTGATTATGGACCAGGGAACTCTCAGGATCGACTATGGAATCGAGCAACCTAAACAGTGATTATGGACCACAACACCCTAAATACTGATTATGGACCAGGGCAACCTGAACATTGATTATCGACCAGGGCAACCTGAACAGTGATTATGTACCAGGGAACCATAAAAAGTGATTATAGACCAGGGAACCCTGAATATAGACTATGGAGCTGGGCACCTTGAACTCTTCTTTCGTACAAGGGAAACCTGAACATTGATTATGGATGAGGGCATCCTGACCAGTGATCATGCTTTAAGGAAACCGGAATATCCACTATAGACCAGAGCATCCTGAACGGGATTTTTTTACCAGAGTGATTTCGGGGAAGGGAATCCTGAACAGTGATTATGGACCAGAGAACCCTGAACAGTTATTATGGACCGGGGAACCCTGAAGAGTGATTTTGGACCAGGAAATCCTAAAGAGTGATTATAGACCATGGAACCCTAAATATATACTATGAAAGAAGGCACCATGAACTGTTCTTTCGTAAAGAAAACCATGAACATTGATGATGGACCAGGGCACCCTGAACAGTGATTATGGATTAGGGAAACCTGAATATCCATTATGGACCAGAGTACCCTGAACAGGGATTTATTTACCAGCACACCCTGGATAGTAATTATGGACCAGGGCTCGATGATCAGTCATTATGGAAAAGACAACCCTGAACATCGATTTTGGACCTGGGCATGCTGAACAGTGATTGTAGAGCAGGGGCCCTGAACAGTTACTATAGACCAGAGAAACCTGAACGGTGATTATGGACCAGGGCAGCATGAAAAGTGGTTAGAGTCCAGGGAAACTTGGACAGTGAGTATGGACCAGGGAACCCTGAAGAGTGATTATGGACAAGGGAACTCTCAACATCGACTATGGAATCAAGCTACCTAAACAGTGATTATGGACCATGGCACCCTGAATAGTAATTATGGACCAGGACACCCTGAACATTGAATATAGACCAGGGCAACCTGATGAGTGATTATGGACCAGGGAAACTTGAACAGTGATTATAGACCAGGGAACCACTGAATATAGACTATGGACCAAGGAATGCTGAACATCGTTTATGGATCAGGGCAACCTGAGCAGTGATTATGAAGCACCGAAACTTGAACATTGATTATCGACCAGGGTAGCTTGAAAGTAGATATGGACCAGGACACGCTGAATATTGACTATGGACAATGGAACGCTGAAAGGTGATTATTGACCCTGGAACCCTGAACACCGAATATGGACCAAGGCAACCTGAACTGTGCTTATGGAGCAGGGAAACCTGAACAATGATTTTAGACCACGGAACCCTGAACAGTGATTATGGTCCAGGGAATTCTGAACAGTGATTATGGACCAGGAAAACATAAATATTGACTATGGAGAAGGGCACCCTCAACAGTGATAATGGACCAGGAAGCCCTGAACAGTGATTATGGACCAGGGCACCCTGACCATCGATTATGGACTAGGGCATGCTGGGCATCGATTATTGACCTGGGCATCTGAACAGTTATTATGGACCAGGAAACGCTGAAAATCGGCTATGGACCAGGGCAACCTAAACAGTGACTATAGAGCAGAAACACCTGAACAGTGATTTTGGAAGAGGGAAACCTGAACAGTGATTATGGATCAGGGTACCCTGAATATCGACTATGGCCCAGGGCACCCTGAACAGAGATTACAGACCAGCACACCCTGAACCGTGATTAAGGACAAGGGAATCCTGAGCATCGATTATTGACCAGCACACCCTGGATATCGATTTTGGACTAGGGCACCCAAAACAGTGATTATGGACAAGGGAACAGTAGATTTCGATTATGGACCAGCGCACCTGAATGGTGCTTATGGACCAGGGAACCCTGAACATCGATTATGGACCAGTGTACCCTGAACAGTTATTATGGACCAGTAACCCTGAACATCAACTATGGACCAGGGAACCCTGAACACAGATTATGGACCAAGGCACCCTGAAATGTGATTTTGACCAGGGAAATCTGAACAGTGATATTGACCAGCAAACACTGATCAGCGAGTATGGACCCGGGCATCCTGATCAGTGAGTATGGTCCAGAGAGTCCTGAAGATCAACTATGGAACAAGGCACCCTAAACTGTGATTACGGACAAGGGACTCCTAAACATCGATTATGGAATAGGGCACCCTGAACAGTGATCATGGACTAGGGAACCATGAACATCGGTTATGGACATGGGCACCCTGAAATTGATTATGGACCAGGGAAACCAGAACATTGATTATCAACCAGGGTAGCCTGAAAGTCGATATGGACCAGGGTAAGCTGAATATTGATGATGGTCCAGGGCAACTTGAACAGTGATTATGGACCAGGAAAACTGAACTTTTATTATCGACCAGGGTAGCATGAAAGTCGATATGCACAAGGGCAGCCTGAATATTGATTATGGACCGTGGCAGCCTGGACACTGATTGTGGACCATGGTACCCTGAACAGTGAATATGGACTAGGGATCCCCGGATTTCGAATATGGACCAGGTCATCTGAACGGTAACTATGGACCAGGGAACCCTGAATATGGACTATGGATCAGGGCATCCTGAGCAGTGATTATGGATCAGGGATCCCTGAACAGTGATTTTGAATCAGGAAAGGAAACCTGAACAGTGATTAGGGACTAGCGATCCTGCACAGTGATTTTGGACCAGGGAAACCTGTATATCGACTATAGACATGGGCACCCTGAACAGTGGTTATGGACCAGGAAATCCCTGAATATCGATTATGGAGCAGGCCACCATGGACATTGATTATGGACCAGGGCACCTGAACATTGATTATGGACCAGGGAACCCTGAAAATCGACTATGGGTCAGGGCAACCTGAACAGTGATTATGGACCAGGGATCCCTCAACAGTGATTTTGGACGAGGAAACCCAGAACAGTGATTATGGAGCAGGGAACCCTGTGTATTGACTATGGACCAGTGTACCCTGAACAGTGGTTTTGGACCAAGGCACTCTGAACTGTGATTATGAACCAGGGAACCTGTACACCGATTAAGGATCAGGACACCCTGAACAGTGATTATGGACCAGGGAACCTTGAAGAGTGTTTAAGGAAAGGGGAACCCTGAATATTGATTATTAAGCAAGGATGCCTAAAATTCGATTATGACCATGGCATCCTGAACAGTGATTATATAGTTGGAAAACCTGAACATAGACTATGGACCAGGACACCGTGACCTCTGCTTTCGTATCAGCTATGTATCAGAGCAATCTAAAATGTGATTAAGGACAAGGGAACCCTGAACATCGATTGTGGACCAGGTCACCCTGAACAGTGTTTAAGGAAACGGGAACATCCGTTATGGACATGGGATCTCTGAAGAGTGATTATGAACAAGGGAACTCTCAATATTGACTATGGAATCAAGCAACCTAAACAATGATTATGGACCACGGCACCCTGAATGCAGATTATGGACAAGAGTAAACTGAACATCATTTATCGATCAGGGCACTCTGAACAGTGATTATGGACCAGGGAACCCTGAACAACGACTTTGGAACAGGGAATCCTGAATAGTGATTATGCACCTGGGCACCATGAATTGGGACGATGGACCAGGGCACCCTGAATATCGATTATCGACCAGGGCATTCTAAACAATGATTATGGACCAGGAACCCTGATCATTGAGTATGGATGAGGGCTCCCTGAATAGTGATTATGGACCAGAGCACCCTGAACAGTGATTTTGGACCAGGGAACCCTCAACAGTGATTTTGGACCAGGGAAACCTGAGCAATGATTATGTACCAGGGAACCCTGTGTATTGACAATGGACCAGGTCACCCTGAACAGTGGTTTTGGACCAAGGCACCCTGAACTGTGATTATGCACCAGGGAACACTGTACACTAATTATGGATCAGGGCAACCTGAACAGTGATTATGGGCGAGGGATCCCTGGAGATCTATTATAGACCAGGGCACCAGAATGGTCATTAAGGACCAGGGAACCCTGAACATCGACGTTGGACCTGGACAATCTGAACAGTGATTATGGACCAGGGAATCATGAACATCGATTATGGATCAGGGCACCCTGAGCATCGATTATGGACCAGTTCACCCTGAACAGTTATAATGGAACAGGGAAACCTGAACAGTCATTATGGACCAGGGAATCTTGAAGATCAACTATGGAGCAAGGCAACCTAAACTGTGATTATGGACAATGGAAACCTGAACATCGATAATGGACCAGGTCACCCTGAACAGTGATTAAGGACAGGGAAACCCTGAATATCAATTATTGACCAAGGACGCCTAAAAATCCATTATGGACGAGGGCATTATGAACAGTGATTATGGACCAGGAAACCCTTAAGTTCGGTTATGGTCCAGGTAACGCTGAACATCGATTATGGACGAGGACACCCTGAACAGTGATTACGGACCAAGGCACCGTGAACTGTGATTTTGGATGAGGGAACCCTGAATAGTGATTTTGGACCAGGGCAGCCTGAACAGTGGTTAAAGTCCAGGGAACCCTGAACAGTGATTATAGGCCAGGGAACCCTGAATATAGACTATGGACCAGGGCACCCTGAAGAGTATTTTGTACAAGGGAACCCTGAACATCGATTATGGACTAGGGCATCCTGAACAGTGGTTAGGGATTGGGGATATCTGAATATCCACTATGAACCAGAGCACCCTGAAAAGGAAATCTGAACCAGGACACCCTTTACAGTAATTATGGACCAGGGCACCCTGAACAGTGATTATGGTCAAGGAAACCCTGAACATCGATTACGGGCCTGGGCACCCTGTACAGTGATTATGGACCAGGAAACCCTGAACTTCGCTTATGGTCCAGGTAACGCTGAACATCAATTATGGAAGAGGACACCTTAACAGTGATTATGGACCGAGGCACTGTGAACTGTGATTTTGCATCAGGGAACCCTGAACAGTACTTTTAGACCAGGGCCGCCTGAACAGTGGTTAAAGGCCACGGAATCCTGAACAGTGATTAAAGGCCAGGGAACCCTGAATATAGACTATGGACCAGGGCACCCTGAAGAGTTTTTTTGTACAAGGGAACCCTGAACATCGATTATGGACTAGGGCATCCTGAACAGTGATTATGGATTAGGGAAACCTGAATATCCACTATGAACCAGAGCACCCTGAACAGGGATTTTGAACCAGGACACCCTGGACAGTGATTATGGACCAGGGCACCCTGAACAGTGATTATGGTCAAGGCAATCCTGAACATCGATTATGGACCTGGGCACCCTGTACAGTGATTATGGACCAGGGCAGCCTGAACATTGGTTAAAGTCCAGGGAAACCTGAACAGTGAGTATGGACCAGGGAACCCTGAAGATAGAATCTGGAGCAGGACACAATACACTATGATTATGGACAAGGGTACGCTGAACGTCAATTATGGACCAGGGCACCCTGAACAGTGATTCCATACCGGGGAACCCTGAATATCGATTATGGACAAAGGAAACCTAAAAGTCGATTATGGACCAGCGCATCCTGAGCAACGATTATGGACCAGGGAAACTTGAGCTTCGGTTATGGACCAGGGAACCCTGAAGAGTGATTGCGGACCTGGGAACTCTCAACATTGACTATGGAATCGAGCAACCTAAACAGTGATTATGGACCACGGCACCCTGAATACTGATTATGGACAATGGTACCCTGAATATCGATTATCGACCAGGGCAACCTGAACAGTGTTATGAACCAGGGAACCCTGAACTTCGACTATGGAACAGGGAAGCCTGAACAGTGATTATGGACCAGGGCACGCTGAATAATGACTATGAACCAGGGCACCCTGAACATCGATTATCGAACAGGGCATCCTAAACAGTGATTACGGACCGGGGAACTCTGAAATTCGGTTATGGACCAGCACAACCTGAACAGTGATTATGGACCAGGGAACCCTGAACATCAACTCTGGAAGAGGGAACCCTGAACAGTGATTATGAACCAGGGCACCCTGAATAGTGAGTATGGACCAGAGCACCCTTAACATCAATTATCAAACAGGACATCTTAAACAGTGATTATGGACCAGGGAACCCTGAACAGTGATTATGGACCAGAGCACCCTTAACAGTGATTATGCACCAGGAACCATGAAGACTGACTATCGACCAGGGCCCCTGAACTGTTATAATAGACAAGGGAAAACTGAACAGTGATTATGGACCAGGGTGTCCAGAACAGTGGTTAAAATGCAGGGAACCCTGAACAGTGAGTTTGGACGAGGGAACCATGAAGATAGACTATCGAGCAGGACACAATAAACTGTGATTACGGACAAGGGTACGCTGAACATTGATGATGGAACAGGGCACCCTGAACAGAGATTATGGACCGGGGAACCCTGAATATCGATTATAGACCAGGAAAACATAAAGTCGCCTATGGACCAATACATCCTGAGCAAGGATTATGGAACAGGGAACCCTGAACCTCGCTTATGGACCACGTAAACCTGAAGAGTGATATTGGAGCAGGGAACTCTCAACACTGTCTATGGAATCGAGCAATCAAAACAGTAATTATGGACCACGGCACCCTGAATAGTGATTATGGACCAGGGCACACTGAACAGTGATTTTGGACCAGGGAACCCTGAACAGTGATTACAGCCCAGGGAACCCTGAATATAGACTATGGACAAGCGTACCCTGAACTGTTCTTTCATGCAAGGGAACCCTGAACTTCGATTATGGACTAGGGCACGGTGAAGAGTGATTAAGGATTAGGGAAACCTGAATATTCACTATGGACCTTAGCACCCTGAATAGGGATTTTGGACCAGGGCAACCTGGGGAGTGATTATGGTCCAGGGCACCCTGAACAGTGATTATGGACCAGGGCAGCCTGAACAGTGGTTAAATTGCAGGGAACCCTGAACAGTGAGTATGGACCAGGGAAACCTGAAGATATACTATGGAGCAGGACACAATAAACTGTGATTATGGTCAAGGGTATGTTGAAAATCGATTATGGATCAGGGCACCTGAAGAGTGATTACGGACCGGTGCACCCTGAATATCGATTATGGACCAGGGAAACCTAAAAGTCGATTATGGACCAGCACACCCTGAGCAATGATTATGGATGATGGAACCCTGAACATCGGTTATGGACAAGGTGACCCTGAAGAGTGATTATTGACCAGGGAACTCTCAACATCAACTATAGAATCGAGAATTCTAAACAGTGATTATGGACAACGGCACTCTGAACAGTGATTATGGACCAGCGAACCCTGAATAGTGACTATGGACCAGGGCACCCTGAACATCGATTACCAACCAGGACATCTTAAACAGTGATTCTGGACCGGGGAACCCTGAACATTGACAATGGATGAGGACAGCCTGAAATGTGATTATGGACCAGAACACCATGAACAGTGATTATGGACCAGAGAACTCTGAAGAGTGATTTTGGACCAGGAAATCCTGAAGAGTGATTATGGTCCAAGGAGCCCTGAAAATTGACTATGTAGCAGGGCACCCTGAACAGTGATTATGGACCACGACAACTGAACATTGATTATCGACCAGGGTGCCATGAAAGTCGATATGGACCAGAACAATCTGAACACCGATTATGGACCAGGGCACCCTAAACAGTGATTTTGGACCAGGGAAACTTGGATTTCTATTATGGACCAGTTCAGCTGAACGGTGACTATGGACCCGGGAATCCTGAACATGGACTATGGATCAGGGCATCCTGAACAGAGATTATGGACCATGGCACCCTGAACAGTAGTTTTGGCCAAAAGCACTCTGAACTGTGATTATGCACCAGGGAAACCCATACACCCATAATGGATCAGTGCACCCTGAACAGTAATTATGGACCAGGGAACCCTGGACTACGATTATAGACCAGGAAAATGTGAACAGTGATTTTTGAACAGGGAAACCTGAACAGTGATTATAGACCTGGGAACCCTGAATATAGACTATGGACCAGGGCTCCCTAAACTGTTCTTTCATGCAAGGAAACCCTGAACATCGATTATGGTCGAGGGCATCCTGAACAGTGATTATGGATTAGGGAAACCTGAAAATCCACAATGGACCAGAACAACCTGAACCGGGATTTTGGACCAGGGCACGCTGGACAGTGATTATGGACCAGGGCACCCTGAACAGTAATGATGGACAAGGCAACCCTGAACATCGATTATGGACCTGGGCACGCTGAACAGTGATTATGGACTAGGGGCCCTGAACAGTTATTATGGACCAGGGCAGCCTGAAGAGTGGTTAAAGTCCAGGGAAACCAGTACAGTGATTATAGGCCAGGGAACCCTGAATATAGACTATGGACCAGTGTACCCTGAACAGTTTTTCGTACAAGGGAACCCTGAACATCGATTATGGACTAGGGCACCCTGAAAAGTGATTATGGATTAAGGAAACGTGAATATCCACTATGAAACAGAGCACCCTGAACAGGGATTTTGAACCAGGACACCCTGGAAAGTGATTAGGGCCAGCACATCCTGAACTGTGATTATGGTCAAGGCAACCCTGACCATCGATTATGGACCTGAGCACCCTGTACAGTGATTATGGATCAGGGCCTCTGAAGAGTTATTATGGACCAGGGAATCCTGAACAGTGAGTATGGACCAGGGAACCCTGAAGATAGAATCTGGAGGAGGACACCATAAAATGTGATTAAGGACAAGGGTATGCTGAACATCGATTATGGAACAGGGCAACCTGAACAGTGATTACATACCAGGAAAACCTGAATATCAATTATGGACCAGGGAAACCTAAAAGTCGATTATGGACCAGCGCATCCTGAGCAACGATTATGGACCAGGGAAAATTGAACATCTGTTATGGACCAGGGAACTGTGAAGAGTGATTACGGACCAGGGAAATTTCAACATTGACTATGGAATCGAGCAACCTAAACAGTGATTATGGACCACGGGACACTAAATATTGATTATGGACCAGGGAACCCTTAACATCAATTATAGACCAGGGCAACCTTAATATTGACTATTGATGATGGCAACCTGAACAGTGATTATAGACCACAGAACCCTGGAGATTGATTATGGTCCATGGAACCCTGAAGAATGGTTTTGGACCAGGAAATCCTGAACAGGGATTATGGTCCAGGGAGCCCTCAAGACTGACTATGGAGCAGGGCAGCCTGAACAGTGATTATGGACCAGGAAAACTGAACATTGACTATCGACCAGCGTACCCTGAATGTTGATATGGACCAGGTTAACCTGAACAGTGATTATGGACTAGGGAACCATGGATTTCAATTATGGACCAGGTCATCTGATTGGTGTTTATGGAACAGGGAACCCTGAACATTGACTATGTATCAGGACATCCTGAACAGTGATTATGGACCAGGGATCCCTGAAGAGTGATTTTGGACCAGGGAACCTGAACAGTGATTATGGACCAGGCCACCCTGAACAGTGGTTTTGGACCAAGGCACCCTGAACAATGATTGTGGACAAGGAAACCATGAACATCGATTATGGACCTGAGCACCCTTAACAGTGATTATGGACCAGGGCCCATGAACAGTGATTATGGACCAGGGAAACCTGAACAGTGATAATGGACTAGGGAACCTTGGATTTGAATTATGGACCAGGTCATCTGAATGGTGTTTATGGACCAGGGAACCCTGAACATTGACTATGTATCAGGAAATCCTGAACAGTTATTAGGGACCAGGGAACCTGAACAGTGATTATGGACCAGGCCACCCTGAACAGTGGTTTTGGACCAATGCACCCTGAACAATGATTGTGGACAAGGAAACCATGAACATCGATTATGGACCTGAGCACCCTGAACAGTGATTATGGACCAGGAAAACTGAACATTGACTATCGACCAGGGTACCATGAAAGTTGATATGGACCAGGGCAACCTGAACAGTGATTATGGACTAGGGAACCTTGAATATCGATTATGGACCAGGGAACCCTGAATATTGACTATGTATCAGGACATTCTGAACAGTGATTATGGACCAGGGATCCCTGAAGAGTGATTTTGGACCAGGGAACCTGAACAGTGATTATGGACCAGGCCACCCTGAACAGTGGTTTTGGACCAAGGCACCCTGAACAATGATTATGGACAAGGAAACCATGAACATCGATTATGGACCTGAGCACCCTGAACAGTGATTATGGACCAGGGAACCTGAACAGTGATTATGGACCAGGCCACCCTGAACAGTGGTTTTGGACCAAGGCACCGTGAACAATGATTATGGACAAGGAAACCATGAACATCGATTATGGACCTGAGCACCCTGAACAGTGATTATGGACCAGGGCCCCTGAACAGTGAGTATGGACCAGGGAACCCTGAAGGTAGACTATGGAGCAGGACAGCATAAACTGTAATTACGGACAAGGGTACGCTGAACATCGATTATGGAACAGGGAACCCTGAACAATGATTATGGACCGGGGAACCCTGAATATCGATTATGGACCAGGGATACCTAAAAGTCGATAATGGACGAGCACTTTCTGAGCAAAGATTATGGAGCAGGGAACCCTGAACTTCGGTTATGGACCAGGGAGACCTGAAGAGTGATAATGGACCAGGGAACTCTCAACATCGACTATGGAATCGAGCAACCTAAACAGTGATTATGGACCACAGCACCCTGAATACTGATTATGGACCTGGGTACCCAGAATATCGATTATCGACTTTGGCAACCTGAACACTGATTATGAACCAGGGAACCGTGATCATCGACTATGGAACAGGGAACCCTGAACAGTGATTTTGGACGAGGGCACGCTGAATAGTGACTATGAATCAGGCACCCTGAACATCAATTATCGAGTAGGGCATTCTAAACAGTGATTACGGACCAGGGAACCCTGAACATTAACTATTTATCAGGGCATCCTAAAGAGTGATTATGGACCAGGGATCCCTGAGCAGTGATTTTGGACCAGGGAACCTGAACAGTGATTATGGACGAGGGAAACCTCAACAGTGATTTCGACTAGGGAATCTTGAACAGTGATTATGGACCAGGGAAACCTGTGTATCGACTATGGACCAGAGCACCCTGAACATTGATTATGAACCAAGGAACCCTGGACAATGATTACAGACCAGGGTACCAGAAAGCTGATTATGGACCACGGTACCCTGAATATAGACTATGGACCAGGGCACGATGAAATGTTCTTTCGTACAAGAGAATCCTGAACATCGATTATTGAGGAGGGCAACCTGAACAGTGATTATGGATTAGGGAAACCTGAATATCCACTATGGACCAGAACACCCTGAACAGGGATTTTGGACCAGGGCACCCTGGAAAGTGATTATGGACCATGGCACCCTGAGTAGTGATTATGGACCAGGGCACCCTGAACACCGATTATCAAAGAGGGCAAACTGAGGAGTGATTTTGGACCAGGTAACCCTTAACGGTGATTACAGCCTAGGGAACCCTGAATATAGACTATGCACCATGGCACCCTGAACTGTTCTTTCGTGCAAGGGAAAACTGAACTTCGATTTTGGACTAGGGCACCCTGAAGAGTGATAATGGACTAGGCAAACCTGAATATTCACTATGGACCTTAGCACAATGAACAGGGCAACCTGGAGAATGATTATGAACCAAGGCACCCTGAACAGTGATTATGGACCAGGGCAGCCTGAACTGTGGTTAAATTGCAGGGAACCCTGAATAGTAAGTATGGACCAGCGAACCCTGGACATCGACTATAGACCAGGGCAATGTGGACAGTGATTATGGACCAGGGCAAAAAGAACAGTGATTATGGACAAGGCAACCCTGAATATGGATTATGGACCAGGGCTCCTGAACAGATTGTATGGACCAGAGAAACCTGAACAGTGATTAAGCACCAGGGCAGCCTGATCAGTGGTTAAAGTCCAGGGAAACCTGAACAGTGCATGTGGACCAGGTTACCCTGAACTGTGATTACGGACACGGGTACATTGAACATCGATGATGGAACAAGGCACCCTGAACAGATATTACGGTCCAGGGAACCCTGAATATCGATTATGGAACAGGGAAAACTAAAAGTCAATTATGGACCAGCGCATCCTGAGCAATGATTATGGACCAGGGAACCCTGAACATCGGTTATGGACCAGGGACCCCTGAAGAGTGATTATGTACCAGGGAACTCCTAACATGGACTATGGAATAGAGCAACCTAACCAGTGATTATGGACCACGACACCCTAAATACTGATTATCGACAAGGGCACCCTGAACATCGATTATCAACCAGGGCAACCTGAACCGTGATTATGGACTAGGGATCCCTGAGCATCGATTATGGAACAGGGAACCCTGAACACTGACTATGGACCACGGCAGCCTGAATAGTGACTATGGACCAGGCTCCCTGAACATCTATTGTCGTCCAGGGCATCCTAAACAGTGATTATGGATCAGGGAAACCTGAAGAGTGATTTCGGTTGAGGAAATCATGAACAGTGACTATGGTCCAGAGAACCCTGAATATAGATTATGGACCAGGTGACCATGAACTTTTCTTTGGTAAAGAAAACCCTGGACATTGATTATGGACCAGGTCACCCTGAACAGTGATTATGGATTAGGGAAACCTGAATATCCACTATGTGCCAGAGCACCCTGAAGATGGATTTTGGATCAAGGTACTGTGGATAGTGATTATACACTACGGAACCCTGACCACTGATTATGGACAAGGCACCCCTGAACATCGATTATGGACCTGGGCACCCTGAACATCAATTATGGACCAGGGCACCCTGAACAGTGGTTATCGACCAGAAAAACTCTGAACATCGATTATGAACCAGGCCCCTGTGGACATCGATTTTCAACCAGGGCACCCAAACGATGATTATGGATCAGGGAAACCTGAACATCGACTACTTACCAGGGCATCCTGAATACTGATTATGTACCAGGAAAACTTGAACATCGATTATGGATCAGGGCAACCTGAACATCGACTAAGGACCAGGCACCCTGAACAGTGATTATGGACCAGCACACCCTGTACAGTGATTATGTACCAGAACACCCTGAATACCCAGGTATTCAGGTCGTATGGACTAAGGCAACCTGAACTGTGATTTTGGACCAGGGAACAATGAATATTGACTGCTGCATCCACAGCAACACCTGTGTGATGACATGTCTCCCAGATGGTGGGTGCTGAAGGATGGGGGGACGTGTGCTTTTCGGAGCTTTGCCCCCAGCGATTCCCTGGCAACCAGCCCGACTCCTGATACTTAAATGAGCACTCTATAAACACCCATGGTGTTGCTGGTCACTACTTGCAGCACTGGCTTTCTTATCTGGATTTCTCATAAATCTTACTTTCATACCCACACACACTTTCTTTCTCTAAAGCAAAAAATGTTTTTAATGAATCAGTGAGTTTGAAAGAACTGGCATAGCTGTCTCCTCCCCTGATTCAGGTTTTTAACTCAACAGTTTATTGAGATCTACATAATGATTTAAAATAGTTTTGGGATCTTTATGAACTCACTTGAGCAAAAAAAGTTAATGATACAAAAAAAAAAATAAATAGTGACCCTAAGATAGTGCAACTAGAGAAATTAATAGGAAATAGTCACAATAAATCTAACTTTCCAAACAAAGAATTGCAGAGTCTGGCAATTCCCACTAGGTATTTTAAAAAATATAAACAATATTTTATATGAAACATATCTTAAAGGTTGTTTTGACCCAGGGCCTTGAAAAACTTTTAAAATGTGTTTAATAGTGCCAGTCTAGTTTCTAAAAAAACCAGTACTGTTGTACCCATTTGGCTATGACAACAAGATATACTGAAAAACCACAAGACATGCTAAAAAAGACAAAACAAGTATAATGATTAAATGTGTATCTCTTCTTTGTCAAAGCTTGTAAACTTGCCAATTTTCTCCTGTAACTCTATAAAATCTTAGTAAAAACTTTAGTAAATTGCAACAGAATCAAACCTCCTCATAAGTCGTGTCTGTCTGTCTGTCATTTGCCGAATCCTAATTCTCCTAAGCCTTCACCTCTGCTCTCCCTCGGTGTCCGGTCTCCAAGAGGGACGGTCCGTGGTAGGTGGTGCTCGGAACAGGGACTTGAAGGACAGGTAATTCAGAATTCTTTTTATTCAGAATTTAGGATCAGATCTTGCCAGGGAGGTATAGTCCCGCTGGTAAAGATTGACCGGTTAAGAGTAAGAAATCTCAGTAACCATGGGGCAATATATGACTAAGAATGATAAAATGTTTTTACAAATGATTAAGTGCATGTTGGCCACAAAAGGTTTTACAGACATGCTGTTAAAGCAGCTGGCATGGGAAAATGCTAACACCCTCTTCCAGGACTTAATTAGGCCACTGTGTAAAACAAGAACCATACAAGATTACATTAAAGTATGTATGGATGCCTCACCAGCAGTAGTCCAGGGAATGGCCTACACTGCAGCCATGAAAGGAGAAAAATTCAGCGCCTATGTTAAAAAGACTTATAAGAAACAAAGAGGGGAAGATAAAAAGAGTCCCCCAGGGCTTTGCCCCCTATGCAAAAAAGGAAGGCATTGGAAAAATGAATGTAAGTCTAAGTTCCATAATGGTGGGACCCCTCTAAATAAAGAGGAAAAAATGAGGATACAAAAAACTAAGATGAGGGGCCTTCTTCTGGCCCTGATCAAATAGGAGAAACACAAAAGACAAACAAAGGGTTAAGTCTTTACTTAATCCTTCAGCTCCAGAATTTACTATTCATGAGCTATCTAGAGCAACACCAGGGAGTGCAGGATTAGATCTGGCCAGTGCTCAAGATGTAATTCTCTCCAAGTGGGAAGGAATCGCTTTAATCCCTACTTATGTAAAAGGAGAATTATTGCCTCAAACAGTAGGGCTTATAATTGGTAGAAGTTCCAATTATCAAAAGAATTTTGAAGTTATTCTGGGGATTGTAGACTTTGCCCCCAGTGGTTCCCTGGCAACCAGCCCGACTCCTGATACCTAAACAAACACTCTATAAACACCCATGGTGTTCCTGGTCACTACTTGCAGCACTGGCTTTCTTATCTGGATTTCTCATAAATCTTACTTTCATACCCACACACACTTTCTTTCTCTAAAGCAAAAAATGTTTTTAATAAATCAATAAGTTCCAAAGAACTGACATAAATGTCTCCTCCCCTGATTCAGGTTTTTAACTCAACAGTTTATGATCTACATAATGATTTAAAAAATAGTTTTGGGATCTTTATAAACTCACTTAAACAAAAAAAATTAATAATACAAAAAAATAATAACCCTAAAAAAGTACAACTAAAAAAATTAATAAAAAATAATCACAATGAGCCATAAGAGATATTCAGGGTTCCTGGTCCATAATCACTGTTCAGGGTGCCCTGATCCATATCCACTTTCAGGCTATCCTGGTCGATAATCAAGTTTCAGGGATCCCTGGTCTAAAATCACTAATCAGGGTCCGATGGTCCGTAATCATTGTTCAGGACGCGCTAGTCCATATTCACTTTTCCGGGTGCCCTGGTCCATAATCGATATCCAGAATGTCTAGGGTTCCCTGGTGCATAATCACTATTCAGGTTTCCATGGTCCAAAATCACTGTTCAGGATTCCCTTGTCCATAATCACAGTTCAGGGTGCCCTGGTCAATAATCGATATCCCGGATGTGCTGGACAATAATCGGTGTTCAGGGTTCCCTGATCCATAATCTCAGTTCAAGTTGCCTCGGTCCATAATCGGTGTTCAGGGTTCCCTGGTTCACAGTTACTATTCAGTGTGTCCTGGTCCGTAATCACTATTCAGGTTTCCATGGTCCAAAATCACTGTTCAGGATTCCCTTGTCCATAATCACAGTTCAGGGTGCCCTGGTCAATAATCGATATCCCGGATGTGCTGGACCATAATCGGTGTTCAGGATTCCCTGATCCATAATCACCATTCAGATGACCTCGTCCATAATCGAAATCCAAGTTTCCCTGGTCCAGAATCACTGTTTAGGTTTCCCTGGTCCATAATCGGTGTTCAGATTGCCCTTGTCCATATCGACTTTGATGGTACCCTGGTCGAAAATGAATGTTGAGTTTTCGTGGTCCATAATCACTGTTCAGGGTGTCCTGCTCCATAGACAATCTTCAGGGATCCCTGGACCATAATTACTGTTCAGGATTTCCTGGTCAAAAATCACTCTTCACGGTTCCCTGGTCCATAATCACTGATCATGGTGTTCCGGTCCATAATCACTGTTCAGGCTTTCCTTATCCATTGTCAATGTTCAGCGTTCCCTGGTCCGTAATCACTGTTTAGGACGCCCTGGTTGGTAATCGATGTTCACGGTGCCCCTGTCCATAGTCACTATTCAGGGTTCGCTGGTCCATTATCACTGTTCAGGATGCCGTGGTCCAAAATCACTTCTTAGATAGCTCGATTCCATAGTCGATGTTGAGATATCCCTGATTAATAATCACTCTTCAGAGTTCCCTGGTCCATAATCACTGTTCATGGTGTTCTGGTCCATAATCAGTGTTCAGGCTGTCCTCATCCATTGTCAATGTTCAGCGTTCCCTGGTCCGTAATCACTGTTTAGGATACCCTGGTGGGTAATCGATGTTCAGGGTGTCCTTGTCCATAGTCACTCTTCAGGGTTCGCTGGTCCATTATCACTGTTCAGGATGCCGTGGTCCATAATCACTGTTTAGATAGCTCGATTCCATAGTCAATGTTGAGATATCCCTGGTTAATAATCACTCTTCAGGGTTCCCTTGTCCATAACCGATGTTCAGGGTTTCCTGGTCCATAATCATTGCTCAGGATGCAGTGGTCCATAACCGAATTTTAGGTTTCGCTGGTCCATAATCGATATTCCGGGATCCCCGGTCCGTAATCACTGTTCAGGTGCCCTGATCCATAATCGATTTTCAGCGTACCCTTGTCCATAATCACACTTTATTGTGTCCTGCTCCATAGTCTATCTTCAGGGTTCCCTGGTCCATACTCACTGTTCAATGTTCCCTTCAATTTAACCACTGTTGAGGCTGCCCTGGTCCATAATCACCGTTCAGGGTGCCCTGGTCCATAATCACTCTCCAGGTTGCCCTGGTCCAAAATCCTGTTCAGGTTGCTAAGGTCCATAGTGAATAGTCAGGATTCCCTAATCCATAATCACACTTCAGGGTGCCCTAGTCCATAATCGAAGTTCACGGTTCCCTTCTATGAAGGAAGAGTTCAGGGTGCCCGGCTCCGTAGTTTATATTCAGGGTTCCCTGTGCTGTAATCACTGTTTAGGGTTCCCTGGGCCAAAATCACTGTACACTTTGCCCTCTTCGATAATCGATGTTCAGGGTGCCCTGGTCCATAATCACTATTCAGGGTCCCATGGTCCATAATACTGGTTTTGATTACTCGATTCCATAGTCGATGTTGAGAGTTCCCTGGTCCATTATCACTCTTCAGGTTTACCTGGTTCATAAGCGAAGTTTAGGGTTCCCTGGTCCATAATCCTTGCTCAGGATGTGCTGGTCCATAAACGACTTTATGTTTCCCTGGTCTATAATCGATATTCAGGGTTCCCCAGTCTGTAATCTCTGTTCAGGGTGCCCTGTTCCATCACCAGTGTTTTGCGTACCCTTGTCCGTAATCACAGTTTATCGCGTCCTGCTCGATAGTCTATCTTCAGGGTTCACAGGTCCATACACACTGTTCAGGGTTCCCTGGTCTTTAACCACTCTTCATGCTACCCTGGTCCATAGTCACTGTTCAGATTTCCCTGGTCCATAATAACTGTTCAGGGGCCCTGGTCCATAGTCAATCTTCAGGGTTCCCTGGTCCATAATCACTGTTCAGGTTTCTCTGGTCCATAGTCACTGTTCAGGATTCCCTGGTCCATAATCACTCTTTAGGACGCCCTGTTTGATAATCGATGTTAAGTGTGCCCTGGTTCACAGTCACTCTTCAGGGTACCCTGGTCCATAATCCCTGTTCAGGGTTACCTCTTCCAGAATCGATGTTCAGGGTTTCCTGGACAATAATCAGTGTTCAGGTTGCCCTGGTCCATAACCGAAGTTTAGGGTTCCCTGGTCCATAATCATTGTTCAGGATGCGCTGGTCCATAGTCGACTTTTTGCTTTCCCTGTTCCATGATGGATATTCAGGGTTCACCCGTCTGTAATCACAGTTCAAGTTGCCCTGTTCCATAATCGATATTCAGCGTACACTTGTCCATAGTCACAGTTTATTGTGTCCTGCTCTATAGTCTATCTTCAGGGTTCCCTGATCCATAGTCACTGTTCAGGGTTCCCTTGTCCATAACCACTCTCCAGGGTGCCCTGGTCCACAATCCCTGTTCAGGGTGTTCTGGTCCATAGTGGATATTCAGGTTTCCCTAATCCATAATCACTGTTCAGGGTGCCCTCCTCCATGATCGATGTTCAGGTTTCTCTTGTACAAAAGAACAATTCATGGTGCCTTCGTCCATAGTCTATATTCAGGGTCCCCTGGTCCATAATCAGTATTCTGGTGCCCTGATCTATAATTGATGTCCAGGGTTCCCTGGTCCATAATCACTGTTCAGGGTGCCCTGGTCCATAGTCGATATGCAGGTTTCCCTGGTCCATTATCACTTTACAAGGTTCCCTGGTGCAAAATCACTGTTGAGGTTTCCCTGGTCCATAATCACTGGTCAGGTTCCCTGGTGCAAAATCGCTGCTCAGGGATCCCTGATCCGTAATCACTCTTTAGGATGCCCTGATCCATAGTCAATGTTCAGGGTTCTCCAGTCCATAATCACTGTTTAGAATGCCCTAGTCGATAATCAATATTCAGGGTGCCCTGGTTCATAGTCACTATCAGCGTGATCTGGTCCAAAATCACTGTTCAGGGTTCCCTGTCCCATAATCGATGATCAGGGTTCCCTGGTACATAATCACTGTTCAGGTTGCATGGTCGATAGTTCAGGGTGCCATGATCCATAATCGAATTTCAAGGTTTCCTGGCCCATAATCACTGTTCAGGTTGCCCGGATCCATAATAGCTGTTCAACTTTTCCTGGTCCATAATTAGTGTTCAGGCTTCTGTGGTCCATAATCACAGTTCAGGGTGCCCTGATCCATAATGTCTGTTCAGGGTGTCCTGATCCATAGTCGATATTCAAATTCTCTGGTCCAAAATCACTGTTCAGTGTCCCCTGGTCCAAAATCACTGCTCAGCCTTTCCTTGTCCATAATCACTATTCAAGGTTCCCTGGTCCAAAAACACAGTTCAGGGTTCCCTGTTCCATGATCAATGTGCAGGATGCTCTAGTCAATAGTCGATGTTCATGCTTCCCAGTTCAATAATCCTCATTGACGGACCCTGGTCCATAATCGATGTCCAGGGTTCCCTGATCAATAATCATTTTTCAGCATACCCTGAGCCATAAGAGATATTCAGGGTTCCTGGTCCATAATCACTGTTCAGGGTGCCCTGATCCATATCCACTTTCAGGCTATCCTGAACAATAATCAAGTTTCAGGGATCCCTGGTCTAAAATCACTAATCAGGGTGCGATGGTCCGTAATCACTGTTCAGGACGCGCTAGTCCATAATCGTTTTCCGGGTGCCCTGGTCCATAATCGATATCCAGAATGCCCTGGTCCATTATCGATGTCTAGGGTTCCCTGGTGCATAATCACTATTCAGGTTTCCATGGTCCAAAATCACTGTTCAGGATTCCCTTGTCCATAATCACAGTTCAGGGTGCCCTGGTCAATAATCGATATCCCGGAAGTGCTGGACAATAATCGGTGTTCAGGGTTCCCTGATCCATAATCTCAGTTCAAGTTGCCTCGGTCCATAATCGGTGTTCAGGGTTCCCTGGTTCACAGTTACTATTCAGTGTGTCCTGGTCCATAATCACTGTTCAGCGTTCCCGGCTCCAAAATCACAGTTCAGGCTTCCCTTCTCCATAATCACTGTACAGGATTCCCTTGTCCATAGTCGATGTTTAGGGTTCCCTGGTCCATAATCACCTTTCAGGAGTCCTTGTCAGTAACCAATGTCCAGGTTTCCCTGGTCCATAATCACTGTTCAAGCGCCCTGGTCCATCAACAATATCCAGGGTTCCCTGGCCCATAATCACTGTTGAGGGTGCTTTGATCCATACTCGGTTTATCGGTTTCCCTGGTGCCTAATCACAGTTCAGGTTGCCCTGTTCCACAGTCGATATTCAGGGTTCCCTGGGCGATAATCCCTGTTCAGGGTTCCCTGGTCCATAATCACAGTTCAGGTTGCCTTGATCCATAATAACTGTTCAGGGAGTGCTGGTCCATACTCATTGTACATGGTGTCCCGGGCCATAGTTGATTTTGAGAATTTCCTGGTTAATTATCACTGTATAGTTTGCAGTGGTACTCAATCGATGTTCAGGCTTCCCTGCTCCATAATCACTGTTCAGGATGCCCTGGTCCAATATCGATGTCTAGGGTTCCATAGTCAAAAATCGGTGTTCAGAGTTCCCTGGTCCATAATCGATGTTCAGGTTTCCCTGTTCCATAATTGATATTCAGGGTGCCCTGGTCCATAATCTCTGCTCAGAATGCTCTGGTCCATAGTGGATATTCAAGTTTCCTTGGTCCATAATTACTCTTCACTATTCCCTGCTCCAAAATCTCTGTTCAGAGTTCCCTGGTCCATAATCTCTGTTCAGGTTGCTCTGGTCCATAATCACGGTTCATGTTGCCTTGGTCCAAAATCGATTTTCAGGGTGCCATGATCCATAATCGGTTTTCAAGGTTTTCTGGTCTATAATCACTGTTCAGGTTGCCCTGGTCCATAATCGATGTTCAGCATTTACTGGTCCATAATGAGTGTTCAGGTGCCCTGGTCCATAATCGATGTCCAGGGTGCCCTGGTCCATGATCGATCTTCAGGCTTCCCTGCTCCATAATCACTGTTCAGGGTGCCCTGTTCCATAATAGATGTTCAGGGTGCCATGATCCATAATCGAAATTCAAGGTTTCCTGGTCCATAATCAGTGTTCAGGTCGCCCGGATCCCTAATAGCTGTTAAGCTTTTCCTGGTCCATAATCAGTGTTCAGGTGCCCTGGTTCATAATCGATGTCCAGGCTGCCCTGGTCCATGATCGATGTTCAGGCTTCCATGGTGTATAATCACTGTTCAGGGTGCACTGGTCCTTAATATCTGCTCAGAATGCTCTGTTTCATAGTGGATATTCAAGTTTCCTTGGTCCATAATCACTCTTCAGTATTCCCTGTTCCAAAATCTCTGTTCAGGGTTCCCTGGTCCATAATCATTGTGCAGGATGTCCTGGTCCATAGTCGAAGTTCAGGCTTCCCTGTTCAATAATCATTGTTCAGGTACCCTGGTCCATAATCAATGTCCAGGGTTCCCTGATACATTATCACTGTTCAGGGTACCCTAGTCCATAATCCATATTCAGGGTGCCCTGATCCATATCGAATTTCAGGCTACCATGGTCTATAATCAATGTTCAGGGATCCCTGGTCTATAATCATTAATCAGGTTGTGTTGGTCAATAATCACAGTTCAGGGTGTGCTAGTCCATAATCACTGTTTAGGGTGCCCTGGTCCATAGTCGATGTTCAGGGTTCCTGGATATAATCACTCTTCAGGGTACCCTGGTCCCTAATCACTGTTCAGGGTGTCCTAGTACATAATCACTGTTCAGGGTGCCACGGACCATCGTCGATGTTCAGGGTTCCCGGGTCCATAATCAGTGTTCAGGGTACACTGATTTATAATTAATTTTCAGGGTGCCCTGGTCCATAATACCTGTTCAGGGTTGCCTGGTCCATAATCGATGTTCAGGTTTCCATGGACCATAATCACTGTTCAGGGTTCCCTGGTCCATAATCACTGTTCAGGGTGCCCTGATCCATAAACACTGTTTATGCCATGGTACATAGTCGATGTTCAGGGTTCCCTGGTCCATAATAACTGTTCAGCGTACACTGGTCCATAATAGATGTTTAGGGTTCCCTGGTCCATAAGTACCGTTCAGGTACCCTCGTCCGTAATCGATGTCTAGGGTTCCCTGGTCTATAATCATTGTTCAGGGTGCCCTTGTCCATAATCGATGTCCAGGTTTCCGTGGTCCATAATCACTGTTCAGTGTTCCCTCGTCCAAAATCACTGTTCAGATTTCACTGGTCCAAAATCACTGTTGAGGGATCCCTTGAACATAATCACTGTTCAGGATGCCCTGATCCATAATCAATGTTCAGGGTTCCCTGGTCCATCATTACAGTTCAAATGACCTGGTCCATAATCGAAGTCCAGGGGTCCCTAGTCCATAATCACTGTTCAGGTTTTCATGGTCCATAATCAGTGTCCAGGTTGCCCTGGTCCATAATCAGTATTCAGGGTGCCCTTGTCCATATCGACTTTCATGCTACCCTGGTTGATAATGAAAGTTCAGTTTTCCTGGTCCGTAATCACTGTTCAGGGTTCCCTGGACCATAATCAATATTCAGCGTGCCCTGGTACATATCGACTTTCAGGCTACCTGGTCGATAATCAATGTTCAGTGTTCCCTGGTCCATAATCACTGATCAGGGTTTGCTGGTCTTTAATCACCTTTCAGGTTCCCTGTTCATAATCAATGTCCAGGGTGCCCTGGTCCATAATCAAATGTTCATGGTTCCCTAGTCCATGATCAATGTTCAAGGTGCCCTGCTCAATATCGATGTTCAGGATTCCCTTGTCCGTAATCACAGTTTAGGGTGCCTTGCTCCATAGTTGATCTTTGGGGCTCCCTGGCCCATAATCACTGTTCAGGATTCCCTGGTTCGTAATCACTGATCAGGGTTTGCTGGTACATAATCACTGTTCAGAGTTCTCTGGTCCATAATGACACTTAATGGTGGCTTGGTCCATAATCGTTGTTCAGGGCTCCCTGGTCCACAATCACTTTTCAGAATGCCCTGGTCTATAGTCGATGTTCAGGGTTCCCTGCTCCATAATAACTGTTCAGGCTACACTTGTCCATAATCGATGTTCAGGTTTCCCTGGTTCATAAGCACCGTTGAATTGCCCTGGTACATAATCGATGCCCAGGGTTTCCTAGTCCATAATCGATGTTCAGGGTGCCCTGGTCCAAAATCACTGTTGAAGTTTCACTGGTCCATAATCACAGTTCAGGTTTCCCTGGTCCAAAATCACAGTCAGGGTTCCCTGGTCCATAATCACTTTTCAGGATTCCCTGGTCCATAGTCAATATTCATTGTTCCTGGTCCATATCGACTTTAAGGATACCCTGGAAGATAATCAATGTTCTGGGTTCCTGGTCCAGAATTACTGTTCAGGGTGCCCTGGTCCATAATGAATATTCAGGGTGCCTGGATCATATCGAATTTAAGGCTACCCATTTTGATAATGAATGATCAGGGTTGCCTGGTACATAATGACTGATCAAGGTTGCCTGGTACATAATCACTGTTCAGGGTGCCCTTGTGTATATTCGATGTTCAGGGTTACCTCGTCTGAAATTACGGTTCATGGTGCCCTGGTCCATAGTCGATATTCAGGGTTCCCTGGTCCATAATTGAATTTCAGACTGACCTGGTAGAAAATCAATGTTCAGGGTTTTCTGGTCTATAATCACTGATCAGTGTTTTTTGGTCCATGATCACTGTTCAGATTTCCCTGGTCCATAATCACATTTCAGGCTTCCTTGGTCCATAATAAATCTTCATGGTGCTCTGGTCCAGTATCACTGTTCTGGATGCCCTGGTTCATAATCATTGATCAAGTTGCGGTGGTCCATAATCACTGCTCAGGGTGTCCTGATCCATAGCGATGTTAATATTTCCCTGGTCCATAATCACCGTTCAGTGTTCACTGGTCATAACCGATGTGCATGGTGCCCTGGTCCATAATCGATTTTTAGGTTTCCATGGTCCATAGTCACTGTTTTGAATGCCCTGATCCATTTTCGATGTTCAGGTTTCCCTGGTCCATAACGAACATTCAGGTGCCCTGGTCCATAATCTTTGTTCACGGTGCTCTGGTCCATATTCGATATTCATGTTTCCCTGGTCCATAATCACTCTTCAGGGTTCCCTGGTCCAAAATTATTGGTCACGGTTCCCTGGACCATAATGCCTCTTCAAGTTTCCCTGGTACAAAATCACAGTTCAGAGTTCCCTGGTCCATAATCAGTGTTCAAGATGCAATGGTCCATAGTAGATGTTCATGGTTCCCTGGACCATAATCACCATTCAGATGCCCTGGTCCATGATCATTGTCCATGGTTCCCTAGTCCATAATCACTGTTCAGGATGCCCTGGTCCACAATCGATGTTCAGGTTGCCCTGGTCCATAACCTAATTTCAGGTTGCCCTGGGCCATAATCGACTTTACAGCTGCCATGGTCGATAATCAATGTTGATGCTTCCCTGGACCCTAACTACTCATCAGGCTCCTCTGGTCCTTAATCGATGTGTATGGTGCCCTGGTCCATAATCACAGTTTAGGATGTCCTGGTCCATAGTCAATGATCAGGGTTCCCTGGTCCATAATCACCGTTCAAATGCCCCAGTCCATAATCGATGCCCAGAGTTATCTGGTCCATAATCACTGTTCAGAGTGCGCTGTTATATAATCAATGTCCTGGGTGCCCTGATCCATAATCGATGTTCCCAGGTCCAAGATCACTGTTCAGGGTGCCGTGGTCCATAGTCAACATTCAGGTTTCCATGGTCCATATTCACATTTGTGGCTTCCCTTGTCCAAAATCACTGTTCAGGTTTCCGTGGTCCATAATCACAGTTCAGGTTTCCTTGGTCCATAATCGGTGTTCAGGGTTCCATAGTCAAAAATCGGTGTTCAGAGTTCCCTCGTCCATAATCGATGTTCAGGTTTCCCTGTTCCATAATTGATATTCAGGGTGCCCTGGTCCATAATCACTGTTCATGTTGCCTTGGTCCAAAATCGGTGTTCAGGGTTTCCTGGTCCATAATCGAAGTTCACAGTTCACTGTTCCATAATCGATATTCAGTCTGCCCTGTCAATAATCACTGTTCATGATGCCCTAGTTAATAGTCGATTTTCAGGATTCCCTGGTCCATAATCAATGTTCAGGTGCCCTGGTCCATAATCGATGTCCACGGTGGCCTGGTTCATAATCGACATTCAGGGATTCTCTGGTCCATAAGCACTGTTCAGGGTGCCCTGGTCCATAGTCGATATACAGTTTTCGCTGGTCCGTAATCACTGTTCAGTGCTCCCTCGTCCAAAAGCACTGTTCAGTTTTCCCTGGTCCATAAACTGTGTTCAGTTTTCCCTGGTACATAAACAGTGTTCAGGTTTCCCTGGTCCAAAAACACAGTTCAGGATGCCCTGGTCCATAGTCAATGTTCAGGGTTCCCTGGTTCATTATCACTTTCCAGGGTGCCCTGGTCCATAATCAATGTTCAAGTTGCCCAAGTCCATAATCGCTTTTCTGGGTTCCCGGTCCATAATTATTGTTCATGTTGCACTGGTCCATAATCAATATTCAGGGTGCCCTGATCCGTATTGACTTTCAGGCTACCCTGGTCGATAATCAATGTTCAGGGATGCCTTGTCTATAATCACTAATCAGCGTGTGCTGGTCCATAATCACTTTTCAGGGTGCCCTGGTCCAAAATCACTGTTCATGGTGCGCTAGTCCATAATCACTGTTCAGGATGCCTTGGTCCATACTCGATATTCAGGGTTCCATGGTCCATATTCACTGTTCAGTGTGCCCTGGTCCATAATCGATGTTCAGTGTGGCCTGGTCCATAATGGGTGCTTAGGGTTATATGCTCCATAATCAATATTCAGGGTGCCCTGGTGCATGATCACAGTTCAGGATACCCTGGTCCATAATCAATGTCAAGTTTTCCCTGGTCCATAATCACTGTTCAGGGTTTCATGATTCAAAATCACTGTTCAGAATTCCCTGGTCCAAAATCACCGTTCAAGTTTCCGTGGTCCATAATCGATTTTCAGACTTCCCTGGTAGATAATCAATGTTCCGGCTTCCCTGGTCTATAATCACTGATCAGGGTTTGCTGGTCCATAATCACTGTTCAGAGTTCCCTGATCCATAATCACATTTCAGGGTTTGCTGGACCATAATCACTGTTCAGAGTTCCCTGGTCCATAATCACATTTCAGTGTGCCTTGGTCCATAATAACACTTCAGGGTGCGCTGGTCCAATATCGCTGTTCTGGGTGCCCTGGTACATAATCACTGATAAAGGCTGTGCTGGTCCAAAATCACTGTTCAGGGTGCATTGGTCCATAGTTGATGTTCAGGGTTCCCTGGTCCATAATCACCGTTCAGTGTTCACTGGTCCATAACCAATGTTCAGGATTCCCTAGTCCATAATCACTGTTCAGGGTGCCCTGGTCCATAATCGATTTTCAGGTTGCCATGGTCCATCATACCTGCTCAGGTTGCCCTGTACCATAATCGGTGTTCAGGTTTTCTCTTAACCAAAATCAGTGTTCAGGCTGCCCTTGTCCATAATTGATGTTCAGGGTTCCATGGTCCATACTAACTGTTCAGGGTGCCCTGTTCCATAATCGATGTCCAGTGTGGCTGGTCCGTAATCGGTTTTCAGGTTTACCTGCTCCATAATCAATATTCAGGGAAACCTGGTCCTTAATCACAGTTCAGGATACCCTAGTCCATAATCAATGAACAGTTTTCCCTGGTCCATAATCACTGTTCAGGGTGGCCTGCTCCATAATCGATATCCAAGATGCTCTGGTCCATATTCAATATTCAGGGTTTCCTGGTCCATAATTACCGTTCAGGTGCCCTGGTCCATAATCAATATCCAGGTTGCCCTGGTCCATAATCGATGTTCACACTACCCTGGTTCATAATCACTGTTCAGGGACCCCTTGTCGAAAATTACTTTTCAATTTTCCCTGGTCGATAAAAACTGTTCATGTTTCCCTGCTGGAAAATCACAGTTCAGGTTTCCCTGGTCCGTAATCACTGTTCAGGATCCTTTGGTCCTTAGTCAATGTTCAGGGTTCCCTGGTCCATAATCACCATTCAAGTGCCCTGGCCCTTAATTCATATCCACGGTTCCCTGGTCCATAATCACTAATCACAGTTAGCTGGTGCATAATCATTCTTCAAGGTTCCCTGGTCCATAGTGGATATTCAGGATTCCATGCTCCATGATCACTGTTCAGGATTCCCTGGTGCAAAATCACTGTTCAGGTTTTCCTGGTCAATAATCACAGTTCAGAGTGCCCTGGTCCATAATCGATGTTCATGGTTCCCTAGTCCATGATCACTGTTCAGGGTGGCCTGCTCAATAATCAATGTTCAGTTTTCCCTTGTCCGTTATCACAGTTTAGAGTGCCTTGCTCCATAGTCGATCTTCAGTGCTCCCTGGACCATAATCAGTCTTCAGGTTTCCCTGGTCCATAGTCACTGATCAGGGTTTGCTGGTCCATAATCACTGTTCAGATTTCCCTGGTCCATAATGACAGTTCAGGGTGCCTTGGTCCTTAATCACTGTTCAGGGTTCCCGGGTCCATAATCACTGTTCAGGGTGCGGTGGTCCATACTCATTGTTTAGGGTTCCCTGGTCCATAATAACTGTTCGGGGTACACTTGTCCATACTCGATGTCTAGGGTTTCCTAATCCATAATCATTGTTTCGGGTGCCCTAATCAATAGTTGATGTCCACGTTGCGCTCGTCCATAATCATGGTTCAGGGTACACAGGTCAACATGGAATGTGAAGTGTTCCCTGGTCCATAGTCAATGTTCAGGGTTCCCTGGTACATCATCACTTCTCAAGGTTGCCTGGTCCATAATCGATATTCAATTTTCCCTAGTTCATACATAATCACTGTTCAGGATGCCTGGTCCATATCGTCTTTAAGGCTACCCTGGTCCATAATAAATTCTCAGGGTTCGCTGTTTCCTAATGACTGATCAGGGTTGCCTTGTCCGAAATTACTGTTCAGGTTGCCCTGGTCCATATTTGATATTCAGTTTTCCCTGTCCATAATCACTGTTCAGAGTTCCCTGGTTCAAAATCACTATTCAGAGTTCCCTGGTCCAAAATCACTGTTCATGTTTCCTTGGTCTATAATCGACTTTCAGATTGCCCTGGTAGATAATCAGTGTTCAGGGTTCCCTGGTCTATAATCACTGATCAGGTTTCTCTGGTCCATAGTCACTCTTCAGAGTTCCATGGTCCATAATCACATTTCCGGGTTTGCTGGTCCATAATCACTGTTCAGAGTTCCCTGGTCCATAATCACATTTTAGGTTGCCTTGGTCCATAATAACACTTCAGTGTGCAATGGTTCAAAATAGCTGTTCTGCGTGCCCTGGTTCATAATCATAGATCAAGCTTCACTGGTCCATAATCACTGTTCAGGGTGCCCTGGTCCATAGTCGTTGTACAGGTTTCCCTGGTCCATAATCACAATTCAATGTTCACTGGTCCATAACTGATGTTCAGGGTTCCCTGGTCCATAATCACTGTTCAGTATGCCCTGGTCCATAGTTGGTGTTCAGAGTTCCCTGGTCCATAATGAACATTCAGGAGCCCTGGTCCATAATCACTTTTCAGCGTCTCCTGGTCCAAAATCAATGTTCAGGGTTCTCTGGTCCATAATCACGTTTCAGGATGCCCTGGTCCATAGTCAATGTTCAGGGTTCCTTTGTTCATAGTCACTTTTCAGGATGCCCTGGTCCATAATGGATGTTCAAGTTGCCCTAGTCCTTAATCGCTATTCTGGGTTCCTGGTCCATAATTACTGTATAGGGTGCCCTGGTCCATAATCAATATTCAGGGTGCCTGGTCCATATTGAATTTAAGGCTATCCTGGTCGATAATAAAATGCTCAGGGATTCCTGGTCCATAATGACTGATCAGGGTTGACTGGTTCATAATCATTCTTCAGGGTTCCCTGGGCTATAATCGATGTTCAGGTTTACCTTGTCTGAAACTACAGTTCAGGGTGCCCTGGTCCACAGTCGATATTCAGGGTTCCCTGGTCCATAATTACTTTTCAGGATTCTCTGGTTCTAAATCACAGTTCAGAGTTCCCTGGTTCACAATCAGTGTTCTAGTTGCAATGGTCCATAGTAGATGTTCTCGGTTCCCTGGTCCATAATCACTGTTCAGATGCCCTGGTCCATGATCGTTGTCCAGTGGTCCCTAGTCCATAATCACTGTTCAGGGTCCCCTGGTCCAAAATCACTGTTCAAGGTTCCCTGGTCCATAATCACTGTTCAGGTTTCCCTGGTCCAAAACCACAGTTCAGTGTTCCCTGGTCCATAATCAATGTTTAGGATACCCTGTTCCATAGTTGATGTTCAGGGTTCCCTGGTCCATAATGAACATTCAGGTGCCTGGTCCATAATGACTGATCAGGGTTGCCTGGTCCATAATCACAGTTCAGGTTTCCCTGGACCAAAATTACAGTTCAGGGTCCCCTGGTCCAAAATCACTGTTCAAGGTTCCCTGGTCCATAATCACTGTTCAGGTTTCCCTGGTCCAAAACCACAGTTCAGTGTTCCCTGGTCCATAATCAATGTTTAGGATACCCTGTTCCATAGTTGATGTTCAGGGTTCCCTGGTCCATAATGAACATTCAGGTGCCTGGTCCATAATCACTGTTCAGGGTCCCCTAGTAGAAAATCAGTGTTCAGGGTTCCCTGGTCCATAATCACGTTTCAGGATGCCCTGGTCCATAGTCAATATTCAGGGTTCCCTGGGCTATAATCGATGTTCAGGGTTACCTTGTCTGAAATTACAGTTCAGGGTGCCCTGGTCCATAGTAGTTATTCAGGGTTCACAGGTCCATATTTACTATTCAGTATTCCCTGGTTCAAAATCACTGTTCAGAGTTCCCTAATCCAAAATCACTGTTTAGGTTTCCCTGGTCCATAATCGACTTTTAGACTGACCTTATAGATAATCAATGTTCAGGATTCCCTGGTCCATAATCACTGTTCAGGTTTCCCTGGTCCAAAACCACAGGTCAGTGTTCCCTGGTCCGTAATCATGTTACAGGATGCCCTGGTCCATACTCAATGTTCTAGGTTCCTGGTTAATAACCACTGTTCAGGGTGCCCTGGACCATAATCGATGTTCAAGATGCCCTGGTCCATAATCACTCTTCAGGGTGCCCTGTTCTGTAATCCATGTTCAGAAGCCCTAGTGCCTAATCGATGTTAAGGCAGCCCTGGTCAATAAATGATGTTCAGGGTTCCCTGGTCCATAATCATTGCCCAGGATGTGCTGGTCCATAATCGACTTTATGTTTCCCTGATCCATAATAGATATTCAGGGTTCCTCGGATCATAATCTCTGTTCAGGGTGCTCTGGTCCATCATCGATGTTCAGCGTACCCTTGTCTGTAATCACAGTTTATTGTGTGCTGCTCCATAGTCTATCTTCTGGGTTCCCTGGTCCACACTCACTGTCCAGGGTTCCCTGCATTTTAAACATTGTTCAGGCTGCCCTGGTCCATAATCACTGTTCAGGTTTCCCTGGTCCATAATAACTGTTCAGGGGCCCTGGTACATAATCGGTGTTCAGGTTGCCCTGGTCCATATCGACTTTCATGCTACCCTGGTCGATAATCAATGTTCAGTTTTCCTGTCCATAATCACTGTTCAGGGTGCCCTGTTCCATAGTCAATCTTCAGGGTTCTCTGGTCCATAATCACTGTTCAAGGTGCTCTGGTCCATAATCACTATTCAGGGTGCCCTGGTCCATAATCACTGTTTTGGGTTCTCTATTCCAGAGTCGATGTTCATGGTACCCTGGTCCATAATGAGTATTCAGGGTGCCATCGTCGATAATCACTGTTTAGGGTGATTGATTCCATAGTCGATGTTCAGAGTTCCCTGGTCCATTGTCAATCTTCAGGGTTCCCTGGTCCATAATCGATATTCAGGGCTCCCCGGTCCATAACCACAGTTCAGTTTTCCCGGTTCCATAATCAATGTTCAGCGTACCCTTGTCCATAATCACAGTTTATTGTGTCCTGGTCCATAGTCTATCTTCAGCGGCCCTGGTCCATAATCACTGTTCAGGGTGCCCAGGTCCATAATGGATATTCAGGTTGGCTTGTCCCTCATCACTGTACAGGGTGCCCTGGTCCAAAATCCATGTTCAGGGTGCTCTGGTGAATAGTGGATATTCAGATTTCCCTAATCCATAATCACTGTTCAGGGTGCCCTCGTGCATAATCGATGTTCAGGGTTCTCTTGAACAAAAGAATTGTTCATGATCCCCTGGTCCATAGTCTATATTCAGGGTTCCCTTGTCCATGATCACCGTTCTGGTGCCCTGGTCTATAATCGATTTCCAGGTTTTCCTGGTCCATAATTACTGTTCAGGGTGCCATGGTCCCTAGTCGATACACAGGGTTCCCTGGTCCATAATCTCTGTTCAAGGTTCCCTGGTCCAAAATCACTGCTCAGGGATCCCTGGTCCATTATCACACTTCAAGATGCCCTCATCCATTGTCAATGTTCAGTGTTCCCCAGTCCGTAATCACTGTTTAGAATGCCATAGTCAATAATTGATATTCAGGGTGCCCTGGTTCATAGTCACTAATCAGCGTGCCCTGGTCCATAATCACTGTTCAGAATTCCCTCTTTCATAGTCGATGTTCAGGGTTCCCAGGTCCATAATCACTTTTCAGGTTACACTAATCCATTATCGATATTCAAGGTTCCCTGGTCCATAATCACTGTTCAGGTTTCCCTGGTCCAAAATAAAAGGTCAGGGTTCCCTGTTCCATAATCACTGTTCATGATGCATTGTTTCATAGTAGATGATCAGGGTTCCTATGTCTATAATCACCGTTCAGGTGCCCTCTTCCATGTTTGATTTCAGGGTTCCTTAGTCTATAATCAATGTTCAGGGTGCCCTGGTCCTTAATCGATGCTCAGGTTTTTCCGGTCGATAATCACCTATCAGGGTGCCCTGGTCCATAATTGATGTTCAGGATTCCCTTGTCCTAATCACAGCTTACAGTGCCTGGCTCCATAGTCAATTTTCAGGGCTCCCTGGACCATAATCACTGTTCAGGATTCCTGGCCCAAAATCACTGGTCAGGGTTCCCTGGTCCATAACCGATGTTCAGGGTTCGCTGGTCCATAATCATTGCTCAGGTTTCCCTGGTCCTTTATCACTGTTTGGGGGCCCTGCTCCATAGTCGAAATTCAGGGTTTCCTCGTCCAAAATCACAGTTCAGGGTGAATCGGTCCATAAGAGCTGTTCAGGGTGCAGTAGTCCATAATCAGTATTCAGGGTGAACTGGTCCATAATCACTGTTCATGGTGCACTGGTCCATAATCACTGTTCTCAGTGCCCTGGTTCATAGTCCATGTTCAGGATTCCCTGGTCCATTGTCACTGTTCAGGGTGCCCTGGTCCCTAATCAATGTTCAGTCTGCCCTGGTCCATAAAAGTTGGTCTGCATGCCCTGCTCCATAATTGATGTTAATGGTTCCTTGGTCCATAATCACTTTTCAGGATGCCCTGGTCCATTCTCAATGTTCAGGGTTGCCTAGTCCACAATCCCTGTTCACATGCCCTGGTCTATAATTTCTGTGCAGGGTTCCCTGGTCCGTAATCACTGTTCAGCGTGCGCTGATCTATCATCGGTGTACAGGATTCCCTGCTGGTTAATACCTGTTCAGAGTTCCCTGGTCCATAATCACTATTCAGGGTTCCCTGGTAAAAAATCACAGTTCAGGATTCTCTAATCCATATCGAATTTCAGGCTACTCTGGTCGATATTCAAAGTTCAGGGTTCCCTGGTCCATAATCACTAATGATGGTGCGCTGGTCCATATTCACAGTTAAGTGTGCCCTAGTCCATGATCAATGTTCAGTTTGCTCTAGTCCATAAGCACTGTACAGGATGCCGTGGTCCATAGTCAATCTTCAGGGTTCCCTGGTCCATAATCACTCTTCAGGGAACACTGGTCCATAATCGATCTTCAGGGTGTCCTGGTCCATAATCATTGTTCAGGATGCACTTGTCCATCATCACCGTTTGGTGGCCCTGGTCCATCGTTTATGTTCAGGGTTCCCTGGTCCATAATCAATGTTCAGGTTACGCTGATCCATAATCAGTGTTCACGGAGCCCTGGTCCACCGTTGATGTTCAGGTTTCCCTTTTCCATTATCACTGTTCAGATTGAACTGGTCCCTAATCGATGTTCAGGCTGCCCTGCTCCATAAATGATGTTAAGGGTTCCCTGGTCCACAATCACTGTTCAGGATGCCCAGGTCCGTAATCGATGTTCAGGGTTGCCTTGTACACAATCATTGCTCAGGGTGCCCTGGTCCATAATCACTCTCCAGGTTTCCCTGGTCCAAAATCCCTCTTCCGGGTGCTAAGGTGCATAGTGGATATTCAGGTTTCTCTAATCCATAATAATTCCTCAGGTTGCTCTCGTCCATAATCGAAGTTCAGGGTTCCGTTGTATGAAAGAAGAGTTCAGGGTGCCATGGTACATAGTTTATATTCAGGGTTCCCTGGGCTATAATCACTGTACAGGATTCCCTGGTCCAAAATCACTGTTCAGTTTGCCCTCTTCGATAATCGATGTTCACGTTGCCCTGGTCCATAATCACTATTCAGGATGCCGTGGTCCATAATCACTGTTTAGATTGCTTGATTCCATAGTCGATGTTAAGAGTTGCCTGGTCCATTATAACTCCTCAGGGTTACCTGGCCCAAAAGCTAAGCTCAGGGTTCCTTGGCCCATAATCATTGCTCAGGATGTGTTGGTCCATAATCGAATTTATGTTATAGTCTATCATCACGGTTCCCTGGTCCATACTCCCTGTTCAGTGTTCACTGGACTTTAACCACTGTCAGGTTTCCCTTGTCCATAATAACTGTTCAGGGGCCCTGGTCGATAATAACTGTACAGGGTATCCAGGTCAATAATCGATGTTCAGGTTTGCCTTGACCATAATCACTGTTCAGGGTGCCCTGGTCCATAATCACTCGCCAAGGTGCCCTGGTTCAAAATCCCTATTCAGGGTGCTCTGGTCCATAGTCGATATTCAGGTTTCCCTAATCCATAATGACTGTCCATGGTGCCCTCGTCCATGATCAATGTTCTGGGTTCCCTTGTACGAAAGAACAGTTCAAGGTTCCCTGTTCCATAGTCTATATTCCAGGTTCCCTGGTCTATAATCACTGTTCAGGGTTCCCTGGTCCAAAATCACTGTTCAGGTTTCCTGATCCAAAATCACAGTTCACAGTGCCCCAGTCCATAATTACTGTTCAGGGTCTCCTCGTCCATAATCGTTTTTGAGGGTTCCCTGGTCCATAAACGAAGTTCAGGTTTCCTGGTCCATCATCCCTGTTTAGGTTGTCCTGGTCCTTAATCGATTTTTAGGCATCCTTGGTCAAGTATCGATATTCAGGCATCCCCTGTCCTTAATCAACTTTCAGGGTGACCTCGTCCATAATCGATGTTCAGGGTTCCCTTGTCAATAAACACAGTTTAGTTTGCCCTGCCCCGTATTTGATCTTCAAGTTTCCCTTGTCCATAATCACTGTTCACGTTTCCCTGGTCCATAATCATTGCTCCGGATGCGCTGGTCCATAATCGACTTTTTGCTTTCCCTGGTCCATAATTGATATTCAGGTTTTCCCTCCAAAATCACTGTTCAGGATGCCCTGTTCCATAATCGATATTCAGCATTCCCTTGTCTGTAATCACAGTTTATTGTGTCCTGCTCCATAGTCTATCTTCAGATTTCCGTGGTCCATAATCACTGTTCAGTAGCCCTGGTCCATAATCACTTTTCAGGTTGACCAGGTCCATAATCACTGTGAAGTGTTCCCTGGTCCATAGTCAATGTTCAGGGTTCCCCAGTACATAATCGATGTTCAGGGTTTCCTTGTCCACAATCATTGTTCAGGGTGCCCTGGTCCATAATCACTCATGGTTTTCTGGTCCATAATCACCCTTCAGGGTTCTCTGGTCCATAACCGATGTTCAGGGTTCCCTGGTCCATAATCATTGCTCAGGATGCGCTAGTCCATAAACAACTTTTAGGTTTCACTGGTCCATAATCGATATTCAGTGTTCCCTGATATGTAGTCACTGTTCAGGGTGCCCTGTTCCATAATCGATGTTCAGCGTACCCTTGTCCGTAATCACAGTTTATTGTGTCCTGGTCCCTAGTCTATCTTCAGGATTCCCTGGTCCATACTCACTGTTCAGGGTTCCCTGGACTTTAACCACTGTTCCGGCTGCCCTGGTCCATAATCACTGTTCAGGAGCCCTGCTCCATAATCACTATTAACGTTGCCTAGGTCCATAATCGATGTTCAGGCTTGCCTTCTCCATAATCACATTTCAGGGTGCCCTGTTTCATAATCACTGTCCAGGCTGCCCTGGTCCAAAATCACTGTTCAGCGTGCCCTGGTCCATAGTGGATATTCAGGTTTCCCTAATCCATAATCACTGTTCAGTGTGTTCTCCTCCATAATCGATGTGCAGGGTTCCATTGTATGAAAGCACAGTTAAGGGTACCCTTGTCCAAAGTCTATATTCAGGGTTCCCTGGTCTATAATCACAGTTAAGGGTGGCCTTCTCCATAGTTGATCGTAACGGTTCCCTGGTCCATAATCACAGTTCAGATTTCCCTGGTCCATTTTCACTGTTCGGGTACTGTGGTCCATAGTCGATGTTCAGGGTTCCCTTGTCCAAAATCAGAGTTCAGGGTGCCTTGGTCCATAATCAATGTTCAGGGTGCCCTGGTCCATAGTTGATGTTCAGGTTTCCCTGGTCCATAATCACTGTTCAGGGTGCAGTGGTGCATAATCACTGTTCATGTTTCCCTCGTAAATGATCACATTTCAGGTGCCTTGGTGCATAATCGATGTTCAGTGTTCCCTGCTCCATAATCGCTATTCACGGTGCCCTGGTCCAAAATCACTGTTAAGGTTTCCCTGTTCCATAATCGATTTTCAATCTGCCCTGCTTCATAATCACTGTTCATGATGCCCTGGTCAATATTCAATGTTCAGGTTTCAAAGGTCCATAATGAATGTTAAGGTGCCCTGGTCCATAATCGATGTTCAGGGTTTCTCTCTTCCATAAGCACGGTTCAGGGTGCCCTGGCCCATAGTCGATGTACAGGGTTGCGAGGTCCATAATCACTATTCAGGTTTCCCTTGTCCATTATCACTGTTCGGACGCCTTTTTCCATAGTCGCTGTTCAGAGTTCCCTGGTCAAAATCACAGTTCAGGTTACCTTGGACCATAAAAAATGTTCAGGGTGCACTGGTCCATAATCACTCTTTATGGTTCCCTGGTCCATAGTCGATTTTCAGGGTTCACTGATCCATTATCACTGTTCAAGGTGCCCTGGTGGCTAATCAATTTTCAGGCTGCCCTGGTCCATAATGGATGATCAGGGTGCCCTGATCCAGTGTCGCTGTTAAGGTTCCCTGTTCCATAATCACCGTTCAAGTGCCCTGGTTCATAATCGATGTCCCGGGTTCCCTGCTCCATAATCACTGTTCAGGGTGCCCTGATCCATAATTGATTTTCATTGTTCCCTGGTTCATAATCACTCATCAGGTTGCCCTGATCCATAATCGATATTCATGTTCTGTGGTCCATAATCGATATGCAGGTTTCACTGGTCCATAATCACTGATCAGGTTTCCGTGGTCCATAATCACTGTTCAGGCAGCTCTGGTCCATAATCACTGCTAAGGGTGCCCAGGTCCATAGTCAATGTTCAGGAATGCCTTGTCCGTAATCACTATTCAGGATGACCTGGTCAATAATCACTGCCCATGGGGCCCTGATCCATAATCTATGTTCAGGGTGCCCTGGTTCATAATCACTGCTCAGTGTGCCCTGGTCCAAAATCAATGTTGAGGTTTCCCTGGTTCATAATCACGGTTCAGGTTCCCTGGTCCAAAATCACTGCTCAGGGACCCCTGGTCCATAATCACTCTTCAGGATGCCCTGATCCATAGTCAATGTTGAGGGTTCCCCAGTCCATAATCACTTTTTCGAATGCACAGTCGGTAATTGATATTCAGGGTGCCCAGGTTCATAGTCACTATTCAGTGTGCCCTGGTCCATAATCATTGTTCAGGGGTCCCTCTTCTATAGTCGATGTTCAGGGTTCTCGGGTCCATAATCACTGTTCAGGTTTCCCTGGTCCAAAATAACAGGTCAGGGTTCCCTGTTACAAAATCACTGTTCAGGATGCCCTGTTTCATAGTAGATCGTCAGGGTTCCTATGTCTATAATCACCGCTCAGGTGCCCTCTTCCATGTTTGTTTTCCAGTATTCCCTAGTCTATAATTACTGATCGGGGTGCCCTGGTCCATAATTGATGTTGAGGATTCCCTTGTCCTAATGACAGCTTACGGTGTCTTGCTCCATAGTCAATTTTCAGGGCTCCCTGGACCATAATCACTGTTCAGGATTCCTGGCCCAAAATCATAGGTCACGGTTCCCTTGTCCATAACCGATGTTCAGGGTTCACTGGTCCATAATCATTGCTCATTTTTCACTGGTCCTTTATCACTGTTCGGGTGCCCTGCTCCAGAGTCGATATTCAGGGTTCCCTCATCCAAAATCACAGTTCAGGGTGCCTCAGGCTTTAAGAACTGTTCGGGGTGCACTCGTCCATAATCAGTATTCGGGTGAAATGGTCCATAATCACTGTTCAGGGTGCACTGGTCCATAATCACTGTTCTCAGTGCCCTGGTCCATAGTCGATGTTCAGGATTCCCTGGTCCATTGTCACAGTTCAGGGTGCCCTGGTCCGTAATCGATGTTCAGTCTGCCCTGGTCCATAAAAGATGTTCAGCATGCCCTGGTCCATAATTGATGTTAATGATTCCATGGTCCATAATCACTTTTCAGGATGCCCTGGTCCATTGTCAATGTTCAGGGTTGCCTGGTCCACAATCCCTGTTGATGTGCCCTGGTCTATAATTTCTGTGCAGGGTTCCCTGGTCCGTAGTCACTGTTCAGGGTGCCCTGATCCAGAATCGGTGTACAGGATTCCCTGGTGGTTAATACCTGTTCAGAGTTCCCTGGTCCATAATCACTGTTCAGGTTTCCCTGGTAAAAAAAATCACAGTTCAGGATTCTCTGATCCATATCGACTTTCAGGCTACCCTGGTCGATAATCAATGTTCAGGCTTCCCTGGTCCATAATCACTAATGATGGTGCGCTGGTCCATAGTCACAGTTAAGTGTTCCCCAGTCCATAATCAATGTTCAGTTTGCTCTAGTCCATAAGCACTGTACAGGATGCCCTGGTCCATAGTCAATCTTCAGGGTTCGCTGTTCCATAATCACTCTTCAGGGTACACTGGTCCATAATCGATCTTCAGCGTGTCCTGGTCCATAATCACTGTTCAGGATGCCCTTGTCCATCATCACCGTTTTGTGGCCCTGGTCCATAGTTGATGTTCAGGGTTCCCTGGTCCATAATCAATGTTCAGGTTACGCTCTTCCATAATCAGTGTTCACGGAGCCCTGGTCCACCGTCGATGTTCAGGGTTCCCTTTTCCATTATCACTGTTCAGGTTGAACTGATCCCTAATTGATATTCAGGCTGCCCTTGTCCATAAATGATGTTAAGGGTTCCCTGGTTCATAATCACTGTTCAGGGTGCCCAGGTCCATAATCGAAGTTCAGGGTTGCCTTGTCCACAATCAATGCTCAGGGTGCCCTTGTCCATAATCACTCTCCAGGTTTCCCTGGTCCGAAATCCCTGTTCCGGGTGATAAGGTGCTCAGTGGATATTCAGGTTTCTCTAATCCATAATCATTCCTCAGGTTGCCCTAGTCCATAATCGAAGTTCAGGGTTCCCTTGTATGAAAGAAGAGTTCAGGGTGCCGTGGTACATAGTTTATATTCAGGGTTCCCTCTGCCACAATCACTGTTCAGGATTCCCTGTTCCAAAATCACTGTTCAGTTTGCCCTCTTCGATAATCGATGTTCACGTTGTCCTGGTCCATAATCACTATTCAGGGTGCCGTGGTCCATAATCACTGTTTAGATTACTCGATTCCAGAGTCGATGTTGAGAGATTCCTGGTACATTATCACTCTTCAGGGTTACCTGGTCCATAAGCTAAGTTCAGGGTTCCTTGGTCCATAATCATTGCTCAGGATGTGCTGGTCCATAATCGAATTTATGTTATAGTCTATCATCACGGTTCCCTGGTCCATACTCACTGTTCAGTGTTCACTGGACTTTAACTACTGTTCAGGTTTCCCTGGTCCATAATAAATGTTCAGGGGCCCTGGTCGATAATAACTGTACAGGGTATCCAGGTCAATAATCGATGTTCAGGTTTGCCTTGACCATAATCACTGTTCAGGGTGCCCTGGTCCATAATCACTCTCCAGGGTGCCCTGGTTCAAAATCCCTATTCAGGGTGCTCTGGTCCATAGTCGATATTCAGGTTTCCCTAATCCATACTCACTGCCCAGGGTGCCCTCGTCCATGATCGATGTTCAGGGTTCCCTTGTATGAAAGAACAGTTCAAGGTTCCCTGTTCCATAGTCTATATTCAGGGTTCCCTGGTCTATAATCACTGTTCAGGGTTCCCTGGTCCAAATTCACTGTTCAGGTTTCCTGATCCAAAATCACAGTTCACGGTGCCCCGGTCCATAATTACTGTTCAGGGTGTTCTCGTCCGTAATCGATGTTGAGCGTTCCCTGGTCCATAACCGAAGTTCAGGGTTTCCTGGTCCATCATCCCTCTTCAGGTTGTCCTGGTCCTTAATCGATTTTTAGGCATCCTTGGTCAAGAATCGATATTCAGGGATCCCCTGTCCTTTATTACCTTTCAGGGTGATCTCGTCCATAATCGATGTTCAGAGTTCCCTTGTCCATAATCACAGTTTAGGTTGCCCTGCCCCGTATTTGATCTTCAAGGTTCCCTTGTCCATAATCACTGTTCACGTTTCCCTGGTCCATAATCATTGCTCCGGATGCGCTGGTCCATAATCGACTTTTTGCTTTCCCTGGTCCATAATTGATACTCAGGTTTTCCCTCCATAATCACTGTTCAGGATGCCCTGTTCCATAATCGATGTTCAGCGTTACCTTGTCTGTAATCACAGTTTATTGTGTCCTGCTCCATAGTCTATCTTCAGGTTTCCGTGGTCCATAATCACTGTTCAGGAGCCCTGGTCCATAATCACTTTTCAGATTGACCAGGTCCATAATCACTGTGAAGTGTTCCCTTGTCCATAGTCAATGTTCAGGGTTCCCCAGTACATAATCGATGTTCAGGGTTTCCTTGTCCACAATCATTGTTCAGGGTGCCCTGGTCCATAATCACTCATGGTTTCCTGGTTCATCATCATTCTTCAGGTTTCCCTGGTCCAAAATCACTTTTCATGATTTCCTGGTCCATAATCACCCTTCAGGGTTCTCTAGTCCATAACCGTTGTTCAGGGTTCCCTGGTCTATAATCATTGCTCAGGATGCGCTGGACCATAATCAACTTTTAGGTTTCACTGGTCCATAATCGATATTCAGTGTTCCCCGGTACGTAGTCACTGTTCAAGGTGCCCTGTTCCATAATCGATGTTCAGCGTACCCTTGTCCGTAATCACAGTTTATTGTGTCCTGCTCCATATTCTATCTTCAGGGTTCCCTCGTCCATACTCACTGTTCAGGGTTCCCTGGTCTTTAACCACTGTTCTGGCTGCCCTGGTCCATAATCACTGTTCAGGTTTCCGTGGTTCATAATCACTGTTCAGGGTTCCCTGGTCCATAATCACTGATCAGGGTTTGCTGGTTTATAATCACCGTTAAGGTTCCCTGGTCCATAATCGATGTTCATGGTTCCCTAGTCCATGATCACTGTTCAGGGTGGCCTGCTCAATAATCAATGTTCAGTTTTCCCTTGTTCATAATCACAGTTCAGGTTTTTCTGTTGCAAAATTATAGTTCAGTGTCCCCTGGTCCAAAATCACTGTTCAGGTTTCCCTGGTCCAAAATCACAATTCAGTGTTCCCTGGGCCGTGATCACGCTTCAGGATGCCCCGGTCCATACTCAATGTTCAGGGTTACCTGGTCCATAATCACCATTCAGGTTCCCTGGTCCTTATTCAATATCCTGTGACCCCTGGTCCATAATTACTTTTCAGTTGCCCTGGTTGTTAATAAATGCTTAGGAATCCCTGGTCCATAATGACTGATTGGGGTTGCCTGGTTCATAATCACTCTTCAGGGTTCCCTGGGCTATAATCGATGTTCAGGTTTGCCTTGACAATAATCACTGTTCTGGGTTCCTGGTCCATTATTACTGTATAGGGTGCCCTGGTCCATAATCAATATTCAGGGTGCCTGGTCCATATTGAATTTAAGGCTATCCTGGTTGATAATAAAATGCTCAGGGTTTCCTGGTCCATAATGACTGATCAGGGTTGCCTGGTTCATAATCACTCTTCAGGGTTCCCTGGGCTATAATCGATGTTCAGGTTTACCTTGTCTGAAACTACAGTTCAGGGTGCCCTGGTCCACAGTCGATATTCAGGGTTCCCTGGTCCATAATTACTTTTCAGGATTCTCTGGTTCTAAATCACAGTTCAGAGTTCCCTGGTTCACAATCAGTGTTCTAGTTGCAATGGTCCATAGTAGATGTTCTCAGTTCCCTGGTCCATAATCACTGTTCAGATGCCCTGGTCCATGATCGTTGTCCAGTGGTCCCTAGTCCATAATCACTGTTCAGTATCTCCTGGTCCATAATCGATGTTCTGGGTTCCTGGTTAATAACCACTGTTCAGTGTGCCCTAGTCAATAGTTGATGTCCAGGGTGCGCTGGTGCATAATCATTGTTCAGGGTACCCAGGTCCATAATCACTTCTCAAGGTGTCCTTGTTCATAATCGATGTTCAAGTTGCCCTAGTCCATAATCGCTGTTCAGGGTTCCTGGTCCATAATCCATTTTCACGGTGCATGGTCCATATCGACTTTAAGGATACCCTGGTCGATAATAAATGCTCAGGGTTCCCTGGTCCATAATGACTGATCAGGGTTGCCTGGTCCATAATCACAGTTCAGGTTTCCCTGGACCAAAATTACAGTTCAGGGTCCCCTGGTCCAAAATCACTGTTCAAGGTTCCCTGGTCCATAATCACTGTTCAGGTTTCCCTGGTGCAAATCCACAGTTCAGTGTTCCCTGGTCCATAATCAATGTTTAGGATACCCTGTTCCATAGTTGATGTTCAGGGTTCCCTGATCCATAATGAACATTCAGGTGCCTGGTCCATAATCACTGTTCAGGGTCCCCTAGTAGAAAATCAATGTTCAGGGTTCCCTGGTCCATAATCATGTTTCAGGATGCCCTGGTCCATAGTCAATGTTCAGTGTTCCCTGGGCTATAATCGATGTTCAGGTTTACCTTGTCTGAAATTACAGTTCAGGGTGCCCTGGTCCATAGTAGTTATTCAGGGTTCACGGGTCTATATTTACTATTCAGTGTTCACTGGTTCAAAATCACTGTTCAGAGTTCCCTGGTTCATAATCGACTTTTAGACTGACCGTATATATAATCAATGTTCAGGGTTCCCTGGTCGATAATCACTGATCAGGGTTTTCTGGTCCAAAATCACTGTTCATAGTTCCCTGGTTCATATTCACATTTCAGGGTTTGCTGGTCCATAATCACTCTTTAGATTTCCTTTTTCCATAATCACATTTCAGGGTACCTTGGTCCATAATAAATCTTCATTGTGTGCTGCTCCAAAGTCGCTCTTCTCGATGCCCTGGTTCATAATCATTGTTCAAGCTGCGCTGGTCCATAATCACTGTTCATGGTGCCCTGATCCATAGACGATGTTCAGGGTTCCCTGGTGCATAATCATTGTTCAGTGTTCACTGGTCCATAACCGATGTTCAGGGTGCTCTGGTCCATAGTCGATATTCAGGTTTCCCTGGTCCATAATCACTGTTCAAGGTTCCCTGGTCCAAAATCACCCTTCAGATTTCCTTGGTTTATAATCAACTTTCAAGATGCAGTGGTCCATACTAGATGTTCACGCTTCCCTGGTCCATAATCACTGTTCAGATGCCCTGGTCCATGATCATTGTCCAGTGGTCCCTAGTCCATAATCACTGTTCAGGATGCCCTGGCCCATAATCGATGTTCTAGGTTCCTGGTTAATAACCACTGTTCAGGGTGCCCTGGACCATAATCAATTCTCAGGGTAACATGCTCCATAATCGATATCCAGGGTTATCTCTTCCATAATCACTGTTCAGAGCGCCCTGGTCCATAATCGATGTTCAGACTGCCTTGGTCCATAAATGATGTTCAGGCTCCCCTGATCCATAATCACTGCTAAGGTTGCCCTGGTCCATTGTCAATGTTCAGGGTTCCCTGGTCCATAATTACTGTTCAGGGTCCCCTCTTCGATAATCAATATTCAGGGTGTTCTGATCAATATCGACTTTCAGGCTACCCTGGTCGATAATCAATGTTCAGGGATCCCTGGTCTCTAATCACTAATCAGGGTGCGTTGGTCCATAATCAGAATTCAGTGTGCCTTGGTCCATACTAAATGTTCAGGGTTCCTGGTCCATAATCACTCTTCAGGGTTCCCTCATCCATAGTCAATATTCAGGTTTCCCTGGTCAATAATAACCGTTCAAGGGCCCTGGTCCATAATCGATATTGATGGTGGCTGGTCTATAATCACTGTTCAGTGTGCCCTGATCCATAATCGATATTTCTTTTTCCCTGGTCCATGATCAGTGTTCAGTTGTGCCTTGGTCCATAATCGGTGTTCTGGTTTACCTGCTCCATAATCAATTTTCAGGGTACCCTGGTCCATAATCAATATTCAAGTTACCTTGGTCCATAATCAATGTTCAGGGTTCCCTGGGCCATAATCGATGTTGAAGATGCCCTGGTCCATAATCACTATTCAGGGTGCCCTGTTCTGTAATCCATGTTCAGAAGCCCTAGTGCCTAATCGATGTTCAGGCTGCCCTGGTCCATAAATGATGTTCAGGGTTCCCTGGTCCATAATCATTGCTCAGGATGTGCTGGTCCATAATCGACTTTATGTTTCCCTGGTCCATAATAGATATTCAGGGTTCCTCGGACCATAATCTCTGTTCAGGGTGCCCTGTTCCATCATCGATATTCAGCGTACCCTTGTCTGTAATCACAGTTTATTGTGTGCTGCTCCATAGTCTATCTTCTGGGTTCCCTGGTCCACACTCACTGTTCAGGGTTCCCTGCATTTTAAACATTGTTCAGGCTGTCCTGGTCCATAATCACTGTTCAGGTTTCCCTGGTCCATATCAACTTTCATGCTACCCTGGTCGATAATCAATGTTCAGTTTTCCTGTCCATAATCACTGTTCAGGGTGCCCTGTTCCACAGTCAATCTTCAGGGTTCTCTGGTCCATAATCACTGTTCAAGGTGCTCTGGTCCATAATTACCACTCAGGGTGCCCTGGTCCATAATCACTGTTCAGGGTGCCCTGTTCTGTAATCCATGTTCAGAAGCCCTAGTGCCTAATCGATGTTCAGGCTGCCCTGGTCCATAAATGATGTTCAGGGTTCCCTGGTCCATAATCATTGCTCAGGATGTGCTGGTCCATAATCGACTTTATGTTTCCCTGGTCCATAATAGATATTCAGGGTTCCTCGGACCATAATCTCTGTTCAGGGTGCCCTGTTCCATCATCGATATTCAGCGTACCCTTGTCTGTAATCACAGTTTATTGTGTGCTGCTCCATAGTCTATCTTCTGGGTTCCCTGGTCCACACTCACTGTTCAGGGTTCCCTGCATTTTAAACATTGTTCAGGCTGTCCTGGTCCATAATCACTGTTCAGGTTTCCCTGGTCCATATCAACTTTCATGCTACCCTGGTCGATAATCAATGTTCAGTTTTCCTGTCCATAATCACTGTTCAGGGTGCCCTGTTCCACAGTCAATCTTCAGGGTTCTCTGGTCCATAATCACTGTTCAAGGTGCTCTGGTCCATAATTACTACTCAGGGTGCCCTGGTCCATAATCACTGTTCAGGGTTCTCTGTTCCAGAGTCGATGTTCAGGGTACCCTGGTCCATAATGTGTATTCAGGATGCCATCGTCCATAATCACTGTTTAGGGTGATCGATTCCATAGTCGATGTTCAGAGTTCCCTGGTCCATAGTCAATCTTCAGGGTTCCCTGGTCCATAACCAAAGTACAGGGTTCCCTCCTCCATAATCAATATTCAGGGTTCCCCGGTCCATAATCGCAATTCAGGTTTCCCGGTTCCATAATCAATGTTCAGCGTACCCTTGTCCATAATCACAGTTAATTGTGTCCTGGTCCATAGTCTATCTTCAGCGGCCCTGGTCCATAATCACTGTTCAGGGTGTCCAGGTCCATAATGGATATTCAGGTTGGCTTGTCCCTCATCACTGTTCAGGGTGCCCTGGTCGATAATCACTGTCTAGGGTGTCCTGGTCCAAAATCCCTGTTCAGGGTGCTCTGGTAAATAGTGGATATTCAGGTTTCCCTAATCCATAATCACTGCCCAGGGTGCCCTCGTCCATGATCGATGTTCAGGGTTCCCTTGTACGAAAGAACAGTTCAAGGTTCCCTGTTCCATAGTCTATATTCAGGGTTCCCTGGTCTATAATCACTGTTCAGGGTTCCCTGGTCCAAATTCACTGTTCAGGTTTCCTGATCCAAAATCACAGTTCACGGTGCCCCGGTCCATAATTACTGTTCAGGGTGTCCTCGTCCATAATCGATGTTGAGCGTTCCCTGGTCCATAACTGAAGTTCAGGGTTTCCTGGTCCATAATCCCTCTTCAGGTTGTCCTGGTCCTTAATCGATTTTTAGGCATCCTTGGTCAAGAATCGATATTCAGGGATCCCCTGTCCCTTATTACCTTTCAGGGTGATCTCGTCCATAATCCATGTTCAGAGTTCCTTTGTCCATAATCAGAGTTTAGTTTGCCCTGCCCCGTATTTGATCTTCAAGGTTCCCTTGTCCATAATCACTGTTCACGTTTCCCTGGTCCATAATCATTGCTCCGGATGCGCTGGTCCATAATCGACTTTTTGCTTTCCCTGGTCCATAATTGATATTCAGGTTTTCCCTCCATAATCACTGTTCAGGATGCCCTGTTCCATAATCGATGTTCAGCGTTCCATTGTCTGTAATCACAGTTTATTGTGTCCTGCTCCATAGTCTATCTTCAGGTTTCCGTGGTCCATAATCATTGTTCAAGAGCCCTGGTCCATAATCACTTTTCAGGTTGACCAGGTCCATAATCACTGTCAAGTGTTTCCTGGTCCATAGTCAATGTTCAGGTTTCCCCAGTACATAATCGATGTTCAGGGTTTCCTTGTCCGCAATCATTGTTCAGGGTGCCCTGGTCCATAATCACTCATGGTTTCCTGGTTCATAATCATTCTTCAGGGTTCCCTGGTCCAAAATCACTGTTCAGGGTTTCCTGGTCCATAATCACACTTCAGGGTTCTCTGGTCCATAACCAATGTTCAGGGTTCCCTGGTCTATAATCATTGCTCCAGATGCGCTGGTCCATAATCAACTTTTAGGTTTCACTGTTCCATAATCGATATTCAGTGTTCCCCGGTACGTAGTCACTGTTCAGGGTGCCCTGTTCCATATTCGATGTTCAGCGTACCCTTGTCCGTAATCACAGTTTATTGTGTCCTGCTCCATAGTCTATCTTCAGGGTTCCCTGGTTCATACTCACTGTTCAGGGTTCCCTGGACTTTAACCACTGTTCGGCTGCCCTGGTCCATAATCACTGCTCAGGTTTCCGTGGTCCATAATCACTGTCCAGGTTACCCTGATCCATAATCAATGTTCAGGGTGCCCTGGTTCATAATCCCTTCTCAGGGTCCCCTCGTTCAATATCAATGTTTAGGTTTCCCTGGTTCATAATCACTTCTCAGGGTGTCCTTGTTCAAAATCGCTTTTAGAGTGCCCTGGTCCATAGTGGATATTCAGGTTTCCCAAATGGTTAATCACTGTTCAGTGTGCTCTACTCCATAATCGATGTCCAGAGTTCTCGTGTACGAAACACAGTGCAGGGTACCCTTGTCCATAGTCCATACTCAGGGTTGCCTGCTCTATAATCCCTTTTCAGCGTTCCCTGGTCCATAATCACATTTCAGATTTCCGTGGTCCATAATCACTGTTCAGGGTGCCCTGGTCCAAAATAAATGTTCCAGGTTCCTGGTCCATAATCACTGTTCAGGGTGCCCTGGTCCATAATCGATATTCAGGGTTCTCTGGTCCATGATCAGTGTTTAGGGTGCCCTTGTTCATAGTCGATATTCAGGTTTCCCTGGTCCATAATCACACTTCACGGTACCTGAGTCCATAATCAGTGTTCAGAGTTCAATGGTCCATAATCGCTGTTCAAGGTGCCCTGGTCCATAATCGATATCCAGGGTGCCCTGGTCCATAATTGATATTCGGGGTTCTCTGGTCAATAATGACAGTTCAGTGTGCCTTGGTCCATAATTGGTGTTCAGGTTTACATGCTCCATAATCACTATTCAGTGTTCCCTGTTCCATAATCACTGTGCAGGGTTCCCTGTTCCAAAAACAAAGTTCCAGATTCCCTGGTCCATAATCACTGTGCACGATGCCCTGGAACATAGTCAATGTTCAGGCTTCCCTGTTTAGTAATCATTGTTCATGTGCCCTGGTCCATAATCGATGTCCAGGTTAACCTATCCATAATTAGTGTTCAGGGTGCCCCAGTCCATTAGAAATGTTCAGTGTTCCTGATCCATAACCACTGTTCAGGGTGCCTTGGTCCATAATCAATATTCAGGGTGTGCTAGTCCATAATCACTGTCCAGGGTGCCCTGGTCCATTGTCGATGTTTAGGGTGCCCGGGTGCATAATCACTGTTCAGAGTACACTGATATGTAATCGATATTCAGGGTGCCCTGATCCATAATAACTGTTCCACGTTCCCTGGTCCATAATACCTGTTCAGTGTGCCTTGGTCCATAATCGGTGTTCAGGTTTACCTGCTCCATAATTACTGTTCAATGTGCCTGGTCCATAATCGATGTCCAGGTTGGCCTGGTTCCTAAACGATGTTTAAGGTTCTCTGCTCCATAATCACTGTTCAGAGTGCCCTGGTCCATAATCGAAGTCCAGGTTTCTCTGGTCCATAATGACTGTTCAATGTGCCTTGGTCCATAATCGGTGTTCAGGTTTACCTGCTCCATAATCACTGTTCAGGGTGCCCGCGTCCATAATTTATGTTAAGGGTGCCCTGTTCCATAATCAATGTTTAAGTTACCTTGGTCCATAATCAATGTTCAGGGTTCCCTGGTCCATAATCAATGTTCCAAATGCCCTGGTCCATAATCACTATTCAGGGTGCACTGGTCTATAATTACTGTTCAGGGTGCCTCCGTCCATAATTGGTGTTCAAGTTTCCCTGGTCCAAAATCACAGCTCAAGGGTCCTTGGTCAATAAACGGTGTTAAGGTTTACCTGTTCCATAATCACTGTTCAGTGTGCCCTGGTCCATAATCACTGTTCAGGATGCCCTGGTCCATAATCACTGTTCAGGATGGCCTAGTCCATACTCGATGTTAAGATTCCCTGGTCCATATTCACCATTCAGATGCCCATGTCCATAATCGATGTTCAGGGTTCCCTGGTTCCTGATCAGAGTTCAGGGTGCCCGGACCATAGTCGAAATTCAGTGTTCCCTGCTCCATATTCACTGTTTAGGTTTCCCTGTTCCAAAATCACTTTTCACGTTTCCCTGGTCCATAATCACTGTTAAGGGTGCCCTTGTCCAAAATCGATGTGCAGGTTTTTTCTGGTACAAAATCACTCTTTAGGGTGCCCTGGTCCATAATAAAAGTTCAGGCTTCCTGGTCCATAATCACTGTTCAGGTTGCCCTTGTCCATAATCAATATTCAGGATGCGCTACTCCATAATCACTGTTCAGGTTACCCTTGTCCATAATCAATATTCATGGTGCGCTAGTACATAATCACTTATCAAGGAGCCCTGGTCCATAGTCGATGTTCAGGGTTCCCAGCTCCATAATCACTGCTCAGGGTACACTGATCCATCATCCATATTAAGGGTGCCCTGGTCCATAATGCCTGTTCAGGGTGCCCTGTTCCATAATACCTGTTCAGGGTGCCCTGGTCCAAAATCACTGTTCAGGTTTCCCTGTTCCAAAATCACTGTTCAGCTTTCCCTGGTCCATAATCACTGTTCAGGGTGCCCTGATCCATAATTGATATTCAGGGTTCCTTCTTCCAAAATTGATGTTCACGAGTCCTTTTCCATAATCACTGTTCATGGTGCCATGATCCATAATCAATTTTCAGAGTGCCCTGGTCCATAATCGACTTTCAGGCTGCCCTTGTCAATAATCAATGTTCAGGGTTCCCTGGTTCATGATCAGTTTTCAAGGTGCCCGGACCATAGTCAAAATTCAGTGTTCCCTGGTCCAAAATCACTGTTCAGGTTTCCTGATCCAAAATCACAGTTCACGGTGCCCCGGTCCATAATTACTGTTCAGGGTGTCCTCGTCCATAATCGATGTTCAGCGTTCCCTGGTCCATAACCATAGTTCAGGGTTTCCTGGTCCATAATCCCTGTTCAGGTTGTCCTGGTCCTTAATCGATTTTTAGGCATCCTTGGTCAATAATCAATATTCAGGTTTGCCCTGTCCTTAATCAACTTTCATGGTGACCTGGGCCATAATCGATATTCAGGGTTCCCTTGTCCATAATCACAGTTTAGGTTGCCCTGCCCCGTAATTGATCTTCAAGGTTCCCTGGTCCATAATCACTGTTCCCGTTTCGCTGGTCCATAATCATTGCTCCGGATGCGCTGGTCCATAATCGACTTTTTGCTTTCCCTGGTCCATAATCGATATTCAGGTATTCCCTCCGTAATCACTGTTCAGGATGCCCTGTTCCATAATCAATGCTCAGTGTTTCCTTGTCCGTAATCACAGTTTATTGTGTCCTGCTCCATAGTCTATCTTCAGGGTTCCCTAGTCCATACTCACTGTTCAGGGTTCCCTGGACTTTAACCACTGTTCAGGCTGCCCTGGTCCATAATCACTGTTCAGTTTTCCGTGGTCCATAATCACTGTTCAAGAGCCCTGGTCCATAATCACTGTTCAGGTTGCCCAGGTCCATAATCGATGTTCAGGATTGCCTTCTCCATAATCACTACTCAGGTTGCCCAGTTCTATAATCGATATTCACGATTCCCTTCTCCATAATCACATTTCAGGTTGCCCTGGTTCATAATCACTGTCCAGGGTGCCCTGGTCCAAAATCACTGTTCAGGGTGACCTGGTCCATACTGGATATTCAGTTTTCCCTAATCCATAATCACTGTTCAGTGTGCTCTCCTCCATAATCGATGTGCAGGGTTCCATTTTATGAAAGCACAGTTAAGTGTACCCTGGTCCAAAGTGTGTAATCAGGGTTTCCTGGTCCATCGTCTATATTAAGGGTTCCCTGGTCTATAATCACAGTTAAGTGTGCCCTTCTCCATAGTTGATCATAACGGTTCCATGGTCCATAATCACAGTTCAGATTTCCCTGGTCAATTTTCACTGTTCGGAACCGTGGTCCATAGTCGAAGCTCAGTGTTCCCTTGTCCAAAATCAGAGTTCAGGGTGCCCTGGTCCATAGTTGATGTTCAGGTTTCCCTGGTCCATTATCACTGTTCAGTGTGTTCTGGTCCCTAATCGATGTTCTGGCTGCCCTGGTCCATAAAAGATGTTCAGGGTGCCCTTATCCATAATTGGTGTACAGGGTTCCCTCGTGCATAATGACAGTTCACAGTGCCTTCGTCCATAATCAGAGTTCACAGTGCCCTGGTCCATAATCGATGTCCAGGGTTCCCTGGTCCATAATCACGGTTTAGGGTTCCCTGGTCCATCATTGATATTCATTGTTCCCTAGTTCATAATCACTGTTCAGGTTGCAATGGTCCATAATCAATGTTCATGGTGCCCTGGTTCATAAACGATGTTCAGGGATGCCAATCCATAATCGATATTCAGGGTAACCTTGTCCCTAATCATAGTTTATTGTGTCATGCTCCATAGTCTATCATCAGGGTTCCCCGGTCATATTCACTGTTCAGGGTTCCCTGGTCCATAATCCCCGTTCCTGTGCCCTAGTTCATAATCGATGTCCAGGGTTCCCTGCTCCATAATCACTGTTCAGGGTGCCCTGATCCATAATTGATATTCATTGTCCCCTGGTTCATAATGACTCATCAGGGTGCCCTGATCCATAATCGATGTTCTGGTTCCCTGGTCCATAATCGATATGCAGGTTTTCCCGGTTCATAATCCCAGATCAGGTTTCAGTGGTCCATAATCACTGTTCAGGCTGCTCTGGTCCATTATCACTGCTCAGGGTGCCCAGGTCCATAATCGATGTTCAGGGTTACATTGTCCATAGTCAATGTTCAGGGTTGCCTTGTCCATAATCATTATTCAGGATGACCTGGTCCATAATCACTGCCCAGGGGGCCCTGATCCATAATCTATGTTCAGGGTGCCCTGGTTCATAAACGTTGCTCAGTGTGCCCTGGTCCGAAATCAATGTTCAGGGTGCCCTGGTCCATAGTGGATATACAGGTTTCCCTAATTCATAATCACTGTTCAGGTTGCCCTCGTCCATAATCGATGATCAGGTTTCCCTTGTATGAAAGCACAGTTCAGGGTGCCCTGGTCCATAGTCTATATTCAGTGATTCATGTTTAATAATCAGTGTTCAGGCTTCCCTGGTCCAAAATCACTGTTCAATGTTCTCTGATCCATAATCACTGTTCACGGTGCCCCGTTCCATAATCACTGTTTAGGGTCTCCTCTTAAATAATCGATGTTTAGGGTTCCCTCATCCATAAACGAAGTTCAGGGTTTCCTGGTTCAGGATGCCCTGGTCCATAATCGATTTTAAGCATCCTTGGTCAATAATCCATATTCGGTGTTCCCCTGTCCTTAATCACTGTTCAGGGTGACTTGGTCCACAAACGATGTTCAGGGTTCCCTTGTCCGTAATCACAGTTTAGGTTGCCCTACTACATAGTTCATTTTCACGTTTCCCTGATCCATAATCATTGTTTGGGTTTCCCAGGTCCATTATCACTGTTTGGGGGCCCTGGTCCATAGTCGATGTTCAGGGATCCCTGATCCAAAATCACAGTTCAGGGTGCCTTGGTCCATAAGAACTGTTCAGGGTTCCCTAGTCCATAATCAGTATTCAGGGTGTTCTGGTCCTTAATCACTGTTCAGGGAGCACTGGTCCATAATCACTCTTCAGGGTTCCCTGCTCCATAGTCGATGTTCAGGGTTCCTTTGTCCATTATCTCTGATCAGGGTGCCCTGATCCCTAATTGATTTTCAGGCTGCCCTGGTCTATAATCGATGTTCAGGATGCCCTCATCCTTCCTTGATTGTCATTGTTCCCTGGTTCATAATCACTACTCAGGCTGCCCTGGTCCATTATCACTGATCAGGGTACCCTTTTCCATAATCGATGTTCAGGATTCCTGGTCCATAATCACCGTTCATGTACCCTGGTTCTTAGTCGATGTACAGGGTTCCCTGCTCCATAATCACTGTTCAGGGTGCCCTGGTCCATAATTGATGTTCATTGTTCCCTGGTTCATAATCACTGTTTAGGGTGCCCTGATCCATAATCGATGTTCATGGTTCCTAGGTCCATAATCGATATGCAGGGTTCCCCAGTCCATAATCACTGATCATGGTGCCCTGGTCCATAATCGATGTTCAGGATTCCCTTGTCCGTAATCACAGCGTAGGGTGCCCTGCTCTATTGTCAATCTTCAGGGCTCGCTGGACAATAAACACTGTTCAGGATTCCGTGGACCAAAATCACTGTTCAGGTTTCCCTGGTCCATAATTACTGTTTAGGGTCCTCTGGTCCATAATCACTGTTCAGGGTTGCGTTGTCCATAATCACTATTCAGGGTGCCCTGGTCCAAAATCACTGTTCAGGGTGCTCTGTTCCATAATTGCTGTCCAGGGTGCCCTGGTCCAAAATCCCTGTTCAGGGTGCCCTCGTCCATAGTGGATATTCAGGTTTCCCTAATCAATAATCACTGTTCAGGGTGCCGTCGTCCATAATCAATGTTCAGGGTTCCCTTGTAGGAAAGCACTGTTCATGGTGCCCTCGTCTATAATTTATATTCAGGGTTCCCTGGTCGATAATCATCATTCTGGTGCCCTTGTCTGTAATCGATATCCAGGGTTCCCTGGTCCATAATTACTGTTCAGGGTGCCCTGATCCATTATGGGTGTACAGGTTTCCCTGGTGCATAATCACTGTTCAGGGTGCTTTGGTCCAAAACCACTGATGAGGTCCCCTGGTCCATAATCACTGTTCAGGTTCCCTGGTCCAAAATCACTGTTCAGGGTCACTGATCCATAATCACTGTTCAGGATGCCCTGATCCATAGTCGATGTTCAGGATTCCCTGGTCCATAATCACCATTCAGATTACCTGGTCCATAATCGAAATCCAAGTTTCACTGGTCCAAAATCACTGTTTAGCTTGCCCTGGTCCATAATCGTTGTTCAGATTGCCGCGGTCCATATCGACTTTCATGGTACCCTTGTCGATAATCAATGTTCAGTTTTCGTGGTCCATAATCTCTGCTCAAGGTGCCCTGCATAGTCAATCTTCAGAGCTCCCTGGACCATAATCACTGTTCAGGATTTCCTGGTCCAAAATTACTCTTCAGGGTCCCCTGCTCCATAATCACTGTTCATGGTGTTCTGGTCCATAATCACTCTTCAGCCTGTCCTCATCAATTGTCAATATTCAGGGTTCCCCATCCCTAATCACTATTTAGGATGCCCTGGTTGGTAATCAGTGTTCAGGCTGCCCTGGTCCATAGTCACTATTCAGGGTTCGCTGGTCCATAATCACTGTTCAGGGTGCTGTAGTCCATAATCACTGTTTAGATAGCTCGATTCCATAGTTGATGTTGAGAGTTCCCTGGTCAATAATCACTCTTCAGGGTTCCCTAGTCCATAACCGATGTTCAGTGTTCCCTGGTCCATAATCATTGCTCAGGATGCACTGGTCAGTAATCGACTTTTAGATTTCCCTGGTCCATAATCGATATTCAGGGTTCCCCGGTCCGTAATTACAGTTCAGGGTGCCCTTTTCCATAGTCGATGTTCAGAGTACCCTTCTCCGTAGTCACAGTTTATTGTGTCCTGCTCCATAGTCTATCTTCAGGGTTCCCTGGTCCATACTCACTGTTCAGGTTTCCCTACACTTTATCCACTGTTCGGCTGCCCTGGTCCACAATCACTGTTCAGGGTTCCCTGGTCCAAAATAGATGTTCATTGTTCCGTGGTTCATAATCACTGTTCAGGGTGCCCTGGTCCATACTCAATGTTCACGTTGCCCTGTTCCATAATCGATATTCAGGGTTACCTTGGCCATAGCAAATGTTCAGGGTTCTCTGATCCATAATCATTTCTCAGAATGCGATGGTCCATAATCGACTTTTAGTTTTCCCTGGTCCATAATCGATATTCCGGGTTCCCCAGTCCATAATCACTGTTCAGGGTGCCCTGGTCCATAATCGATGTTCAGGGAACCCTTGTCCGTAATCACAGTTCATTCTGTCCTGTTCCATTTTCTATCATCACGGTTTCCTGGTCCATACTCAATGTTCAGTGTTCACTGGACTTCAACCACTCTTCAGGTTTTCCTGGTCCGTAATCACTGTTCAGGGGCCCTGGTTAATAATCACTGTTCAGGGTTCCCTGGTCCATAATCAATATTCAGGGTGCCCTGATCAATATCAACTTTCAAGCTACCCTGGCCGATAATCGATGTTTGGGGTTGCCTTGTCCATAATCACTATTAAGGGTGACCTGGTCCATAATCACTGTCCAGGGTGCCCTGATTCATAATCAATGTTCAGGGTCCCCTAGTTCATAATCACTGCTCAGGGTGCCCTCATTCATAATCACTGTTCAGGGTGCCCTGGTCCATAGTGGATATTCAGGTTTCCCTAATGTTTAATCACTGTTCAGTGTGCTCTCCTCCATAATCCATGTTCAGGGTTCTCCTGTACAAAACACAGTGCAGGGTACCCTTGTCCATAGTCTATACTCAGGGTTGCCTGTTCTAAAATCACTGTTCAGCGTTCACAGGTCCATAATCACAGTTCAGATTTCCCTGGTCCATAATCACTGTTCAGGGTGCCCTGGTCGAAAGTCCATGTTCAGGTTACCCTGGTCCATAATAACCGTTCAGGTGCCCTGGTCCATAATTGATGTCGACGCTTCCTGGTCCACAATCACTGTTCAGGGTGCCCTGGTCCATAATCAATGGCCAGGTTGGCCTGGTCCATAATCGATGTTCAGGTTTCTCTGATCCATAATGACTCTCCACTGTGCCTTGGTCCATAATCGGTGTTCAGGTTTACCTACTCCATAATCATTTTCAGGGTGCCTGAGTCCAAAATTAATGTTCAGGGTGCCCTGGTCCATAATCAATGTTCAAGTTACCTTGGTCCATAATCAATGTTCAGGGATCCCTAGTCCGTAATCGATGCTCAATATGCCATGGTCCATAATCACTATTCAGGGTGCCCTGTTCCGTGATCCATGTTCAGAAGCCCTGGTCCATAATTGCTGTTCAGATTTCCCTGCTCCATAATCACTCTTCAGGGTGCACTGGTCTATAATTACTGTTCAGGGTGCCTCCATACATAATCGTTGTTCAGGTTTCCCTGATCCAAAATAACAGTTCAGGGTGCCTTGGTCAATAATTGGTTTTAAGCTTTACCTGTTCTATAATCACTGTTCAGGGTGCCCTGGCCCATAACCACTGTTGAAGATGCCTGGTCCATAATCACTGTTCAGGATGGCCTAGTCCATACTCGATGTGAAGATTCCCAGGTCCATAATCACCATTCACTTGACCTTGTCCATAATCGATGTTCAGGGTTCCCTGGTTCATGATCAGAGTTCAGGGTCACTGGACCATAGTCAAAATTCAGTGTTCCCAGGTCCATAATCACTGTTGAGGTTTACCCGTTCCAAAATCACTGTTCAGGTTTCCCTGGTCCATTATCACTGTATAGGATGGTCTGGTCCATACTTGATGTTAAGATTCCCTGCTCCATAATCACGGTTCAGGTGCCCTTGTCCATAATCGATGTTCAGGGTTCCCTGGTTCATGATCAGTTTTCAGGGTGCCCGTACCATAGTCGAAATTCAGTGTTCCCTGCTCCATAATCACTGTTCAGGTTTCCCTGTACCAAAAACACTGTTCAGGTTTTCCTGGTCCATAATCACTGTTGAGGCTGCCCTGGTCCATACTCGATGTGCAGGGTTCCCTGTTCCATTGTCGATGTTCATGATGCCCTGGTCCATAATCAATGTTCAGGGTTCCCTCTTACATAATCAATGGTCCTGGTGCCCAGGTCCATAATCACTGTTCAGGGTTCCTTGGTAGATAATCGGTGTCCAGGGTTCCCTGGTACAAAATCAGTGTTCAGGGTGCCCTGGTCCATAATCGATGCTCAGGGTTCCTTGTCCATAATCACTGTACAGGGTGCCATGATCCATAATGAATTTTCAGGGTGCCCTGGTTCATAATCGTCTTTCAGTCTACCCTGGTCGATAATCATTGTTCAGGGTTCCCTGGTCCATAATCAGTGATGAGGGTTTTACTGGTCCACAATGACTGGTCAGGTTTCCCTCGTCCATAATCACAGTTTAGGATGCCTTAGTCCATAATAACAGTTCAGGCTGCACTGGTCCATAAATACTCTTCAGGGTACCCTGGTTCATAATCACTGAGAAGGCTTCACTGCTCCATAATCACTATTCAGTGTGCCATGGTCCATAGTCGATGTTCAGGGTTCCCTGGTCCATAATCATTGTTCAAGGTGCACTCGTCCATAATCAATGTTCATATTTTCCTGGTCCATAATCACTGTTCAGGTTTCCATGTCCCATAATCGATTTTCAGGCTGCCATGGTCCATAATCACTGTTCAGGTTGCCCTGATCCATAGTCGATGTTCAGGGTTCCCTGGTCCATAATCACAGTTTAGGGTGCTTTGGTCCATAATAACAGTTCAGGGTGCACTGGTCCGTAAATACTGTCAGGGTGCCCTGGTTCATAATCACAGATCAGGCTGCACTGCTCCATAATCACTGTTCAGTGTGCCAAGGTCCATAGTCGATGTTCAGGGTTCCCTGGTCCATAATCACTGTTCAGGATGCCTTGGTACATAATCGATGTTCAGCCTTCCCTGGTCCATAATCACAGTTCAGGTGCCCTGGTCCATAATAGATGTCCACGGTTCCCTGATCCATAATCACTTTTCAGGGTGTCCTGGTCCATAATAAATGTTCAGGTTTCCCGGTCCATAATCCCTCTTCAGGTTGCCCTTGTCCATAATCAATATTCAGGGTGCCCTGTTCCATAAAACCTGTTCAGGGTGCCCTGGTCCATATTCGATGTTCAGGGTTCCTGGTCCAAAATCACTGTTCTGGGCTCCCTGGTCCATAATAAATGTTCAGGATTCCTGTTCAGGTTGCTCTGGTCCGTAACTGTTATTCAGGGTTCCTTGGTCCATGATCACTGTTCAGGGTAACCTGGTCCATAGTTGATGTTCAGGTTTCCTTTCTCCATAATCACCGTTTAAGTGCCCTAGTTCATAATCGATGTCGACAGTTCCTGGTCAAAAATCACTATTCAGGTTTCCCTGGTCCATAATCACAGTTCATGGTGCCTTGGTCCATAATCAGTGTTCAGTGTTCCATGGACCATATTCACTATTCAGGTTGCCCTGGTCCATAATCGATGTCCAGTGTGGCCTGGTCCATAAGCGATGTTCAGGGTTCTCTGGTCCATAATCACTGTTCAGTGTGCCCTGGTCCATAATCACTGTTCAGGATGGTCTGGTCCATACTTGATGTTAAGATTCCCTGGTCCATAATCACGGTTCAGGTGCCCTTGTCCATAATAGATTTTCAGGGTTCCCTGGTCCATGATCAGTGTTCAGGGTGCTTGGACCATAGTCGAAATTCAGTGTTCCCTGCTCCATAATCACTGTTCAGGTTTCCCTGTACGAAAATCACTGTTCAGGTTTTCCTGGTCCAAAATCACTGTTCAGGGCTCCCTGGTCCATAATAAATGTTCAGGATTCCTGTTCAGGTTGCTCTGGTCCGTAACTGTTATTCAGGGTTCCCTGGTCCATGATCACTGTTCAGGGTAACCTGGTCCATAGTCGATGTTCAGGTTTCCTTTCTCCATAATCACCGTTTAAGTGTCCTAGTTCATAATCGATGTAGACAGTTCCTGGTCAAAAATCAGTATTCAGGTTTCCCTGGTCCATAATCACAGTTCATGGTGCCTTGGTCCATAATCAGTGTTCAGTGTTCCATGGACCATATTCACTATTCAGGTTGCCCTGGTCCATAATCGATGTCCAGTGTGGCCTGGTCCATAAGCGATGTTCAGGGTTCTCTGGTCCATAATCACTGTTCAGTGTGCCCTGGTCCATAATCACTGTTCAGGATGGTCTGGTCCATACTTGATGTTAAGATTCCCTGGTCCATAATCACGGTTCAGGTGCCCTTGTCCATAATAGATTTTCAGGGTTCCCTGGTCCATGATCAGTGTTCAGGGTGCTTGGACCATAGTCGAAATTCAGTGTTCCCTGCTCCATAATCACTGTTCAGGTTTCCCTGTACGAAAATCACTGTTCAGGTTTCCCTGGTCCATAATCACTGTTCAGGCTGCCCTGGTCCGTACTCGATATGCAGGGTTCCCTGTTCCATTGTCGACGTTCATGATGCACTGGTCCATAATCGATGTTCAGGGTTCTTTGTTCCATAATCAGTGGTCCTGGTGCCCTGGTCCATAATCACTGTTCAGGGTTCCTTGGTAGATTATGGGTGTTCAGGGTTCCCTGGTACAAAATCATTGTTCAGGGTGCCCTGGTCCATAATCGTTGCTCAGGGTTCCTTGTCCATATTCACTGTTCAGGGTGCCATGATCCATAATGAATTTTCAGGGTGACCTGGTTCATAATCGACCTTCAGGCTACCCTGGTCGATAATCAATGTTCAGGGTTCCCTGGTCCATAATCATTGATGAGGGTTTGCTGGTACATAATGACTGGTCAGGTTTCCCTGGCCCATAATCACAGTTTAGGGTGCCTTAGTCCATAATAACTGTTCAGGATGCACTTTTCCATAAATAATATTCAGAGTGCCCTGGTTCATAATCACTGATCAGGCTGCACTTCACCATAATCACTGTTCAGTGAGCAATGGTCCATGGTCGATGTTCAGGGTTCCCTGGTCCATAATCACAGTTCAAGGTGCGCTGGTCCATTATTCATGTTCATTTTTCCCTGGTCCATAATCACTGTTCAGGTTTCCCTGTTCCATAATCGATTTTCAGGCTGCCGTGGTCCGTAATCATTGTTCAGGATGCCCTAATCTATAGTCGATGTTCAGGGTTCCCTGGTCCATAATCACAGTTCACGATGTCTTGGTTCAAAAACAGTGTTCAGAATTCCATGCTCCATAATCTCTCTTCACGGTGCTCTGGTCCATAATCGATATCCAGGGTAACCTGATCCATAATCAGTGTTCAGGGTGCCCTGGTCCATAAGAAATATTCAGGGTTCCTGGTCCATAATCACTGTTCAGGGAGCCTTGGTCCATAATCAATATTCAGAGTGCGCTAGTCCATAATCACTGTTCAGTGTGCCCTGGTCCATATTCGATGTTCAGGGTTCCTGGGTGCATAATCACTGTTCAGAGTACACTTATACGTAATCGATATTTACAGTGCCCTGGTCCATAGTAACTGTTCAGTGTTCCCTAGTCCATAATACCTGTTCAGGGTGTCCTGGTCCAGAATCAATGTTCAGGTTTCCCTGGTCCATAATCACTGTTCAGGGTGCCCTGGTCCATAATCAATATTCAGGGTGCCCTGGTCTATGATCAGTCTTCAGGGTGCCCTCGTCCATAGTCGATATTCAGATTTCTATGGTCCATAATTACTTCTCAGTGTTCCCTTGTCCAAAATCACTGTTCAGGTGTCCCTGTTCCCCAATCCCAGTTCTCGGTGCCTTGGCCCATAATCAGTGTTCAGTGTTACATGGTCCATAATCACTGTTCAGGGTGCCCTGGTCCATAATCGATGTCCAGGGTGGCCTGGTTCATAAACGATGTTTAAGGTTTTCTGGTCCATAATGACTGTTCAATATGTTAACATAGTCGATGTTCAGGCTTCCCTGTTTAGTAATCATCGTTCAGGTGCCCTGGTCCATATTCGATGTCCAGGGTAACCTATCCATAATCAGTGTTCAGGATGCCCTGGTCCATTAGAAATGTTCAGGGTTCCGGGTCCATAATCGCTGTTCAGGGTGTCTTGGTCCATAATCAATATTCAGGGTGCGCTAGTCCATAATCACAGTGCAGGGTGCCCTGGTCCATTGTCGATGTTTAGTGTTCCCAGGTGCATAATCACTTTTGAAATTATTCTGATACATAAATGATATTCAGGGTGCCCTGATCCGTAATATCTCTTCCGCGTTCCCTGGTCCATAATACCTGTTCAGTGTTCCATGGTCCATAATCGGTGTTCACGTTTACCTGCTCCATAATCACTGTTCAGAGTGCCCTAGTCCATAATCGATGTCCAGGGTTGCCCGGTCCATAATCGATGTTCAGGTTTCTCTGGTCCATAATGACTGTTCAATGTGCATTGGTCCATAATCGGTGTTCAGGTTTACTTGCTCCATAATCACTGTTCAGGGTGCCTGCGTCCATAATTTATGTTAAGGGTGCCCTGGTCCATAATCAATGTTCAGGGTTCCCTGGTCCATAATCGATGTTCCAAATGCCCTGGTCCATAAACACTATTCAGGATGCCCTGTTCCACAATCCATGTTCAGAATCCCTGGTCAATAATTGATGTTCAGGCTAACCTGCTCCATAATCACTATTCAGGTTGTACTGGTCTATAATTACTGTTCAGGGTGCTTCCATCCATAATCGGTGTTCAGGTTCCCTGGTCCAAAATCACAGTTCAGGGGTCCTTGGTCAATATTCGGTGTTAAGGTTTACCTGTTCCATAAGCACTGTTCAGGATGCCCTGGTCCATAATCACTGTTCAGGATGTCCTAGTCCATACTCGATGTTAAGATTCCCTGGTCCATAATCACCATTCAGGTGCCCTTGTCCATAATCGATGTTCAGGGTTCCCTGGTTCCTGATCAGTGTTCAGGGTGCCCGGACCATAGTCCAAATTCAGTGTTCCCTGCTCGATATTCACTGTTCAGGTTTCTCTGTTCCAAAATCACTTTTCAGGTTTCCCTGCTCCATAATCACTGTTCAGGGTTCCCTGGTCCATAATCGATGTGCAAGATTCCCTGTTCTAACCTGCTCCATAATCACTGTTCAGGGTGCCCTGGTCCAAAATCACTGTTCAGGTTTCCCTGGTCCAAAATCACTGTTCAGTGTGCCCTGGTCCATAATCGATGTTCAGGGTTCCCTCTTTCATAATTGATGTTCAGGGTTCTTTTTCCATATTCACTTTTCAGAGAGCCATGATCCATAATCAATTTTCAGGGTCCCATGGTCCATAATCGACTTTCTGGCTGCCCTTGTCAATAACCAATGTTCAGGGTTCCCTGGTCCATAAAAACTGTTTAGGGTGCCTTGGTCCATAATAACTGTTCAGGATCCACTGGTCCATAAATACTGTTCAGGGTGCCCTGGTTCATAATTACTGATCGGGTTGCACTGCTTCATAATCACTGTTCAGTACAAGGTCCATATTCGAAATTCAGGGTTCCCAGATCCATAACCACTGCTCAGGGTACACTGATCCATCATCCATATGCAGGGTGCCCTAGTCCATAATACCTGTTCAGGGTGCCCTGGTCCATAATCACTGTTCAGGAAGGCCGGGTCCATACTTGATGTTAAGATTTCCTGGTCCATAATCACCGTTAAAGTGCCGTTGTCCATAATCGATGTTCAGGGTTCCCTGGTCCCTGATCAGTGTTCAGGGTGCCCGGACCACAGTTGAAATTCAGTGTTCCCTGCTCCATAATCACTGTTCAGGTTTCCCTGTACCAAAATCACTGTTCAGTTTTCCCTGGTCCATAATCACTCTTCAGGGTTCCCTGGTCCGTAATAAATGTGCAAGATTCCCTGTTCTATAATCGATGTTCATGGTGCGCTGGTCCCTAATGGATGTTCAGGTTTTCCTGTTCCATAATCGATGTTCATATTGCCCTGGTCCATAATCACTCTTCAGGGTGCCTTTGTCCATAATCGGTGTTCAGGGTTCCTTGGTAAAAAATCATTCTTCAGGGTGCCCTGGTCCATAATCGATGTTCAGGGTTCCTTGTCCATAATCACTGTTCAGGGTGCCATGATACATAATCAATTTTCAGAGTGCCCTGCTCCATAATCAACTTTCAGGCCTCCCTTGTCGATAATAAATGTTCAGAGTTCCCTTGTCCATAATCACTGATCAGGTTTTGCTGTTCCATAATGACTGTTCAGGGTTCCCTGGTTCATAATCACACTTTAGGGTGCCTTAGTCCATAACAACTGTTCAGGATGCACTGGTCCATAAATACTGTTCAGGATATCTTGGTTCATAATCACTGATCAGGCTGCACTGCTCCATAATCACTGTTCACTGTGTCATGGTCCATAGTCAGTGTTCTTGGTTCCCTGGTCCATAATCACTGTTGACGATGCCCTGGTCCATAATCACAGTTCAGGTTGGCCTGGTCCATACTTGATGTTAAGATTCCCTGGTCCAAAATCACCGTTCAGGTGCCCTTGTCCATAATAGATGTTCAGGGTTCCCTGATCCATGATCAGTGTTCACGGTGCCTGGACCATAATTGAAATTCACTGTTCCCTGCTGCATAATCACTGTTCAGGTTTCCCTGTACCAAAATCACTGTTTAGGCTTCCCTGGTCCATAATCACTGTTCAGGTTGCCCTGGTCCAAAATCGATGTGCATGGTTCCCTGTTCCATTATCGATGTTCATGTTGCCCTCATCCGTAATCGATGTTCATGGTTCCCTGTTCCATGATCGATGGTCATAGTGCATTGGTCCATAATCGGTGTTCAGGATTTTCTGGTACAAAATCACTCTTCAGGGTGCCCTGGTCCATAATCAATGTTCAGGGTTCCTTGTCCATAATCACTGTTCAGGTTGACATGGTCCATAGTCGAAAATCAGAGTTCCCTGGTTCATAATCACTGTTCAGAGTCCCATTGAAATCATTGTTCAGGGTTCCCTGGTCCATAACCGCACTTCAGATTGCCCTGGTGCATTGTCGATGTTCAGGGTAACCTGGTCCCTAATCACCGTTCAGGTACCCTGATCCATAATCAAAGTTCAGAATGCCCTGGTCAATAATCGATGTCCAGGATGTGCTGGACCATAATCGGTGTTCAGGATTCCCTGGTCCATAATCACAGTTCAGGGTGCCTTTGTCCATAATCTGTGTTCAGGGTTTCCTAGTCCATAATCACTGTTCAGGGTGCCCTGGTCCATAATCCATATTCAGGGTGTCCTGGTTTAAAATCACTAATCAGCGTGCGCGTGTCCATAATCACTGTTCCGGATGCCCTGGTCCATAATAAAAGTTCAGGGTTCCTGGTCCATAATCACTGTTCAGAGTGCCCTGGTCCATAGTCGATGTTCAGGTTTCCCTGGTCCATAATCACCGTTCAGGTGCCCTGGTCCATAATCGATGTTGACGGTTCCTGGTCCAAAATCACTTTTCAGGTTTCCCTGGTCCGTAATCACAGTTCACGATGCCTTGGTCCATAACCAGTGTTCAGTGTTCCATGTTCCATAATCACTGTTCAGGTTTCCCTGGTCCATAATCAATGTTCAGAGTTCTCTGGTCCATAATGACTGTTCAGTGTGCCTTGGTCCATAATCGGTGTTCAGGTTTACCTGCTTCATAATCACTGTTCAGGTTGCCCTGGTCCATAATGTATGTCCAGGGTGGCCTGGTCCATAATTGGTGTTCAGGTTTCTCTCGTCCATAATGACTATTCAGTGTGCCTTGGTCCATAACCGGTGTTCAGGTTTACCTGCTCCATAATCAATGTTCAGGGTGCTCACGTCCATAATTGATGTTCATGGTTCCCTGATCCATAATCAATGTTCAAGTTACCTTGGTCCATAATCAGTGTTCACGGTTCCCTGGTCCATAATCGATGCGCAAGATTCCCTGTTCTATAATCGATGTTCATGGTGCATTGGTCCGTAATCGATGTTCAGGTTTCCCTGTTCCATAATCGATGTTCATATTGCCCTTGTACATAATCACTGTTCACGGTGCCTTGGTCCATAATCGGTGTTCAGGTTTCCCTGGTCCATAATCACTGTTGAGGTGCCCTGGTCCATAATCGTTGTTGAGGGTTCCTGGTCCGAAATCACTTTTCAGGTTTCCCTGGTCCATAATCACAGTTCACGATGCCTTGGTCCATAATCAGTGTTCAGTGTTCCATGGTCCATAATCACTGCTCAGGGTTCCTTTGTCCAAAGTTACTGTTCAGATTTCCCTGGTCCATAGTCACAGTTTACGGTGCCTTGGTCCATAATAAGTGTTCAGTGTTCCATGTTCCATAATCACTGTTCAGGTTGCCCTGGTCCATAATCAATGTCCAGGATGGCCTGGTCCATAATCAATGTTCAGGGTTCTCTGGTCCATGATTAGTGTTCAGGGTGCCCGGACCATAGTCGAAATTCAGTGTTCCCTGCTCCATAATCACTGTTCAGGTTTCCCTGTACCAAAATCCCTGTTCAGGTTTCCCTGGGCCATAATCAATGTTCAGGTTACCATGGTCCAAAATCGATGTGCAGGGTTCCCTGTTCCATTATCGATATTCATGGTGCCCTGGTCCATAATCGATGTTCATGGTTCCCTGTTCCATAATCGATGTTCATACTGCCCTGGTACATGTTCACTGTTCACAGTGCCGTGGTCCATAATCAGTGTTCAGGGTTCCCTGGTACAAAATCACTCTTCAGGTTGCCCTGGTCCATAATTGATGTTCAGGGTTCCTTGTCCATAATCACTGTTCAGGGTGCCATGATCCATAATCAATTTTCAGAGTGCCCTGGTCCATAATCAACTTTCAGGCTGCCCTTGTCGATAATAAATGTTCAGGGTTCCCTGGTCCATAATCACTGATCAGCGTTTGCTCATCCATAATGACTGTTCAGGGTTCACTGGTTCATAATCACAATTTAGGGTGCCTTAGTCCATAACAACTGCTCAGGATGCACTGGTCCATAAATACTGTTCAGGATACCTTGGTTCATAATCACTGATCAGGCTGCGCTGCTCCATAATCACTGTTCAGTGTGCCATGGTCCATAGTGGATGTTCTTGGTTCCCTGGTCCTTAATCACTGTTCAGGATTCCCTGGTCCATAATTACAGTTCAGGTTGGCTTGGTCCATACTTGATGTTAAGATTCCCTGGTCCAAAATCACCGTTCAGGTGCCCTTGTCCATAATAGATGTTCAGGGTTCCCTGATCCATGATCAGTGTTCACAGTTCCTGGACCATTGTTGAAATTGACTGTTCCCTGCTCCATAAAAACTGTTCAGGTTTCCCTGTACCAAAATCACTGTTCAGGTTTCCCTGGTCCATAATCACTTTTCAGGTTGCCATGGTCCAAAATCGATGTGCAGGGTTCCCTGTTCTATTATCGATGTTCATGATGCCCTGGTCCGTAATCGATGTTCAAGGTTCCCTGTTCCATAATCGATGGTCATTTTGCCCTGGTCCATAATCACTGTTCAGGGTGCCTTGGTCCATAGTCAGTGTTCAGGGTTTTTTGGTACAAAATCACTCTTCAGGGTGCCCTGGTCCATAATCGATGTTCAAGGTGCACTGGTCCATAATTGATGGTCATATTTCCCTGTTCCATAATCACTGTTCAGGTTTCCCTGATCCATAATCGATTTTCAGGCTGCTGTGGTCCGTAATCCATGTTCAGAATTCCCTGATCCATAGTCGAAGTTCAGGGTTCCCTGGTCCATAATCACAGTTCACCGTGTCTTGGTCTATAACGAGTGTTCAGAGTTCCATGGTCCATAATCACTCTTCACGGTGCCCTGATCTATAATCGATGTCCAGGGTGCCCTGTTCCATAAACCATGTTCAGTCTTCTCTGTTCCATAATCACTGTTCAGGGTGCCCTCGTTCATAATCTCTGTTCAGAGTGCTCTGGTCCATAGTTGATATTCAAGGTTCCCAGGTCCATAATCACTATTCAGGGTACCCTGGTCCAAAAACACAGTTCAAGGTTCCCTGGTCCATAATTACTGTGCAGGATGCCCTGAACCATAGTTGATGGTCATTCTTCCCTCTTCAGTAATCATCGTTCAGGGGCCCTGATCTTTAATCAATGTCCAGGTATCCCTGATCCATAGTCACTTTTTAGGGCGCCCTGGTCCATAATAAATGTTCAGGGTTCCTGGTCCATAATCACTGTTCAGGGTGCCCTGGTCCGTAATCAATATTCAGGGTGCGCTAGTCCATAATCACTGTTCAGTGTGCCCTGGTCCATAGTCGATGTTCAGCGTGCCCTGGTCCATAATACCTGTTCAGGGTGCCCTGGTACATAATCGATGCTCAGGGTTCCCTGGTCCATAATCACTGTTCAGGGTGCCCTGGTCCATAATCCATGTTCAGAAGCCCTGGTCCAAAATTCATGTTCAGGCTTCCCTGCTCCATAATCACTCTTCAGGGTACATTGGTCTATAATTACTATTCAGGGTGCCTCCGTCCATAATCGGTGTTCAGGTTTCCCTAGTCCAAAAATCACAGTTCAGGGTGCCTTGGTCAATAATCGGTGTTAAGTTTTACCTGTTCTATAATCAGTGTTCAGGGTGCCCTGGTCCATAATCACTGTTCAGGATGCCCTGGTCCATAATCACTGTTCAGGATGGCCTAGTCCATACTCGATGTTAAGATTCCGTGGTCCATAATCACCATTCAGATGCCTTGTCCATAATCAATGTTCAGGGTTCCCTGGTCCATGATCATTGTTCAGGGTGCCTGGACCATAGTCAAAATTCAGTGTTCCCTGGACCATAATCACTGTTCAGGTTTCCCTGTTCCAAAATCACTGTTCAGGTTTCCTTTGTCCATAATCACTGTTCAGGTTACACTGGTCTAAAATCATTGTTCGGGATTCCCTGGTCCATAATCACTGTTCAGGGTGCCCTGATCCATAATCGATATTCAGGGTTCCTTCTTCAATAATTGATGTTCAGGATTCCTTTTCCATAATCACTGTTCAGGGTGCCATGATCCATAATCAATTATCAGGGTGCCCTGGTCCATAATCGACTTTCTGGCTGCTCTTGTCAATAATCAATGTTCAGGGTTCCCTGGTCCATAATCACAGTTTAGGGTGCCTTGGTACATAATAACTGTTCAGGGTGCACTGGTCCATAAATATTGTTCAGGGTGCCCTGGTTCATAATCACTGATCAGGCTGCACTGTTCCATAATCACTCTTAAGTGTGCCAAGGTCCATAGTCGATGTTCAGGGTTCCCTGGTCCATAATCAGTGGTCAGGATGCCCTGGTCCATAATCCATGTTCAGCCTTCCCTGGTCCATAATCACCGTTTTGGTGACCTCGTCCATAATTGATGTCCTGGGTTCCCTGATCCATAATCACTTTTCAGAGTGCCCTGGTCCATAATAAATATTCAGGATTCCGGGACTATAATCATTGTTCATGGTGCCCTTGTCCATAATCAATATTCATGGTGCCCTAGTCCATAATCACTGTTCAAGTTGCCCTGGTTCATAGTCGATGTTCAGGGTTCCCGGGTCCATAATCACTGCTCAGGGTACACAGATCCATAATCGGTATTCAGGATACTCAGGTCCATTATAACTGCTCAGGGTGCCCTGTTTCATAATACCTGTTCAGGTTGCCCTGATGCATATTTGATGTTCAGGGTGCCCTGGTCCATAATCACTGTTAAGGTGCCCTGTTCCATAATCTATGTTCAGGGTTCCTGGTCCATAATCACTGTTCAGGTTGCCCTGGTCCATAATCAATATTCAGGGTTCCCTGGTCCAAAATCACTGTTCAGGTTTCCCTGGTCCATAATCACAGTTCACGGTGCCTTGGTCCATAATCGATGTCCAGAGTGGCCTTGTCCATAATCGATATTCGGGGTGCCCTGGTCCATAATCGATGTCCAGGGTTCCCTGGTCCAAACCAATGTTCATGCTTCCCTGTTCCATATTCACTGTTCAGGATTCCCTGGTCTATAATCACTGTTCAGGGTGCACTGGTCCATAATTGATGTTCATAGTTCCCTGGTACATAATCACTCTTCAGGTTTCCCTATTCCACAATGGAATTTCAGGCTGCTGTGGTCCATAATCATTGTTCAGGATGCCCTGGTCCACAGTCGATGTTCAGGGTTCCCTGGTCCATAATCAACATTCAGGTGCCCTGGTCCATAATCGATGTCCAGGGTTTCCTGGTCCATAATCGATTTTCAGGGTTCCCAGGTCCAAAATGTTTGTTCAGCGTGACATTGTCCATAGTCGAAAATGAGGGTTCCCTGGTCCATAATCACTGTTCAGAGTTCCCTGGTCCATAATCACTCTTCAGGATGCCCTGGTGCATTGCCAATGTTCAGATTTCCTGGTCCCTAATCACCGTTCAGGTACCCTGGTCCATAATCGGTGTTCAGGGTGCCCTGGTACAAAATTGATATTCAGTGCTCCCTGCTCCTTAATCACTGTTCAGGGTTCTATCGTCCAAAATCACTGCTCAGGATTCTCTGGTCCACAATCACTCTTCAGCGTGCCCTTGTCCATAATCAATATTCAGGGTGCACTAGTCCATAATCATTGTTTAAGTTGCCCTGGTCCGTAGTCGATGTTCAGGGTTCCCGGGTCCATAACCACTGTTCAGGTTCCCTGGTCCATAATCACAGTTCACGGTGCCTTGGTCCATAATGAGTGTTCAGGGTTCCATGGTCCATAATCACTGTTCAGGGTGCCCTGGTCCATAATCGATGTCCAGGTTGCCCTGCTCCAAAACCAATGTTCAGGCTTCCCTGTTCCATATTCACTGTTCAGGTTGCCCTGGTTCATAATCTCTGTTCAGAGTGCTCTGGTCCATAGTCGATATTCAAGTTTCCCTGGTCCATAATCATTGTTCAGTGTTCCCTGGTCCATAATCACTGTTCAGGGTTCCCTGGTCCAAAAACACAGTTTAAGTTTCCCTGGTCCATAAACACTGGGCAGGATGCTCTGGCCCATAGTCGATGTTCAGGCTTCCCTGTTCAGTAATGATTGTTCAGGTGCCCTGGTACACAATCGATGTCCAGGGTTTCCTGATCCATAATCACTGTTCAGGGTGCTCTGGTCCATAGTCCATGTTCAGGATTCCCTGATCCATATCGACTTTCGGGATACTCTGGTCGGAAATCATTGTTCAGGGAACCCTGGTCTATATTCACTAATCAGGGTGCGCTGGTCCATAATCACTATTCAGGGTGCCTTGGTCCATAATAAATGTTCAGGTTTCCTGGTCCATAATCACCATTCAGGTGCTCTGGTCCATAATCGATGTGCTGGGTTCCTGGTGCATAATCACTGCTCAGGGTGTCCTGGTCTATAATCGATATTCAGGGTTCCCTGGTTCATGATCAATGCTCAGGATATCCTCGTCCACAGTCGATGTTCAGGTTTTCCTGGTTCATAATCACAGTTCACGGTGCCTTTGTCCATAATCAGTGTTCAGTGTTCCACGGTCCATAATCACTGTTCAGGGTGGGCTGGCCCATAATCAATGTCCAACTTTGCCTGGTCCATAATCGAAGTGCAGGGTTCCTGCTCCATAATCAGTGTTCAGGATGCCCTGGACCAAAATCGATATTCAGTGCTCCCTGCTCCATAATCAGTTTTCAGGTTTCCATTGTCCAAAATCACTGTTCATGATTTCCTTGTCCATAATCACAGGTCAAGTTGCCCTGGTCAATTATCAATTTCCAGCATGTGCTGGACCCTAATCGGTGTTCAGGGTTCCCCAGTCCATAATCACAGTTCAGGGTGCCTTGTCCATTTTGGACTTTCAGAATGCCCTTGAGTATAATCAATGTTCAGGGTTCCCTGGTCCATAATCACTGATCAGGGTTTGCTGGTCATTAATGACTGTTCAGGGTTCCTTCCTCCATAATCACAGTTTAGGGTGCCTTGGTCCATAATTGGTATTCAGGGTTCCCTGGTCCATAATCACTATTCAGGGTGCCCTGATCCATAATCTCTGTTCAGGTTGGCCTGATCGATAGTCGATATTCAAGTTCCCTGGTCCAAAATCACTGTTCAGTGTTCCCTGGTCCAAAATCATTGCTCAGCCTTCCCTTGTCCATAATCACTGTTCAGAGTTCCCTCATCCAAAAACACAGTTCAGGGTTCCCTGTTCCATAATCACTGTGCAGGATGTCCTAGTCAATAGTGGATGTTCACGCTTCCCTGTTCAATAATCATCACTGAGGTTCCCTGGTCCATAATCGATATCCAGGATGCCCTGTCCATTATTGATGTCTAGGGTTCCGTGGTCCATAGTCACTGTTAGGGATTCCATGGTCCAAAATCACTGTTCAGGATTCCCTTGCCCATAATCCCAGTTCAGGGTGCACTGGTCAATAATCCATGTCCAGGATGTGCTGGACCATAATTGGTGTTCAGGGTTCCCTGGTCCATAATCACAATTCAGGGTGCCATGATCCATAATTAAGTTTCAGGGTGCCCTCGTCCATAATCGACTTTCAGGCTGCCCTTGTCGATAATCAGTGTTCAAGGTTCCCTGGTCCATAATCACTTATCAGGGTTTGCTGGTCCATCATGGCTGTTCAGGCTTCCGTGGTCCATAATCACAGTTTATGGTGCCTTGTTCCATAATAACTGTTCACTGTGCACTGGTCCATAAATACTGTTCAGGGTGCCCTGGTTCATAATCACTGATCAGGCTTCACTACTCCATAATCACTGTTCAGTGTGCCATGGTCCATTGTCTATGTTCACAGTTCCCTGGTCCATAATCACTGTTCAGAGTGCACTGGTCCAAAATTACTGTTCAGGTTTCCCTGGTCCATAACCACCCTTCACGATGGCCTGGTGCATTGTCGATGTTCAGGGTACCCTGGTCCCTAATCACCGTTCAGGTACCCTGATCCATAATCAAAGTTCAGAGTGCCCTGTTCAATAATCGATGTCCAGGATGTGCTGGACCATAATCGGTGTTCAGTGTTCCCTGGTCCACAATCACTATTCAGGGTGCACTGGTCCATAATCACTCTTCAGCGTTCCCTGGTCCACAAATACTGTTCAGGGATCCCTGATCCAAAAACAGTGATCAGGTTTCCCTGGTCCAAAAACACAGTTCAGGGTTCCCTTCTCCATAATCACTCAGGATTCCCTGGTACATAGTCGATGATCAGGGTTCCCTGGTCCATAATCATCTTTTAGGAGCCCTGGTCAATAATCAATGTCCAGGTTTCCTTGGTCCATAATCACCGTTCAGACGTGCTGGTCCATAATCAATATTCAGGGTTCCCTGGTGCATAATCACTGTTGAGAGTGCCTTGATCCATAATCGGTGTACAGGATTCCCTGGTGCATAATCACAGTTCAGGTTGCCCTGCTCCACAGTTGATATTCAGGGTTCCCTGTTCGGTAATCCCTGTTCAGTGTTCCCTGATCCATAATCACCGTTCAGGTTGCCTTGGTCCATAATAACTGTTCAGGGTGCGCTGGTCCATACTCTTTGTACATGGTGTCTTTATCACTGTATAGGTTGCACTGGTCCTCAATCGATGTTCAGGCTTCCCTGCTCCATAATCACTGTTCAAGTTGCCCTGATCATAATAGCTGCTCAGCTTTTCCTGGTCCATAACCAGTGTTCAGTTGCCCTGGTCCATAATCGATGTCCAGGGTGCCCTGGTCCATGATCGATGTTCAGGCTTCCCTGGTCCATAATCACTGTTCAGGGTGCCCTGATCCATATTTGATAATCAAGTTCCGTGGTCCAAAATCACTGCTCAGCCTTTCCTTGTCCATAATCACTGATCAGGGTTCCCTCTTCCAAAAACACTGTTCAGGGTTTCCTGTTCCATAATCACTGTGCAGGATGCCCTAGTCAATATTCTATGTTCACGCTTCCCTGTTCAATAATCATCATTGAGGTGACCTGGTCATTAATCGATGTCCAGGGTTCCCTGATCCATAATAACTGTTCAGCATTTCCTAGTCCATAATCAGTGTTCATGTGCCCTGGCCCATAAACGATGTCCAGGGTGCCTTGGTCCATGATCAATGTTCAGGTATCCCTGGTCTAGAATCATTAATCAGGGTGCACTGGTGCATAGTCTATGTTCAGGGTGCACTAGTCCATAATCACTTTTTAGGGTGCCCTGGTCCATAATCGATATCCAGGATGCCCTGTTCTATTATAGATGTCTAGGGTTCCCTGGTCCATAATCACAGTTCAGGGTTCCATGGTCCAAAATCATTGTTCAGAATTCCCTTTTCCATAATCAAATTTCAGGGTGCCCTGCTCAATAATCGATGTGCAGGATGTGCTGGACCATAATTGGTGTTCAGGGTTCCCTGGTCTATAATCACAGTTTATTGTTCCTTGGTCTATAATCGGTGTTCAGGGTTCCCTGGTCCATAGTCACTATCCAGGTTGCACTGGTCCATAATCACTGTTCAGCGTTCCCTGGTCCAAAAATACTGTTCTGGTCTCCCTGGTCCATAAACAGTGTTCAGGTTTCCCTGGTACAAAAGCACAGTTCAAGGTTCCCTTTCCATAATCACTGTACAGGATTCCCTGGTCCATAGTCGATGTTCACGGTTCCCTGGTCTATAATCACCTTTCAGAGCCCTGGTCAATAACAATGACCAGGTTTCCCTGGTCCATAATCACCGTTCAGGCGCCCTGGTCCAAAATTGTTGTTCAGGGTTGACTTTTCCATAATCACTGTTCTTGTTTCCCTGGTCTATAATCGGTGTCCAGCGTTCGTTGGTCCCTAATCACTGCTCAGCGTGCCCTGATCCACAACGGGTGACATGGTTCCCTGGTGCATAATCACAGTTCAGGGTGCCTTGGTCCAAAACCACTTTTCAGGGTGCCCTGGTCCATAGTAGATACACAGGGTTCCCTGGTCCATAATCACTGTTCAGGGTTCTCTGGTACAAAATCACTGTTGAGGGTTCCCTGGTCCATAATCACTCTTCAGGCTCCCTGGTCCATAATCACTGTTCAGGAAACCCTGATCCATAGTCGATGTTCAGGGTTCCCTGGTCCTTAATCACTGTTCAGATGACCTGGTCCATAATTGAAATCCAAGGTTCCTTAGTCAATAATCACTGTTCAGGTTAACCTGGTCCATATTCACCGTTCAGATGACCTGGTTCATAATCAATGTCCAAGATTCCCTTGTCCATAATCATTGTTTAGGTTCCCCTGGTCCATAATCTCTGTTCATGGTGCTCTGGGCCATAGTCAATCTTCACGGTTCCCTGGACCATTATCACTGTTCAGGATTTCCTGGTCCAAAATCACTCTTCATGGTTCCCTGGTCCATAATCCCTCTTCAGGGTGCTCTGGTGATAATCACTGTTCAGGGTGCCCCCATCCATAGTCAATGTTCAGGGTTACCTGGTCCATAATCACTGTTTAGGTTGCCCTGGTCAATAATCGATGTTCAGGAAACCCTGGTCCATAGTCACAATTCAGGTTGCGCTGGTCCATAATCACAGTTCAGGTTTCCTTGGTCGATAATCAATGTTCAGGTTGCCCTGGTCCATAATCACTATTCAGGCTCCTGTGGTCCATAATCACTGTTGAGGGTGCCCTCATCCATAATCGACGTTCAGGTTTCCCTTATACGAAAGCAGAGTTCAGGGTGCCCTGGTCCATAGTCTATATTCAGTGTTTGCAGCTCCATAACCACTGTTCGGGATGCCCTGGTCATAATCGATTTTTAGGCATCCTTGGTCAATAATCGATATTCAGGGTTCCCCTTTCCTTAAACACTATTCAGGGTGACCTTGTCCATAATCGATGTTCAGGGTTCCCTTGTCTGTAATCACAGTTTAGGTTGCCCTGTTCCATAGCTGATCTTCAAGGTTCCCTGGTCCATAATCACAGTTCAGGTTTCCCAGGTCCAATATCACTGTTCAGGGGCCCTATTCCACATTCGATTGCCACAGACCGTCCCTCTTGGAGACCAGACACCGAGGGAGAGTGGGGGTGAAGGCTTAGGAGAATTAGGATTTGACGAATGACAGACAGACAGACATGACTTATGAGGAGGTTTGATTTTGTTGTAATTTACTAAAGTTTTTACTAAGATTTTATACAGTTATAGGACAAAATTGGCAAGTTTACAAGTTTTGACAAAGAAGAGATACATATTTAATTATTATATTTGTTTTTTTAGTATGTTTTGTGGTTTTTTTAGAATATTTTGTTGTCATACCCAAATGGGTACAACAGTATTGGTTTTTTAGAAACTAGACTGGCATTATTAAACATATTTTTAAAGTTTTTTATGGGCCTGGGTTAAAACAACATTTAAGATATGTTTTATATGAAATATTGTTTGTATTTTTTAAAATATTTAGTGGGAATTGTCAGACTCTGTAATTTTTTGTTTGGAAAGTTAGATTTATTGTGATTATTTTTTATTAATTTTTTTAGTTGTACTTTTTTAGGGTTATTATTTTTTTTGTATTATTAATTTTTTTTGTTTAAGTGAGTTTATAAAGATCCGAAAACTATTTTTTTAATCATTATTTAGATGATAAGCTGTTGAGTTAAAAACCTGAATCAGGGGAGGAGACATTTATGTCAGTTCTTTGGAACTTATTGATTTATTAAAAACATTTTTTGCTTTAGAGAAAGAAAGTGTGTGTGGGTATGAAAGTAAGATTTATGAGAAATCCAGATAAGAAAGCCAGTGCTGCAAGTAGTGACCAGGAACACCATGGGTGTTTATAGAGTGTTTGTTTAGGTATCAGGAGTCAGGCTGGTTGCCAGGGAACCGCTGGGGGCAAAGCTCCGAAAAGCACACGTCCCCCCATCCTTTAGCACCCACCATCTGGGAGACATTTCATCACACAGGTGTTGTTGTGGATGTAGTAGTTTCTTGTTTTTTATTTTTTAAATGTAACTCAAAAATTTTTTGTTCGACAGCAGCAACTGACTTGAAAAGAGATTTCAAGAGACATGGAAATAGGATAACAGCACAAAGAAGTAGAAGTCCAATGATTTTTACAAAAATTAAGTATTGTATCCAATCCATAGGATTTAAGGCATGAATATTGGTCTCAAGAGCAGATGCAAGAGATTGTCTGTTGCCAAATTGTAAATGAGCTTGGCTCATAGTAGAAATTTTTTTTGAAGTGTGTTGAGATCATGAGTAATATTATTATTTTTCCAGACTTTTTGTAGATAGGCCTTAACCTTTTTCCAAGGGGCAGAAGTATTATAAGGAAGAGGTGTAACACAAATAGATTGAAAACCACTATGACATTTGATTTTCTGTTGAGTTTTAAGGTTAGTAACATCCTATCCTAAAGTTAAAACAACTTTTTAAAATTTTTTTACATTTATTTTGGCTTTTACTTTTATATTTATGTAGGCTTGTTTCATAAGTGTTGAGGAGATATTTTTATTAAGGGTATTAACAAAATGTGTAGTTTGAATGCCTTGTATTAATGCAGTAGTAGCTACTGTAAAAGTAGTTAAAATGGAAATTAAAGCAGAAATACCTAAAATCAAGGATGCAACAAATATTTTTGGCCTAATTAATTTAATGTTGAAAGAACCTGCAATGCAGAATTATCATACCAATGTTCATCATTTAGATCTATAGGAAGCATTACAAAAGGAGGACGTCTAACGATTAATAAAACGCCCAAATTTTTAGGCTCTCTAGAAGTAATGCAATTAGTCAATTTACAGGAATGACATTGTACATAATAGGAATTTCCAGTTTGATTAATAATAACATGAGTTTGTTGTCCCAAAAGAAAAGCATAAGGATAAGAAATACAAGTTTTAATGCCATAAGAAACAGTTTTAGTAGTATTTGGCTTTTTAAAAAAATATATATTAGTAGCAGCAGCTAATTTAAAAAGATTTTTATGTACAATTATAGTGCCAGATTGAGGCATTTTTGCAACCCAGATGGGTTTTACATTTTTTAGAGTAAACCATAGTCTAATTTTTTTACCCAATAAGTTAGGAGTATAATCATGAAATTTTTGTTTATTGTCATTTAAATATTTTTCATATTTTTCTTCTCTGGAGGAGGCAGAAAAATCCCAAATTTTTATATTACAGTTTTTAGGATTATAGTTTGTGGGAGCATGTAAAAAGCCACAAGAAAGCCAAGCTGGGTATTTGGTCAAAGAGAAGTCTCAGAATTTGTCCAAATCCCTATATTCCTGGATACAGGCAGGGATAGGCATAAAATTTACAGACTGAAAGGTCTCATTATAAGAAGGATGGCCTAAGGTTTGAATTTGTATTTCCCACATCCATTGCTTACCAGGATTTTGATGGTCAGGCGCATCGGTTAGGAAAGTTTGATAGTTAACTTTAACACATTCGTTTGGCACTTTCCCTTGGAAAGCAATGCAGATCGGAAGTGTATCAGTCCGGCCCTCAAAAGTTATATATGAGGAAGAGTTAGGGCAGACATCAGAATCTTGTAAACCACTTAACCGTATTGTATCATTAGTAAGAATTTTAATGGGTTTTGGATTGAACCAACTTACAGGTTGTAATAGGGGAGGACGTGGGGCGTATGCCCCAAAAGCGGTGCGTTCCACCATAGGAGTGGAAGACATCAGAGCAAGAAAGGCAATAAAATACATGCAAGGAGTAAGGGGCTTTCCCTGATCAATGGGTAATGTTTTAGCAGCTTTAGTCAAGGCACGAATCTTTGTCCAGCGCAGCTGGGCGGACCAATCTATTTGGGATCCAAATAGGAGACTCCGCATCCTGTGGGAAGACACAAGCATAGCCTCGTCTTGAAGTTATGAGTAAATCTGGTCCTTTCCAGATTCCAGACAACAAATCTTTCCAAAGAACCTGTAGGAGTGTCTCATTAGCTCTTTGTCCCCAGTGTATTAAAGCAGGGGTGGTATTTTTTTCATTGGTATTTAAATGATTTAAAACAAATAAGGAATGTGAAAGTAAATGATGAGGGAAAAATAAGAATTTGCCTTTTGTAAACGTTTAATTTGTAATTTTAATGTTTGATGTGCTTTTTTAGTTATTGTTTGTCCTTGAGGATTATAAGAAATTCCTGTAATATGACCAATTTTTCATTGTAAGCAAAAGTGTTAAAGGCCTTGGCAATATAAGTGGGACCATTATTTGTTTTTATTTGTTATTTTATTTCCCATGAAGGAAAAACATTGATAGGTGCTGTATTACATCCTTAACTGCTTCCCCAGTCCTAGCGGATGCAAACATTAAGTGAGAAAAAGTATCCATAGTAACATGAACATAACTTAATTTTCCAAATGAAGGAATGTGTGTAACATCCATTTGCTACAAAATATTAGTTTTTAATTTTGGGGGATTTATTCCCATTTTTAATGGATGATAAACTTGAGGACATGCAGAACAGTTTTTGATTATTTGTCTAGCCTGTTCCCTAGTAATGGAGAACATTTTCCTAAGGGCTAAAGCATTTTGATGATGCAATGCATGACTTTCCTGTTTGTAAAAACTTAAAATGTTTAGCTCTAGTCAGAATAACATTTAAAGTGGTAGTAGTATGGCAATTAGAGCTACACTTTGAATATAGGAAGAAGATGAATAATAACCTGTTGAAATAAGTTTATTCCATCAACAGTACAATGTCCTTGCACTGAGCATGTATTGTTTTTTTTTTACTTGTCATAGGGTAAGGTGGCCAGCCGTATCCCATGACAAGTTTTGAAGAACATTTGAAGTAGGATTTAGTCTGAAGCAGGGGGGGGGCAATCCCATTCCAGAGTCAATCTCTCGGTGTTATTAAAAACTTACATACAAAGATTTATTTATTTTAAACTCAGTGGTTTACATGGGACAGAAGAGTTGCTGAGTTTAGTAATTACTTAGCAGGGATAAAAACCTTCATTTTAATATTGTTGTTATTATTTTTGTTGTGTAGCAAAAGATCATAGCACAGAAATTACCAGGTGCACAACAGTTTGACTGGGAAAAGATTAGTTGTGCTTGCATTGTTTAAATATAAGTATAGAGTTTGGATGCTAGAATCAAACTTACAACCTCGTATATCCCAGGTAAGCTCACTATTATTGAGCCATTTTTTCAGTGCTGTAAACTGGAAGCTGTAAAAGGGCTTAATTCCTTCAGAAAGCAAGGCACCCTAGGACAAAATGTGAAACTGGTGGAATTTACAGTGATTTATTTGGTAACTAAGAAACCCAAAGTAATTAGCAAAAGAAAGAGCCTGCTGACCTTGAGCTTGCAAAGACAGAGATAAACCCATACTCTGTAAATTTTACTTTTTTAAAAATATTTTTTCTACAGTTTAACCTCGGGCTTTGCCAGCCATTAAGTAAGTGAAAAATCTTTTTTCTCTTGGATATTTAGCTGTTTCCTTTGCTCTCTCTCTCTTTTTTTTTCTGAGTTAAGATAAACAGTTCCAACCTGTGTTGGATCTAAGTTGTTTAGGTTGCGGACAGTCTCAGGAGAGGTATCCTGGCTGTTTGCAATTAAAACAGGACTGCTGAGAAGTTATTCCTGTAGAGCATAAAGCTGCACCAATTGTTACACCTATGGAGTGAGAGGGTCCCACTCCAGCACATAATTTAATATATTTAGAAAGAGATTTTCTTTTATGAGCTCTAAGATTATTTTGACAAGTAGGATTAGCATTTTCAAAAGCCAGATGTTTGACAAAAGGGCTATCAGTTTTTCCTTGTCCAAATAATCTTTCGGCTGTTTCATTAAGGTGGCCAATAAAGTCACTATAAGATTCTTCAGCCCTTTGTCTGATATTTGCTAAAGAAGTGGTGGCTGGGCCTTTAGTAGGCAGGCGCCTCCAGGCATTTAATCTTGCACTTTGTATCTGTGTTAAAAGTCCGGGGGGAAACTGAGTTTGGATCTCATTAGAATCATAAGGATGTTCCCCCAAAAGCTTTTGTTTAGTCCATGATTTAGAGGCAGCCTTTTGAGTGTTACGGCGGGCAAACTCAACGCAATTTTCAACAAATTCAGGTCTCCATAAAACAAAATCACCACTAGAAAGCACAGCGCGGGTCAGTCTGTGCCAGTCGCTGGGTGTGAGCCACTTTTTAGTATAGCTTTTTAAGAGAGTAACAGTAAAGGGGGTGATGGGCCCATAATTATGAACAGCCTTTCTCAGGCGCTCAACAAATTTTAAATTAAGGATTATATATTTTTGGGTAGCCAAATTAGATTTACTTTCATTGTTTGAGTCAGAGGAGTTATTGCCCTGTTCAGTGTTAGCAGGGATGGAGTGCTTTCCTTTCCCCCAGGTTCTTCCCCAGAGTCCCAGTCCTCTCCCACTATTTGGGAATCCGGAGGCTCCCGTAAATCAGAACTGGCAGGGCGATGGCGGCTCTGTGAGCAAGTGACTGGGAAAGCAAGGAGCTGTCCTTTTGTTTTGCTTAAAGGCTTAACAGGGGGCAGAGGAGCAGGAGAGCAGAAGAAGCCTGCAAGCTCCTCTGTGACAGACCGGAGTTCTTTAAGAAGCTCTAAGTGAAGTTTTTTGTTTTGTATTTCAGTACGGAGTTCCTTTAGCTGAGTAAGTGTTTTAGTTTGAAGTTGGGGTAGGGGATTTTCAGAGGGAGCAGATGATAAGGAAGACAAAGGAGGCACATTCATAACTGGAGCACACAGTGGTGGATTATAAGGAGGCAATGCTAGAGGAGGGTCCGATACATGTTGTTCAGTCTGCCTAGCAGGTGACTGAGTTCAGAAACTGAGGGACATGGTTGACAAGCAGAAGGTTTGTTTATTTAGGGAATTTGGCTCCTGTTGAGGAGATTATCTCTTGGCTAAAAGGTTGTTGGTTTTTTTAGGGCTATAAAGAAGGGGTAGAGACAAACTGAAAAGTTTTCTTTTCTAGCAGAGTTTACACAAAATAAACCTCACCAAATCTAAAATACTGAAACAACTCTGTGCATATTTTTAGACCTCAATGTAATAAAAACTTTAAATCAACACTGAAAGAAGCCTTATTAGTTTTACAAACTTACAGAGGCTAAACAACATACTCCTGAATGATTTTTTTTTTAAAGTTTTACTCCTTGTACCCTGAGGGCCTCTTTGAGGCTTGTAACAAGGAAGTCATGTTTACTTGTTACTTGTCCTATTATAAAACTCATTATTTACCATTTATTGCAAAGTGACACTGGCTGTACTTCCGGGTCTCACCAGGACAACCTCTGCTGCAAGATGTTTATTTTAACCCTGGTTTTGTGTGTTTAAGAGCCTGATACAGGCTAGACACGAAAGGATCGCGTTTACTAAATGTTTGTCCCATAGTAAGCAATAGAGTGATACCGATCGCACTTTCAGGAATCCTGTGGCGGCTTTTGCTGAAAATAACAAACTTTTAACAAAGAGTAGGGCTATTTTTAATCCCTTGAGGAAGTGTTTTCTATTGATATCTCCTAAAAGGTCTCTGAAAATTAGGAGAAGGAACACTAAATGCAAAATGTGAACAATCTAAAGGATTAAGTTGTATGGTGAAAAAGCAATCTTGTAGATCTATGATAATTAAATTCCATCGCTCCGGTACTGCTACAGGGGAAGGCAGGCCAGGCTGTAGTGCTCCCATATCTTCCATGACGGCATTAACTGCTCTAAGGTCCTGTAACAGTCTCCATTTTCCTGATTTTTTCTTTATAACAAATATTGGGGTATTCCAAGGGCTATTGGATTCTTCAATATGCTCTTTTTCTAATTGTTCTTGTACTAGTTGCTCCAGAGCCTGGATCTTTTCTTGAATTAGTGGCCATTGAATCTGAAGATCCGAATTGGCATTTTCCTCTATCTGGTTTCATGACCTGAATAATAATATCAATTGAGCTATTCTTTGTCCTTTATGTATCTGAATGGTTTCTGACAAAGGTTTAACCATTATTTTTATATCATTTTTAGTATCTGAGTCTACAATCCCCGGAATAACTTCAAAATTCTTTTGATAATTGGAACTTCTACCAATTATAAGCCCTACTGTTTGAGGCAATAATTCTCCTTTTACATAAGTAGGGATTAAAGCGATTCCTTCCCACTTGGAGAGAATTACATCTTGAGCACTGGCCAGATCTAATCCTGCACTCCCTGGTGTTGCTCTAGATAGCTCATGAATAGTAAATTCTGGAGCTGAAGGATTAAGTAAAGACTTAACCCTTTGTTTGTCTTTTGTGTTTCTCCTATTTGATCAGGGCCAGAAGAAGGCCCCTCATCTTAGTTTTTTGTATCCTCATTTTTTCCTCTTTATTTAGAGGGGTCCCACCATTATGGAACTTAGACTTACATTCATTTTTCCAATGCCTTCCTTTTTTGCATAGGGGGCAAAGCCCTGGGGGACTCTTTTTATCTTCCCCTCTTTGTTTCTTATAAGTCTTTTTAACATAGGCGCTGAATTTTTCTCCTTTCATGGCTGCAGTGTAGGCCATTCCCTGGACTACTGCTGGTGAGGCATCCATACATACTTTAATGTAATCTTGTATGGTTCTTGTTTTACACAGTGGCCTAATTAAGTCCTGGAAGAGGGTGTTAGCATTTTCCCATGCCAGCTGCTTTAACAGCATGTCTGTAAAACCTTTTGTGGCCAACATGCACTTAATCATTTGTAAAAACATTTTATCATTCTTAGTCATATATTGCCCCATGGTTACTGAGATTTCTTACTCTTAACCGGTCAATCTTTACCAGCGGGACTATACCTCCCTGGCAAGATCTGATCCTAAATTCTGAATAAAAAGAATTCTGAATTACCTGTCCTTCAAGTCCCTGTTCCGAGCACCACCTACCACGGACCGTCCCTCTTGGAGACCGGACACCGAGGGAGAGCAGAGGTGAAGGCTTAGGAGAATTAGGATTCGGCGAATGACAGACAGACAGACACGACTTATGAGGAGGTTTGATTCTGTTGCAATTTACTAAAGTTTTTACTAAGATTTTATAGAGTTACAGGAGAAAATTGGCAAGTTTACAAGCTTTGACAAAGAAGAGATACACATTTAATCATTATACTTGTTTTGTCTTTTTTAGCATGTCTTGTGGTTTTTCAGTATATCTTGTTGTCATAGCCAAATGGGTACAACAGTACTGGTTTTTTTAGAAACTAGACTGGCACTATTAAACACATTTTAAAAGTTTTTCAAGGCCCTGGGTCAAAACAACCTTTAAGATATGTTTCATATAAAATATTGTTTATATTTTTTAAAATACCTAGTGGGAATTGCCAGACTCTGCAATTCTTTGTTTGGAAAGTTAGATTTATTGTGACTATTTCCTATTAATTTCTCTAGTTGCACTATCTTAGGGTCACTATTTATTTTTTTTTGTATCATTAACTTTTTTTGCTCAAGTGAGTTCATAAAGATCCCAAAACTATTTTAAATCATTATGTAGATCTCAATAAACTGTTGAGTTAAAAACCTGAATCAGGGGAGGAGACAGCTATGCCAGTTCTTTCAAACTCACTGATTCATTAAAAACATTTTTTGCTTTAGAGAAAGAAAGTGTGTGTGGGTATGAAAGTAAGATTTATGAGAAATCCAGATAAGAAAGCCAGTGCTGCAAGTAGTGACCAGCAACACCATGGGTGTTTATAGAGCGCTCATTTAAGTATCAGGAGTCGGGCTGGTTGCCAGGGAATCGCTGGGGGCAAAGCTCCGAAAAGCACACGTCCCCCCATCCTTCAGCACCCACCATCTGGGAGACATGTCGTCACACAGGTGTTGCTGTGGATGCAGCAGTCAATGTTCATTGTTCCCTGGTGCAAAATCACAGTTCAGGTTGCCTTAGTCCATACGACCTGTTTGGGGTGCACTAGTTTAATGCGTATTCAGGGTGTTCTGGTACATAATCACTGTACAGGGTGTGCTGGTCCATAATCACTGTTCAGGGTGCCTGGTCGTTAGTCGATGTTCAGGTTGCCCTGATCCATAATCGATGTTCAAGTTTTCCTGGTACATAATCAGTGTTCAGGATGCCCTGGACAGTAGTCGATGGTAAGGTTTCCCTGATCCATAATCATCGTTTGGGTGCCCTGGTTGAAAATCAATGTCCACAGTGGCCTGTTTCATAATCGATGTTCAGGGTTTCTCTGCTCCATAACCACTGTTCAGGGCGCCCTGATCCATAATCGATGTTCAGGGTGCCCAGGCCCATAATCGATGCTCAGGGGTGCCTTGTACACAATCAGTGTTCAGGGTTCCCTAGTCTATAATCACTATCCACAGTGCCCTGATGCAAAATCCCTCTTCAGGGTACATAGTGGATATTCATAATCCATAATCCATAATCACTGTTCAGGGTGACCTGGTCCATAATCAATGTCCAGGGTTTACTTTACCAAAGAACAGTTCATGGTGACCTGGTTCATAATCTATATTCAGGGTTCTCTGGACCATAGTCACTGTTCAGGATTTCCTCAACTGAAATCACTCTTCACGTTTCCCTGAGCCATAATCACTGTTTAGGATGCCCTGGACGACAATACATGTTCAGGGAGCCTGGTCGATAGTCACTATTCAGGCTGCCGTGGTCCATAGTCAGTGTTCAGGGTTCCCTGTACCATAATTGATGCTCAGGGTTCCCTAGTCCATAATCACTGTTCAAGTTGCCCTGGTTGATAATCGATGTTCAGGGTGCCCTGGTCGATAATCAGTATTTAGGGTGTCGTGGTCCATAATCACTGGTTAGGTTGCTCTATTCCATAGTCCATGTTAGGAGTTCCCTGGTACATAATCACTCTTCAGGGGACCCTGGTCCATAACCGATGTTCAGGGTTCCCTGGTCCATAATCATTGCTCAGGATGCGCTTGTCCATAATTGACTTTTAGTTTTCCGTGTTCCATAATCGATATTCAGGGTTCCCTGGACCGTAATATCTGTTCAGGGTGCTCTGTTCCATCATCGATATTCAATGTACCCGTGTCCGTAATCACAGTTTATTGTGTCCTGCTCCATAGTCTATCTTCAGGGTAACCTGGTCCACATGCACTGTTCAGGTTTCCCTGGACTTTAACCACTGATCAGGCTGCCCTGGTGCATAATTACTGTTCAGATTTCTCTGGTCCATACCATCTGTTCAGGAGCCCTGGTCCATAATCGATATTCAGGTTGCCTTGTCCATAATCACTGTTCTTTTTGCCCTGGTCCATAATCACTATCCACATTGCCCTGGTCTATAGTCGATGTCCAGGGTTCGCTGGTCCATACTCACTATTCAGGGTTCCCTGCAATTTAACCACTGTTCAGGCTGCCCTGGTCCATAATCACTGTTCAGGGTGCCTTGGTTCATAATCATTCTCCAGGTTGCCCTGTTCATTGTGCTAAGGTCCATAGTGAATATTCAGGTTTGCCTAGTCCATTATCACTCTTCAGGGTGCCCTAGTCCAAAATCGAAGTTCAGTTTTCCCTTGCACGAAAGAACAGTTCAGGGTGCCATGGTCCATAGTCTGTATTCAGGGTTCCCTGGGCTGTAATCACTGTTAAGGTTTCCCTGGTCCAAAGTCACTGCTCAGTTTGCCCTCTTTGATAATTGGTGTTCAGGGTGCCCTGGTCCATAATCACTATTCAGGGTGCCATGGTCCATAACCACTGTCCAGGGTGCCCTGGTCCAAAATCCCTGTTCAGGGTGCTCTAGTCCATAGTGGATATTCAGGTTTCCCTAATCCATAATCACTGTTCCGGTTGTCCTCCTCAATAATCGATGTTCAAGATTCTCTTGTACGAAAGAACATTTCATGGTGCCCTGGTCCATAGTCTATATTCAGGGTATCCTGGTCCATAATCACCTTTCTGGTACCCTGGTCTGTAATCGTTGTCCAGGGTTCCTTGGTCCATAATCAATGTTCAGGGTGTTCTGGTCCATAGTCGATACACAGGTTTCCCTGGTCCATAATCACTGTTCAAGGTTCCGTAGTCCAAAATCACTGTTGAGGTTTCCCTCATCCGTAATCACTGTTCAGGTTCCCTGGTCCAAAATCACTGCTCAGGGATCCCTGGCCCATAATCACTCTTTAGGATGCCCTGATCCATAGTTAATGTTCAGGTTTCCCTGGTCCGTAATCACTGTTTAGAATGCCCTACTCGATAATCGATGTTCAGGGTGCCTGATTCATAGTCACTATTCAGCGTGCCCTCATCCATAATCACAGTTCAGGGTTCCCTGTTCCATAGTCGATGATCACGGTTCCCTGGTTCATAATCAGTGTTCAGGTTGCCAAGGTCGATAATCGATATTCTGGGTACCCAGGTCCATAATCAGTATTCAGGGTGCCGTGGTCCATAATCACTGTTTAGGTTGCTCGATTCGATAGTCGATGTTGAGAGTTCCCTGGTCCATAATCACTCTTCAGGTCACCCTGGTCCATAACCGAAGTTCAGGGTTCCCTGCTCCATAATCTTTGCTCAGAAAGTGCTGGTCCATTATCGACATTTAGGCATCCCTTGTCCATAATCGATATTCAGGGTTCCCCAGTCCATAATCACTGTTCATTGTGCCCTGTTCCACAATCGATGTTCAGCGTACCCTTGTCCGTAATTACAGTTTATGCTGTCCTGCTCCATATTCTATCTTCAGGGTTCCCTGGTCCATACTCACTGTTCAGGGGCCCTGGTCCATAATCAGTGTTCAGGGTGCTCAGGTCCATAATCGATGTTCATGGTTTCCTTGTCCATAATCATTGTTCAGGGTGCCTTTGTCCAAAACCACTGTTCAGGGTCGCCTGTTCCATAATCACTGTTCAGGGTGCCTGGTCCTTAGTCGATGTTCAGGTTACACTGATCCATAATCGATGTTCAAGTTTTCCTGGTACATAATCAGTGTTCAGGATGCCCTGGTCAGTGGTTGATGTACAGGTTTCCCTGAACCATAATCATCGTTTGGGTTCCCTGGTCGAAAATCGATGTCCACAGTGGCCTGGTTCATAATCGATGTTCAGGGTTTCTCTGGTCCATAACCACTGTTCAGGGTGCCCTGGTCCATAGTAGATATACAGGGTTCCCTGGTGATTAATCACTGCTCACATGTCCTGGTCCATAATCAAAGTCCAGCATTCCCTAGTCCATAATCACTGTTCATGGTGCCCTTGTTCATAATCAGTGTTCAAGTTGCTCTGGTCCATAAGCAATATTCAGCATGCCCTGATCCATATCGACTTTCCTGCTACCCTGGTCGATAACAAAAGTTCAGGGTTCCCTGGTCCATAATCTCTGATCAGGTTTTGATGGTGTATAATCAGGGTTCAGATGCCCTGGTCCATAATCGATGTCCAGGGTGCCCTGGTCCATAATCGGTGTTCAGGGTGCCATGGTCCATAATCACTCTTCAGGTTGCCCTGGTCCATAATCGGTGTTCAGTTTGCCGTGGTCCATATCGACTTTCATGGTACTCTGGTCGATAATCAATGTTCAATTTTCCTGGTCGATAATCACTGTTCAGAGTGCCGTGCTCCATAATCAATCTTCAGGGCTCCGTGGACCATAATCACTGTTCAGGATTTCCTGGTCCAAATTCACTCTTCAGGGTTCCCTGGTTGATAATCACTGTTCAGGGTGCTCTGCTCCATAATCACAGTTCAGGATGCCCTCATCCGTAGTCAATGTTCAGGGTTCCCTGGTCCATAATCACTGTTCAGGGTACACTGGTCCATAATCGATATTCAGGGTGTTCTGGTCCATAATCACTGTTCAGGATGCCCTTGTCCGTCATCACCATTTGGTGGCCCTGGTCCACAGTCGATGTTCCGCGTTCCCATTTCCATTATCACTCTTCAGGTTGCCCTGATCCCTAATCGATGTTCAGGATTCCCTGGTCCATAAATGATGTTCAGGATTCCCAGGTCCATAATCACTGTTCAGGTTGCCCTGGTCCATTGTCGATGTTCAGGGTTGCCTTGTCCACAATCATTGCTCAGGGTGCCCTGGTCCATAATCACTCTCCAGGTTTCCCTGGTCCGAAATCCCTGTTCATGGTGCTAAGGTTCATAGTGGATACTCAGTTTTCCCTAATCCATTATCACTCTTCAGGTTGCCCTAGTCCATAATCGAAGTTCAGGCTTCCCTTTTATGAAAGAAGAGTTCAGGGTGCCGTGGTCCATAGTTTATATTCAGGGTTCCCTGGCCTATAATCACTGTCAGGATTCACTGGTCAAAATCACTGTTCAGTTTGCCCTCTTGGATAATCTATGTTCACGTTGCCCTGGTCCATAATCACTATTAAGTGTACCATGGTCCATAATCACTTTTTAGATTGCTTGATTCCATAGTCGATATTGAGATTTCCCTGGTGCATTATCACTCTTCAGGGTTACCTGGTCCATAAGCTAAATTCAGGGTTCCTTGGTCCATAATCATTGCTCAGGACGTGCTGGTCCATAATCGAATTTATGTTATAGTCTATCATCACAGTTCCCTGGTCCAGACTCACTGTTCAGTGTTCCCTAGACTTTAACCACTGTTCAGGTCTCCCTGGTCCATAATAACTGTTCAGGGGCCCTGGTCGATAATAACTGTACAGGGTGTCCAGGTCAATATTAGATGTTCAGGTTTTCCTTGACCATAATCACTGTTCAGGGTGCCCTGATACATAATTGATGTTCCTTGTTCCCTGGTTCATAATCACTCATCAGGGTGCCCTGATCCATAATTGATGTTCAGGTCCCCTGGTCCATAATCGATATGCAGGTTTCCCCGGTTCATAATCACTGATCAGGGTTGCGTGGTCCATAATCACTATTCAGCCTGCTCTGGTCCATAATCACTGTTCAGGGTGCCCAGGTCAATAATCGATATTCAGGGTTACCTTGTCCAAAACCAATGTTCAGGGTTGCCTTGTCCATAATCACTATTCAGGATGACCTGGTCCATAATCACTGCCCAGGGGGCCCTGATCCATAATCTATGTTCAGGGTGCCCTGGCTCATAATCACTGCTCAGTGTGCCCTGGTCCAAAATCAATGTTCAGGGTGCCCTGGTCCATAGTGGATATACAGGTTTCCCTAATCCATAATCACTGTTCAGGTTGCCCTCATCCATAATCGATTATCAGGTTTCCCTTGTACGAAAGCACAGTTCAGGGTGCCCTGGTCCATAGTCTATATTCAGCGATCCATGTTTTATAATCAATGTTCAGGCTTCCCTGGTCCAAAATCACTGTTCAGTGTTCCCTGATCCATAATCATTGTTCAGGATGCCCAGGTCCATACTCGATGTGCAGGGTTCCCTGTTCCATTGTCGATGTTCATGATGCACTCGTCCATAATCGATGTTCAAGGTTCCCTGTTCCATAATCAATGGTCCTAGTGCCCTGGTCCATAATCACTCTTCAGGGTTCTTTGGTAGATAATCGGTGTTCAGGGTTCCCTGGTACCAAATCAGTGTTCAGGGTGCCCTGGTACATAATCGATGCTCAGGGTTACTTGTCCATAATCACTGTTCAGGGTGCCATGATCCATAATGAATTTTCAGGGTGCCCTGGTTCATAATCGACTTTCAGTCTACCCTGGTCAATAATCAATGTTCAGGGTTCCCTGGTCCATAATCAGTGATGAGGTTTTGCTGGTCAATAATGACTGGTCAGGGTTCCCTGGTCCATAATCACATTTTAGGGTGCCTTAGACGATAATAACTGTTCAGGCTGCACTGGTCCATAAATACAGTTCAGGGTACCCTGGTTCATAATCACTGAGAAGGCTTCACTGCTCCATAACCACTCTTCAGTGTGCCATGGTCCATAGTCGATGTTCAGGGTTCCCTGGTCCAAAATCACAGTTCAGGGTGCCTTGGTCCATAAGAACTGTTCAGGGTTCCCTAGTCCATAATGAGTATTCAGGGTGCTCTGGTCCTTAATCACTGTTCAGGGAGCACTGGTCCCTAATCACTGTTCAGGGTGCCCTGGTCCATAGTCGATGTTCAGGGTTCGCTTGTTCATTATCACTTATCAGGATGTCCTGATTCCTAATTGATTTTGAGCTGCCCTGGTCCATAATTGATGTTCAGGATGCCCTGGTCCTTAATTGATGGTCATTGTTCCCTGGTTCATAATCACTATGCAGGGTGCCCTGATCCATTATCACTGATCAGGGTACCCTGTTCCATAATCGATGTTCAGGATTCCTGGTCCATAATCACCGTTCATGTGCCCTGGTTCATAGTCGATGTACAGGTTCCATGCTCCATAATCACTGTTCAGGGAGCCCTGGTCCATAATTGATGTTCATGGTTCCTAGGTCCATAATCGATATGAAGGTTTCCGCAGTCCATAATCACTGATCATGGTGCCTTGTTCCATAATCGATGTTCAGGATTCCCTTGTCCATAATCACAGCTTAGGGTACCCTGCTCTATTGTCAATATTCAGGGCTTGCTGGACAAAAATCACTGTTCAGAATTCCGTGGTCCAAAATCACTGTTCAGGTTTCCCTGGTCCAAAATCACTGTTTAGCATGACGTGGTCCATAATCGTTGTTCAGATTGCCCCGGTCCATATCGACTTTCATGGTACCCCTTGTCGATAATGAATGTTCAGTTTTCGTGGTCCATAATCTCTGCTCAAGGTGCCCTGCTTCATAGTCACTCTTCAGGGTCCCCTGGACCATAATCACTGTTCAGGATTTCCTGGTCCAAAATCACACTGCAGGGTCCCCTGCTCCATAATCACTGTTCGTGGTGTTCTGGTCCATAATCACTGTTCAGGCTGTCCTCATCAATTGTCAATATTCTGGGTTCCCCAGGCCCTAATCACTGTTTAGGATGCCCTGGTTCGTAATCAATGTTCAGGGTGCCCTGGTCCATAGTCACTATTCAGGGTTCACTGGTCCATAATCACTGTTCAGGGTGCCGTAGACCATAATCAGTGTTTAGATAGCTCGATTCCATAGTTGATGTTCAGATTTCCCTGGTCAATAATCACTCTTCAGGGTTCCCTAGTCCATAACCGATGTTCAGTGTTCCCTGGTCCGTAATCATTTCTCAGGATGCACTGGTCAGTAATCGACTTTTAGGTTTCCCTGGTCCATAATCGATATTCAGGTTTCCCCGGTGCGTAATTACAGTTCAGGGTGCCCTTTTCCATAGTCGATGTTCAGCGTACCCTTCTCCGTAGTCACAGTTTATTGTGTCCTGCTCTATAGTCTATCTTCAGCGTTCCCTGGTCCATACTCACTGTTCAGGTTTCCCTGGAATTTATCCACTGTTCAGGCTGCCCTTGTCCACAATGCCTGTTCAGGGTTCCCTGGTCCAAAATTGATGTTCATTGTTCCCTGGTTCATAATCACTGTTCAGGGTGCCCTGGTCCATACTCAGTGTTCACGGTGCCCTGTTCCATAACCGAATTACAGGGTTCCCTGGTCCATAATCATTTCTCAGAATGCGATGGTCCATAATCGACTTTTAGTTTTCCCTGGTCCATAATCGATATTCAGGGTTGACCAGTCCATAATCACTGTTCAGGGTGCCCTGATCCATAATCGATGCTCAGGGAACCCTTGTCCGTAATCACAGTTCATTCTGTCCTGTTCCATAGTCTATCATCACGGGTTCCTGGTCCATACTCAATGTTCAGTGTTCCTTGGACTTTAACCACTCTTCTGGTTTCCCTGGTCCGTAATCACTGTTCAGGGGCCCTGGTTCATAATCACTGTTCAGGGTTCCCTGGTCCATAATCAATATTCAGGGTGCCCTGATCCATATCAAATTTCAGACTACCCTGGCCGATAATCGAAGTTGGGGTTGCCTTGTCCATAATCACTATTCAGGGTGACCTGGCCCATAATCACTGTCCAGGGTTCCCTGATCCTTAATCAATGTTCAGGGTGCCCTGCTTCATAATCACTGCTCAGGGTGCCCTCGTTCAAAATCACTGTTCAGGGTGACCTGGTCCATAGTGGATATTCAGGTTTCCCTAATTTTTAATCACTGTTCAGTGTGCTCTCCTCCATAATCGATGTTCAGGGTTCTCCTGTACGAAACACAGTGCAGTGTACCCTTGTTCATAGTCTATACTCAGGGCTGCCTGTTCTATAATCACTGTTCTGCGTTCACAGGTCCATAATCACAGTTTAGATTTTCCTGTTCCATAATCACTGTTCAGGGTGCCCTGGTCCAAAGTCGATGTTCAGGTTACCCTGGTCCATAATCACCGTTCAGGTGACCTGGTCCATAATCGATATTCAGGGTTCCCTGGTCCATGATCAGTGTTCAGGGTGCCCTTGTTCATAGTCGATATTTAGGTTTCCCTGGTCCATAATCACAGTTCACGGTGCCTGAGTCCATAATCAGTGCTCAGAGTTCAATGGTCCATAATCGCTGTTCAGGGTGCCCTGGTCCATAATCGATATTTAGGGTTCTCTGGTCAATAATGACAGTTCAGTGTGCCTTGGTCCATAATCAGTGTTCAGGTTTACATGCTCCATAATCACTGTTCTGTGTTCCCTGGTCCATAATCACTGTTCAGGTTTCCATGGTTCAAAAACACAGTTCCAGGTTACCTGGTCCGTAATCACAGTGCAGGATGCCCTGGAACATAGTCGATGTTCAGGTTTCCCTGTTTAGTAATCATCGTTCAGGTGCCCTGGTCCATATTCGATGTCCAGGGTAACCTATCCATAATCAGTGTTCAGGGTGCCCTGGTCCATTAGAAATATTCAGGTTTCCTGATCCATAATCACTGTTCAGGGTGCCCTGGTCCATTGTCGATGTTTAGGGTTCCCGGGTGCATAATCACTGTTCAGAGTACACTGATATGTAATCGCTATTCAGGGTGCCCTGATCCATAATAACTGTTCCGCGTTCCCTGGTCCATAATACCTGTTCAGTGTGACTTGGTCCATAATCGGTGTTCAGGTTTACCTGCTCCATAATCACTGTTCAGGGTACCCTGGTCCACAATCGATGTCCAGGGTGGCCTGGTCCATAACCGATGTGGAGGTTTCTCTGGTCCATAATGACTCTTCACTGTGCCTTGGTCCATAATCGGTGTTCAGATTTACCTGCTCCATAATAATTTTTAGGGTGCCTGAGTCCATATTTAATGTTCAGGGTGCCCTGGTCCATAATCAATATTCAAGTTACCTTGGTCCATAATCAATGTTCAGGGTTCCCTAGTCCATAATTGATGTTCAAGATGCCCTGGTCCATAATCACTATTCAGGTTGCCCTGTTCCGTGATCCATGTTCAGAAGCCCTGGTCCATAATTGATGTTCAGACTTCCCTGCTTCATAATCACTCTTCAGGGTGCACTGGTCTATAATTACTGTTCAGGGTGCCTCCATATATAGTCGTTGTTCTGGTTTCCCTGGTCCAAAATAAGAGTTCAGGGTTCCTTGGTCAATAATCGGTGTTAAGTTTTAACTGTTCCATAATCACTGTTCAGGGTGCCCTGGTCCATAATCACTGTTGAAGATGCCTGGTCCATAATCACTGTTCAGGATGGCCTAGTCCATACTCAATGTGAAGATTCCCAGGTCCATAATCACCATTCACTTTCCCTTGTCCATAATCGATGTTCAGGGTTCCCTGGTTCATGATCAGAGTTCAGGGTCCCAGGACCATAGTCAAAATTCAGTGTTTCCTGGTCCATAATCACTGTTGAGGTTTCCCTGTTCCAAAATCACTGTTCAGGTTTCCCTGGTCCATAATCATTGTTCACGATGGTCTGGTCCATAATAACAATTCAGGATGCACTGGTCCATAAATACTGTTCAGGTTGCCCTGGTTCATACTCGATGTGCAGGGTTCCCTGTTCCATTGTCGATGTTCTTGATGCACTGGTCCATAATCAATGTTCAGGGTTCCCTGTTCCATAATCAATGGTCCTGGTGCCCTGGTCCATAATCACTCTTCAGGGGTCTTTGGTAGATAATCGGTGTTCAGGGTTCCCTGCCACAAAATCAGTGTTCAGGGTGCCCTGGTACATAATCAATGCTCAGGTTCCTTGTCCATAATCACTGTTCAGGGTGCCATGATCCATAATGAATATTCAAGGTGCCCTGGTTCATAATCGACTTTCAGTCTACCCTGGTCGATAATCAATGTTCAGGGTTCCCTGGTCCATAATCAGTGATGAGGGTTTGCTGGTCCATAATGACTGGTCAGGGTTCCCTGGTCCACAATCACAATTTAGGGTGCCTTAGTCCATAATAACTGTTCAGGCTGCACTGGTCCATAAATACTGTTCAGGGTGCTCTGGTTCATAATCACTGAGAAGGCTTCACTGCTCCATAACCAATCTTCAGTGTGACATGGTCCATAGTCGATGTTCAGGGTTCCCTGGTCCATAATCACTTTTCAAGGTGCACTCGTCCATATTCAATGTTCATATTTTCCTGGTCCATAATCACTGTTCAGGTTTCCATGTTCCATAATCAATTTTCAGGCTGCCATGGTCCGTAATCATTGTTCAGGGTGTCCTGATCCATAGTCAATGTTCAGGCTTCCCTGGTCCATAATCACAGTTTAGGGTGCCTTGGTCCATAATAACACTTCAGGGTTCACTGGTCATAAATACTGTTCAGGGTGCCCTGGTTCATAATCACTGAGAAGGCTTCACTGCTCCATAACCACTCTTCAGTGTGCCATGGTCCATAGTCAATGTTCAGGGTTCCCTGGTCCTTAATCACTGTTCAGGATGCCCTGGTACATAATCGATGTTCAGCCTTCCCTTGTCCATAATTACAGTTCAGGTGCCCTGGTCCATAATAGATGTCGAGGGTTCCCTGATCAATAATCACTTTTCAGGGTTCCCTGGTCCATAATAAATGTTCAGGTTTCCTGGTCCATAATCCCTGTTCAGGTTACCCTTGTCCATAATCAATATTCAGGGTGTGCTAGTCCATAATCATTTTCAAGGTGCCGTGGTCCATAGTCGATGTTCAGGGTTCCCAGATCCATAATCACTGCTCTGGATACACAGATCCATCATCGATATTCAGGGTGCCTTGGTCAATAATAACTGTTCAGGGTTCCCTGTTCCATAATACCTGTTCAGGGTGCCCTGGTCCATATTCGAAGTTCAGGGTTCCCTGGTCCATAATCACTGTTCAGGGGTCCCTGTTCCATAATAGATGTTCAGGGTTCCTGGTCCAAAATCAGTGTTCAGGGTGCCCTGGTCTATAATCAGTAATAAGGGTGTGCTGGTATATAATCACTGTTCAGGGTTCCCTGGTCCATGATCACTGTTCAGGGTAACCTGGTCCATAGTCGATGTTCAGGTTTCCTTTGTCCATAATCACTGTTCAGGTTTCCCTGGTCCATAATCACAGTTCACGGTGCCTTGGTCCATAATCAGTGTTCAGTGTTCCATGATCCATAATCGCTGTTCAGGTTAGCCTGGTCCATAATCGATGTCCAGGCTGGCCTGGTCCATAATTGATGTTCAGGGTTTTCTGATGCATAATGACTGTTCAGTGTGCCTTGGTCCATAATCGGTGTTCATGTTTACCTGCTTCATAATCACTCTTCAGGGTGCCTTGGTCCATAATCGATATCCAGTGTGGCCTGGTCCGTAATTGATGTTCACGGTTTTCTGGTCCAAAATGACTGTTCAGTGTGCCTTGGTCCATAATTGATGTTCAGGTTTACCTGCTCCATAAACACTGTGCAGGATGCCCTGGTCCATAATCACTGTTCAGGATGGTCTGGTCCATACTTGATGTTAAGATTCCCTGTCCATAATCACGGTTCAGGTGCCCTTGTCCGTAATAGATGTTCAGAGTTCCCTGGTCCATGATCAGTGTTCAGGGTGCCTGTACCATAGTCGAAATTCAGTGTTCCCTGCTCCATAATCACTGTTCAGGTTTCCCTGTACCAAAATCACTGTTCAGGTTTCCCTGGTCCATAATCACTGTTCAGGCTGCCCTGGTCCATACTTGATGTGCAGGGTTCTCTGTTCCATTGTCGATGTTCATGATACACTCGTCCGTAATCGATGTTCAGGTTTCCCTGTTCCATAATCAATGGTCCTGGTGCCCTGGTCCATAATCACTCTTCAGGGTTCCTTGGTAGATAATCGGTGCTCAGGGTTCCCTGGTACAAAAATCAGTGTTCAGGGTGCCCTGGTACATAATCGATGCTCAGGGTTCCTTGTCCATAATCACTGTTCAGGGTGCCATGATCCATAATGAATTTTCAGGGTGCCCTGGTTCAAAATCGACTTTCAGGCTACCCTGGTCGATAATCAATATTCAGTGTTCCCTGGTCCAAAATCAGTGATGAGGGTTTGCTAGTACATAATGACTGCTCAGGGTTCCCTGTTCCCTAATCACAGTTTAGGGTGCCTTAGTCCATAATAACCTTTCAGGGTGCACTGGTCCATAAATACTATTCAGAGTGCCCTGGTTCATAATCACTGATCAGGTTGCACTGTACCATAATCACTGTTCAGTGTGCAATGGTCCACAGTAGATATTCTGAGTTCCCTGGTCCATAATCACAGTTCAAGGTGCGCTGGTCCATAATTCATGTTCATATTTCCCTGGTCCATAATCACTGTTCAGGTTTCCCTGTTCCATAATCGATTTTCAGGCTGCCGTTGTCCGTAATTATTGTTCAGGATGTCCTGATCCATAGTCGATGTTCAGTGTTCCCTGGTCCATAATCACAGTTCACTGTGTCTTGGTTCATAATTAGAGTTCAGAGTTCCATGCTCCATAATCTCTCTTCACGGTGCCCTGGTCCATAATCGATATCCAGGGTAACCTCATCCATAATCAGTGTTCAGGGTGCCCTGGTCCATAAAAATATTCAGGGTTCCTGGTCCATAATCAATGTTCAGTGTGCCCTGGTCCATAGTCGATGTTCAGGGTTCCTGGGTGCATGATCACTGTTCAGAGTACACTTATAAATAATCAATATTCACGGTGCCCTGGTCCAGAGTAACTGTTCAGTGTTCCCTGGTCATAATGCCTGTTCAGGGTGTCCTGGTCCAGAATCAATGTTCAGGTTTTCCTGGTCCATAATCACTGTTCAGGATGGTCTGGTCCATAATAACAATTCAGGGTGCACTGGTCCATAAATACTGTTCAGGTTGCCCTGGTTCATACTCGATGTGCAGGGTTCTCTGTTCCATTGTCGATGTTCATGATGCACTGGTCCGTAATCAATGTTCAGGGTTCCCTGTTCCATAATCAATGGTCCTGGTGCCCTGGTCCATAATCACTCTTCAAGGTTCTTTGGTAGATAATCGTTGTTAACGGTTCCCTGGTACAAAATCAGTGTTCAGGGTGCCCTGATACATAATCGATGCTCAGGGTTCCTTATCCATAATCACTGTTCAGTGTGTCATGATCCATAATGAATTTTCAAGGTGCCCTGGTTCATAATAGACTTTCAGTCTACCCTGGTCGATAATCAATGTTCAGGGTTCCCTGGTCCATAATCAGTGATGAGGGTTTGCTGGTCCATAATGACTGGTCAGGGTTCCCTGGTCCACAATCACAGTTTAGGGTGCCTTAGTCCATAATAACTGTTCAGGCTGCACTGGTCCATAAATACTGTTCAGGATGCCCTGGTTCATAATCACTGAGAAGGCTTCACTGCTCCATAACCACTCTTCAGTGTGCCATGGTCCATAGTCGATGTTCAGGGTTCCCTGGTCCATAATCACTTTTCCAGGTGCACTCGTCCATATTCAATGTTCATATTTTCCTGGTCCATAATCACTGTTCAGGTTTCCATGTTCCATAATCGATTTTCAGGCTGCCGTGGTCCGTAATCATTGTTCAAGCTGTCCTGATCCATAGTCAATGTTCAGGGTTCCCTGGTCCATAATCACAGTTTAGGGTGCCTTGGTCCATAATAACACTTCAGGGTGCACTGGTCCATAAATACTGTTCAGGGTGCACTGGTTCATAATCACTGAGAAGGCTTCACTGCTCCATAACCACTCTTCAATGTGCCATGGTCCATAGTCGATGTTCAGGGTTCCCTGGTCCTTAATTACTCTTCAGGATGCCCTGGTACATAATCGATGTTCAGCCTTCCCTTGTCCATAATTACATTTCAGGTGCCCTGGTCCATAATAGATGTCGAGGGTTCCCTGATCCATAATCACTTTTCAGGGTTCCCTGGTCCATAATAAATATTCAGGTTTCCTGATCCATAATCCCTGTTCAGATTGCCCTTGTCCATAATCAATATTCAGGGTGTGCTAGTCCATAATCATTTTCAAGGTGCCTTGGTCCATAGTCGATGTTCAGGGTTCCCAGATCCATAATCACTTCTCTGGATACACAGATCCATCATCGATATTCAGGGTGCCTTGGTTAATAATAACTGTTCAGGGTTCCCTGTTCCATAATACCTGTTCAGGGTTCCTGGTCCAAAATCACTGTTCAGGGTGCCCTGGTCTATAATCACTAAGAAGGGTGCGCTGGTACATAATCGCTGTTCAGGGTTCCCTGGTCCATGATTACTGTTCAGGGTAACCTGGTCCATAGTCGATGTTCAGGTTTCCTTTGTCCATAACCACCGTTCAAGTGCCCTGGTCCGGAATCAATGTCGACGGTTCCTGGTCAAAAATCACAGTTCAGGTTTCCGTGGTCCATATTCACAGTTCACGATGCCTTGGTCTATAATCAGTGTTCAGTGTTCGATGGTCCATAATCTCTCTTCATGGTGCCCTGGTCCATAATCGATATCCAGGGTAACCTCATCCATAATCAGTGTTCAGGGTGCCCTGGTCCATAAAAATATTCAGGGTTCCTGGTCCATAATCACTGTTCAGTGTGCCCTGGTCCATAGTCGATATTCAGGGTTCCTGGGTGCATAATCACTGTTCAGAGTACACTTATAAGTAATCGATATTCACGGTGCCCTGGTCCATAGTAACTGTTCAGCATTCCCTGGTCCATAATGCCTGTTCAGGGTGTCCTGGTCCAGAATCAATGTTCAGGTTTCCCTGGTCCATAATCATTGTTCAGGGTGCCGTGGTCGATAATCAATATTCAGGCTCCCCTGTTTCATAGTCGATGTACAGTGTTCCCTGGTTCATAATCACTGTTCAGGTTTCCCTGGTCGATAATCGATGTTCAGGGAACCCTGCTCCATAGACACTATTCAGGGTGCCCTGGTCCATTATCACGGTTCAGGGATCCCTCCTTCATAAAAACTGTTCAGGGTGCCCAAGTCCATAATCAATGTTCAGGTTTCCCTGGTCCATAATAACTGTTCAGAGGCCCTGGTCCATAATCACTGTTCAGGGTGCCCAGATCCATATTCGATATTCAGGATTGCCTTGTCCATAATCACTGTTCACGGTGCCCTGTTCCGTTATCACTGTCCAGGGTGCCCTGGTCCAAAATCCCTGTTCAGGGTGCTCTGGTCCATAGTGGATATTCAGGTTTCCCTAATACATAATCAATGTTCAGTTTGCTCTCGTCCATAGTCGATGTTCAGTGTTCCCTTCTACGAAAGAACATTTCAGGGGGCCCTGTCCATAGTGTATATTCAGGATTCCCTGGTCTGTTATTACTGTTCAGGGTCCTTGGTCCAAAATCACTTTTCAGGTTTCCCTGATCCAAAATCACAGTTCACAGTGCCTCGGTCCATAATCACTGTTCAGGGTGTCCTCTTCCATAATTGATGTTCAGCATTACCTGGTCCATAACTGAAGTGCAGGGTTTCCTGATCCATAATCAATGTTCAGGATGCCCTGGTCCATAATCGATTTTTAGGCATCTTTGGTCAATAATTGATATTCAGGGTTCCCCTGTCCTTCATCACTGTTCAGGGTGACATGGTCCATTATCGATGTTCAGGTTTCCCTTGTCCGTAATCACAGTATAGGTTTCCCTGCTCCATAGTTGATCTTCAAGATTCCCTGGTCCACAATCACTGTTCAGGTTTCCCTGTTCCATTATCACTGTTCAGGGTGACCTGGTCCATAATCGATGATCAGATTGCCCTGGTCCTTAAAGGATATTCAGGGTGCCCTGATCCATAATCGATGTTCATGATTCCCTGGTCCATAATCACTGTTCAGGGTGCCCTGATCCATAATTGGTGTACAGTCTTCCCTGGTGCATAATCACAGCTCATGGTGCCTTGGTCCAAAACCAATGTTGAGGGTGCCCTGGTCCATAGTCTATACACAGGGTTCCCTGGTCCATAATCATTGTTCAGGGTTCCCTGGTCCAAAATCACCTTTGAGGGTTCACTGGTCCATAATCAATGTTCAGGTTCCCTGGTCCAAAATCACTGTTCAGGTTGCTCTGGTCCATAATCACTGTTCAGGGAGCCCTCATCCATACTCAATGTTCTGGGTTCCCTCGTCCATAATCATTGTTTAGGATGCCCTGGTGGATAATTGATGTTCCCTGGTCCATAATCATTCCTCCAGATTGGCTGGTCCATAATCGACTTTTTGCTTTCCCTGGTCCATAATTGATATTCAGGGTTCCCCGGTCCGTAATCACTATTCAGTGTGCCCTGTTCCATAATCGATGTTCAGCATCCCGTTATCCGTAAACACAGTTTATTGTGTCCTGTTCCATACTCTATCTTCAGGGTTTCCTGGACTTTAACCACTGTTCAGGCTGCCCTGGTGCATAATCACTGTTCAGGTTTCCCTGGTCCATAATAACTGTTCAGTTGCCCTGGTACAGAATCACTGTTCACGGTGCGCAGGTCCATTATTGATGTAAAGGGTTGCCTTGTCCATTATCACTGTTCAGGGCGCCCTGGTCCATAACCACTCTCCAATGTGCCCTGGTCCAAAATCCCTGTTCAAGGTGCTCTCGTCCATGGTGGATATTCAGTTTTCCCTAACCCATAATCACAGTTCAGGCTGCACTTGTCCATAATCAATGTTCAGGGTTCGCTTGTATGAAAGAAATGTTCACGGTGCCCTGGTCTATAATCACTGTTCAGAATTCCCTGGTCCAAAATCACTGTTCAGGTTTCCCAGATCCAAAATCACAGATCACGGTGCCCTGGTCCATAATCACTGTTCAGGGTGTCCTTATCCATAATTGATGTTCAGCGTTCCCTGGTCCATAACCGAAGTTCAGGGTTTCCTGGTCCATAGTCAATACACAGGGTTCCCTGGTCGAAAATCACTGTTGAAGTATCCCTGGTCCATAGTCACTGTTCAGGATGACCTGATCCATAATCAATGTTCAGGTTCCCTGGTCCAAAATCACTGTTCAGGGATTCCTGGTCCATAATCACTGTTCAGGATGCCATGGACCATCAACAGTATTCAGTGTACCCTGGTCCATATTGATTTTCACGGCAACCTGGTCAATAATCTATGTTCAGGGTTCCCTGGTCCATAATCACTGATCAGTGTTTGCTGGTCTATAATCACCATTCAGGTTCCCTGGTCCATAATCAATGTTCAGGGTGCCCTGGTCCATAACCAAAGTTCATGATTCCCTAGTAAATGATCACTGTTCAGTGTGCCCTGCTCCATAAACGATGTTTAGGTTTCCCTTCTCTGTAATCACAGTTTAGTGTGCCTTGTTCTGTAGTCGATCTTCAGGGCTCCCTGGACCAAAATCAATGTTCTGGATTCCCGGGTCCATAGTCACTGATCAGGGTTTGCTGGTCAATAATCACTGTTCAGATTTCCCTGGTCCATAATCACATTTCAGGGTTCCCTGGACCATAATCACTGTTCAGGTTTTCCTGGTCCATAATCACTGTTCGGGTTGCCCTGGTCCATAGTCGATGTTCAGGGTTCCTGATCCATAATAACTCTTCAGGCTACACTGGTCCATAATCGATGTTCATGGTTCCCTGGTCCATAAGCACCGTTCAGGTGTCTGGTTCATAATCAATATCTACGGTTCCTTTGTCCATAATCACTGTTTTGGGTTCCCTGGTCCATAATTACTGTTCAGGGTGCGCTGGTCCATAATCTCTCTTCAGGGTTCTCTGGGCCATAGTCGATATTCAGTGTACCCTGGTCCAGAATCACTGTTCAGGTTTCCCTCTTAGATAATCACTGTTCAGGTTTCCCTGATCCATAATCACAGTTCAGGATACCTTGGTCCATAATCGGTGTTCAGGGTTCCATGTTCAATAATCAGTGTTCAGTGGGCCATGGTCCATAATCACTGTTCAGTTTTCCCTTCTAAATAATCAATGTTGAGTGTTTCCTGGTCCGTAATTGATTTTCAGGCTGCCCTGTTCCATAATCACTGTTCACGATGCCCTGGTCAATAGTCATTATTCAGGATTCCCTGTTCCATAATCAAATTTCAGGTCCCCTGGATCATAATCTATGTCCCCTGTGGCCTGGTCCATAATCGGTATTCAGGGATTCTCTGGTATATAACCACTGTTCTGGATGCCGTGATCCATAGTCGATGTTCAGGGTTCCCTGGTCCATAATCAACGTTCAGGTGCCCTGGTCCATAATCGATGTCCACGGTGGTCTGGTCCATAATCGTTGTTCAGGAATTCTCTGATCTATAACCACTGTTAAGGGTGCCCTGGCCTATAGTCGATATACAGGATTCCCTGGTCCAAAATCACTGTTGAGGGATCCCTTGTCCATAGTCACTGTTCAGGTTCCCTGGTCCAAAATCACTGCTAAGGGAACCCTGGTCCATAATCACTGTTCAGGATGCCCTGATCCATAGTCCATATTAAGGGTTCCCTGGTCCATAATTATTGTTCAGATGACCTGGTCCATATTCGATGTCCAGGGGTCCCTGGTCCATATTCATTGTTCAGGGTACCATGGTCCATAATCGGTGTCCAGGTTGCCCTGGTCCATAATCAATATTCAGGCTGCCCTTGTCCATATCGACTTTCATACTACCCCGGCCAATAAGCAAAGTTCAGTTTTTCTGGTCCATAATCACTGTTCAGTTTGCCCTGGACCATCATCAATATTCAGCGTACCCTGGTCCATATCGACTTTCAGGCTATCGTGGTCGATAATCACTGTTCAGGGGTGCCTCATACATAAACACTGATCAGGGTTTGCTGGTCTATAATCACCGTTCAAGTTCCCTGGTCCATAATCAATGTTCAGGGTACTCTGGTCCATAACCGATGTTCATGGTTCCCTCGTCCATTATCACTGTTCAGGGTGCCCTGCTCCATAATCGATGTTTAGGTTTCCCTTCTCCCTAATCACAGTTTAGGGTGCTTTGTTCCACAGTCGATCTTCAGGGCTCCCTAGACCATAATCACTGTTCAGGATTCCCGGGTCCATTGTCACTGATCAGGGTTTATGGTCAATAATCCCTGTTCAGAGTTCCCTGGTCCATAATCACATTTCAGGGTGCCTTGGTCAATGATTGGTGTTCAGGGTTCCCTGGTCCATAATCACTGTTCAGGTTGCCCTGTTCCATAGTCGATGTTCAGGGTTCCCTGGTCCATAAGCACCATTCAGGTCCCCTGGTCCATAATTGATGTCTACTGTTCCCTTGTACATAATCACTGTTTTGGGTGCCCTGGTCCATAATCGATATCCAGGGTGCGCTGATCCATAATCGATGTTTAGGTTTCTCTGGTCCATAATCACGGTTCAGGGTGCGCTGGTCCATAACCTCTGTGCAGGGTGCTCTGCACCATAGTCGATATTCAGGTTACCCTGATCCATAGTCAATGTTCAGGTTTCCCTCTTCCAAAATCACTGTTCAGGTGTCCCTGGTCCATAATCGCAGTTCAGGTTTCCTTGGTCCATAATCGGTGTTCAGGTGACCTGATCCATAATCGTTGTTCATGGTTCCCTGGTCCATACTCACTCTTTAGGTTGCCCTTGTCCATAGTCGAAGTTCAGCTTTTCCTGGTCCATAATCACCAGTCAGGTTCCCTGGTCCATAATCGATGGCCAGCATGCCCTAGTCCATAATCCATGTTCAGGGTGCTCTCGTCCATAATCACTGTTCAGGCTGCCCTGGGCTATAATACATATTCAGAGTTACCATGTCCGAAATTACTGTTCAGGTTGCCCTGGTCCATATTCGATATTCAGGTTTCCCTCATCCATAATCACTGTTCAAGTTTCCCTGGTTGAAAATCACTGTTCTGTGTTCCCTGGTACAAAATCACTGTTCAGGTTTCCCTGGTCCATAATAGACTTTCAGACTGTCATGTTAGATAATCAATGATCAGGGTTCCCTGATCCATAATCACATTTCAGGAAGCCTTGGTCCATAATAACCCTTCAGGGTGAGCTGGTCCAAATTTGCTGTTCTGCGGGCCCTGGTTCATAATCATAGATCAAGCTGCGCTGGTCCATAATCACTGTTCAGGGTGCCCTGGTCCATAGCCGATGTTCAGGGTTCACTGGTCCATAATCACTTTCCAGGGTGCCCTGATCCATAATCGACTTTACGGGTGCCATGGTCAATAGTCAATGTTCAGGGTTCCCTGGTCCATAATCACTCATCAGTGTTTGCTGGTCCGTAATCGATGTTCAGTGTGCCCTGGTCCAAAATCAATGTTCCGGGTTCCCTGGTCCATAACCAATGTTAAGGTGCCCTGGTCCATAATCAATGTCCAGTATTATCTGGTCCATATTCACTGTTCAGAGTGCCCCGGTCCATAATCGATATCCTGGGTGTCCTGGTCCATAATCGATATTCAGGGTTCCCAGATCCATGATCACTGTTTAGATTGCCCTGGTCATAGTCGATATACAGGTTTCCATGGTCCATAGTCTCTTTTCAATTTTCCCTGGTCCTTAATCACTGTTCAGGTTTCCCTGGTCCATAATCACAGGTCAGGTTTCCTTGGTCCATAATCGGTGTTCAGGGTTTCATGGAAAATAATCAGTGTTCAGGGTTCCCTGGTCCATAATTGATGTTCAGAGTTTCCTGTTCTATAATTGATGTTCAGCATTCGCTGATCCATAATAACTGTTCAGGGTGCCTTGGTCCATAACTGGTGTTTAGGATTTCCTGGTCCATAATCACATTTCAGGTTGCCTTGGTCCACAATCATTGTTCAGGGTTCCCTACTCCATAATCACTGTTCAGGTTTCCCTGGTAAATCATTACTGTTGAGGGTTCCCTGGTCCATAATCGATTTTCAAGCTGCCCTGGTCCATAATCACTGTTCACGATGCCCTGGTTAATAGTCATTGTTCAGGATTCCCTGGTCCATAATCAACGTTCAGGTGCCCTTGTCCATAATCAATATCCATGATGGCCTGCTCCATAATCCATGTTCAGGGATTCTCTGGTCCATAACCACTGTTCAGGGTGTCCTGGTCCGAAATCACTGTTGAGGGATCCCTTGTCCATTATCACTGTTCAGGTTCCCTTTTACAAAATCACTGTTCAGGGATCCCTGGTCCATAATCATTCTTCAGGATGCCCTGGTCCATAATCACTGTTCAGGTTTCCCTGGTCCATAATAATTCTTCAGGGGCCCTGGACCATAATCACTGTTCAGGGTGCCATTCTCCATAGTCAATATTCATGGTGCCCTGGTTCATAATCGATGTCATGGGTGCCCTGCTCTGTAACCAATGTTCAGGGTTCCCTGTTCCATGATCACTGTTCAGGGTGCCCTTCTCCAAAGTCATTATTCATGGTTCCCTGGTCCATAAACACTGATGAGGTTTCCCTGGTTTATAATCACTGTTCAGGTTTCCCTGGCCCATAATCACTCTTCAGGTTACCCTGGTCTGTATTCGATGTTCAGGGTGCCCTGGTCCATAATTACTATTCAGGGTGCCGTGGTCCAATATCACTGTTTAGGTAGCTTGATTCCATAGTCGATGTTGAGAGTTCCCTGGTCCATAATCAATCTTCAGGGTTCCGTGTTCCATAACCGAAGTTCAGGTTTCCCTGGTCCATAATCAATATTCAGGGTTCCCCTGTCCGTAATCAATGTTCAGGGTGCCCTGTTCCATAATCAATGTTCAGCATACCCTTGTCCGTAATCACAGTTTATTGTGTCCTGCTCCATAGTCAATCTTCAGGGTTCCCTGGTCTATATTCACTGTCCAAGTTTCCCTGGGCTTTAACCACTGTTCATGCTGCCCTGGTCCATAATCACTGTTCAGGTTTCCCTGGTCCATAATAACTGTTCAGGGGCCCTGGTCTATAATCACTGTTCAGGATTCCCAGGTTCAAAGTTGATGTTCAGGATTGCCTTGCACATAATCACTGTTCAGGGAGCCCTGGTCCATAATCACTGTCCAGGGTGCTCTGGTAAAAACATCCCTGTTCAGGGTCCTCTGGTCCATAGTGGATATTCAGGTTTCCCTAATCCATAATCACTGTTCAGGGCGCCATTGTCCATAATCGATGTTCAGGGTTCTCTTGTATGAAAGCACAATTCATTCTGCCCTGGTCCATAGTCTATATTCAGGGTTCCCGGGTCTATAATCACTGTTCATTGTTCCCTGGTCCATAATCACAGTCCTGGTGCCCTGATCCATTATCGGTGTACAGGGGTGCATAATCACAGTTCAGTGTGCCTTGGTCAAAACCCACTGTTCTAGGTGCCCTCGTCCATAGTCGATACACGGGGATCCCTTGTCCATAATCACTGTTCAGGGTTCCCTGGTCCAAAATCACTGTTGAAGTTTCCCTTGTCTATAATCACGGTTCAGGTTCCGTGGTCCAAAGCCACTATTCAGGGATCCCTGGTGCATAATCAGTGGTCAGATGACCTGGTCCATAATCGAAATTCAAGGTTCCCTAGTCCATAATCACTGTTTAGGGTAACCTGGTCCATATTCACCTTTCAGTTGAACTGCTCCATAATCAAAGTCCAAGATTCCCTAGACCATAATCACTGTTCAGGTTGCCCTGGTCCATATCAACTTTCATGCTACCCTGGTCGATAATCAATGTTCAGTTTTCCTGGTCCATAATCACTGTTCAGAGTGCCCTGCTCCATGGTCAATCTTCAGGGGTCCCTGGACCATAATGACTGTTCAGGATTTCCTGGTCCAAAATCATTTTCAGGGTTCCCTGGTCCATAGTCAACTTTCCGGGTGCTCTGTTAAATAATCACTGTTCAGAGTGCCCTCATCCATAGTCAGTGTTCAGGGTTCCCTTGTCCACAATCACAGTTTCGGATGCCCTGGTCGACAATCGATGTTCAGGGAGCCCTGGTCCATAGTCACAATTCAGGGTGTCCTGGTCCATAATCACTGTTCAGGGTTCCCTGTTCCATAGTCGATGCTCAGTGTTCCCTGGTTCATAATCATTGTTCTGGTTGCCTAGGTCAATAATCGATGTTCAGGGAACCATGGTCCATAGTCACTCTTCAGGGTGCCCTGCTCCATAATAACTGTGCAGGTGCCCTGGTCCATAATCACTGTTCAGCGTGCCCAGGTCCATAATCGATATTCAGGATTGCCTTGTCCAAAATCACTGTTCAGGGTGCCCTGGTGCATAGTCACTCTTCAGGGTTTCCTGGTCCATAATAACTTTTCATGGGTCCTGGTTCATAATCACTTTTCAGGGGCCCTGGTCCATAATCTCTGTCCAATGTGCCCTGGTCCAAAATCCCTGTTCAGGGTGCTCTCGTCCATGTTGGATATTCAGGTTTCCCTAACCCATAATCACAGTTCAGGCTGCCATTGTCCATCATCGATGTTCAGGTTCCCTCATACGATAGAAATGTTCATGGTGCCCTGGTCTGTAATCACTGCTCAGGATTCCCTGGTCCAAATTCACTGTTCAGGTCTCCCTGTTCCAAAATCACAGATCACGGTGCCCTGGTCCATCATCACAGTTCAGTTTGTCCTCGTCCATCATCAATGTTCAGCGTTCCCTGGTCCATAACCAAATTTCAGGGTTTCCTGGAGCATAATCACTGTTCAGGATTACATGGTCCATAATCGATTTTTAGGCGTCCTTGGTCAATAATCGGTATTCAGGGTTTCCCTGTCCTTAATCACTGTTCAGGGTGACCTGGTCCATAATCGATGTTCAGGGTTCCCTTGTCCATAATCACAGTTTAGGTTGCTCTGCTCCATAGTTGATCTTCAATATTCCCTGGTCCATAATCACTGTTCAGGGTTCCTTGATCCATTATCACTGTTCAGAGTAACCTAGTCCCTAATCGATATTCAGGGTTATCTGGTCCATAAACGATGTTCAGGGTGCCTTGATATCATAATCGATGTTCTTATTTCCCTAGTCCAAAATCAATGTTCAGGTTGCCCTAGTCCAATGTTGATGTTCAGGGTTCCCTGCTCCATAATCACCATTGTGGTGCCCTGGTCTATAATCGATGTCCAAGGTTCCCTGGTCCATACTCACTCTTCATGGTGTCCTGATCCATAATCAGTGTACAGGTTTCCTGGTGCATAATCACAGTTCAAGGTGCCCTGATCCATACTCAGTGTTTACGGTGGCCTGTTCCATAATCGATATTCAGTGTTCCCTGGGCCATAACCGATGTTCAGGATTCCCTGGACAATAATCATTTCTCAGGATGCACTGGTCCATAATCGACTTTTAGTTTTCCCTGGTCCATAATCGATATTCAGGGTTCCCCAGTCCATAATCACTGTTCAGGGTGCCCTGGTCCATAATCACTGTTCAGGATACCCTTGTCCGTAATCACAGTACATCCTGTTCTGTTCCATAGTCTATCATCACAGTTCCCTGGTCCATACTCACTGTTCAGTGTTCCCTGGACTTTAACCACTGTTCAGGTTTCCCTGGTCGGTAATCATTGTTCAGGGGCCCTGGTCCATAATCACTGTTCAGGGTTCCCTGGTCCATAATCAATATTCAGGGTGCCCTGATCCATATCAACTTTCAGGCTACCCTTGCGGATAATCAATGTTTGGGGTTGCCTTGCCCATAATCACTATTCAAGGTGACCTGGTCCATAATCACTGTCCAGGGTGCCCTGATCCATAATCAATGTTTAGGGTATCCTGGTTCATAATCACTGCTCAGGGTGCCCTCGTTCAAAATCACTGTTCAGGGTGCCCTGGTCCATAGTGGATATTCAGGTTTCCCTAATGCTTAATCACAGTTCAGTGTGCTCTCCACCATAATCGATGTTCAGGGTTCTCCTGTACGAAACACAGCACAGGGTACCCTTGTCCATAGTCTATACTCAGGGTTGCCTCTTCTATAATCACCGTTCAGCGTTCCCTGGTCCATAATCACAGTTCAGATTTCCCTGGTCCATTATCACTGTTCAGGGGCCCTGGTCCATAAGAATGGTTCAGGGTGCACTCATCCATAATCAGTATATAGGGTGCTCTGGTCCATAATCACAGTTCAGGGTTCCCTGATCCATATCAACTTTCAGGATACCCTGTTCGATTATCAATGTTCAGAGTTCCCTGGTCCATATTCAATGTTCAAGGTGCACTGGTCCATAATCACTGTTCATGTTTCCCTGGTAAATGATCACAGTTCAGGGGCCTTGGTCCATAATCGATGTACAGTGTTCCCTGCCCCTTAATCACTGTTCAGGGTGCCCTGGTCCAAAATCTCTGTTACGGTTTCCCTGGTCCATAATCGATTTTCAGTCTGCCCTGGTCCATAATCACTGTTCATGTTGCCCTGGTTTATAGTCAATGGTCAGGGTTCAATGGTCCATAATGAACGTTCAAGTGCCCTGGTCCATAATCGATATTCAGGGTTTCTCTGGTCTATATCCACGGTTCAGGGTGCCCTGCTCCATAGTCGATGTACAGGGTTGCCAGGTCCGTAATCACTATTCAGGTTTCCCACGTCCATTATCACTGTTCATGGGCCCATTTCCATAGTCGATGTTCAGGGTTCCCTGGTCAAAATCATAATTCAGGGTACCTTAGACCAAAAAAATGTTCAGGGTGCACTGGTCCATAATCAGTATTTAGGGTGCCCTGGTCCATAATCACTTTTCAGATTGTGCTGGTCCATAATCACTCTTCAGGGTTCCCTGGTCCAAAGTCGATGTTCAGGTTACCCTGGTCCATAATCACCGTTCAGGTGCCCTGGTCCATAATTGATGTCGATGGTTCCTGGTCCATAATCACTGTTCAGGGTACCCTGGTCCATAATAAATGTTCAGGGGTTCCTGGCCCATAATCACTGCTCAGGGTGCCCTGGTCCAAAGTCGATGTTCAGGTTACCCTGGTCCATAATCACCGTTCAGGTGCCCTTGTCCATAATTGATGTAGAAGGTTCCTGGTCCATAATCACTGTTCAGAGTGCCCTTGTTCATAGTCGATATTCAGGTTTCCCTGGTCCATAATCACAGTTCATGGTGCCTGAGTCCATAATCAGTGTTCAGTGTTCAATGGTCGATAATCGCGGTTCAGGGTGCCATGGTCCATAATCGACATCCAGGGTGACCTTGTCCATAATCGATGTTCAGGGTTCTCTGGTCAATAATGACAGTTCAGTGTGCCTTGGTGCATAATCGGTGTTCAGGTTTACATGCTCTATAATCACTGTTCAGTGTTCCCTGGTCCATAATCACTGTTCAGGGTTCCCTGGTCGAATACACAGTTCCAGGTTACCTGGTCCATAATCACTGTGCTGGATGCCCTGGACCATACTCGAAGTTCAGGCTTCCCTGTTTAGTAATCATCGTTCAGGTGCTCTGGTCCAAAATCGAAGTCCAGGGTAACCTATCCATAATCAGTGTTCAGGGTGCCCTGGTCCATAAGAAATGTTCAGGGTTCCTGGTCCATAATCACTATTCAGGGTGCCTTGGTCCATGATCAGTATTCAGAGTGCGCTAGTCCATAATCACTCTTCAGGGTGCCCTGGTCCATTCTCGATGTTTAGGGTTCCTGGGTGCATAATCACTGTTCAGAGTACACTGATACATAATCGATATTCAGGGTGCTCTGGTCCATAATAACTGTTCAGCGTTCCCTGGTCCATAATACCTGTTCAGTGTGCCTTGGTCCATAATCGTTGTTCAGGTTTACCTGCTCCGTAATCATTGTTCAGGGTGCCCTGGTCCATAATCAATGTCCAGGGTGGCCTGGTCCATAATCGATGTTCAGGTTTCTCTGGTCCATAATGACTCTTCACTGTGCCTTGGTCCATACTCGGTTTTCAGGTTTACCTGCTCCATAATCATTTTTCAGGGTGCCCGCATCCATAATTAATGTTCAGGGTGCCCATGTCCATAATGAATGTTCAAGGTACCTTGCTCCATAATCAATGGTCAGGGTTCCCTCGTCCATAACCGATGTTCAAGATGCCCTGGTCCATAATCACTATACAGGGTGCCCTGTTCCATAACCCATGTTCAGAATCCCTGGACCATAATTGATGTTCACACTTCCCTGCTCCATAATCACTCTTCAGGGTGCACTGGTCTATAATTACTGTTCAGGGTGCCTCCATCCATAATCGGTGTTCAGGTTTCCCTGGTCCAAAATCACAGTTCAGGGTGCCTTGGTCAATAATTGGTGCTAAGGTTTACCTGTTATGTAATCACTGTTCAGGGTGCCCTGGTCCATAATCACTGTTCAGGATGGCCTAGTCCATACTCGATGTGAAGATTCCCTGGTCCAAAATCACCATTCACTTGCCCTTGTCCATAATCCATGTTCAGCGTTCCCTAGTTCATGATCAGAGTTCAGGGTGCCTGGACCATAGTCAAAAATCAGTGATCCCTGGTCCATAATCACTGTTCAGGTTTCCCTGTTCCAAAATCACTGTTCAGGTTTCCCTGGTCCATAATCACAGTTCAGGATGCAATTTCCAAAAATACTGTTCAGGGTACCCTTGTTCATAAACACTGATCAGGCTGCACTGCTCCATAATCACTGTTCAGTGTGCCAATGTCCATAGTCGATGTTCAGGGTTCCGTGGGCCATAATCACAGTTCACGGTGCATTGGTACATAATCAGTGTTCAGTGTTCCATGGTCCATAATCAGTGTTCAGGGTGCCCTGGTCCATAATCTATACTCAGGGTGCGCTAGTCCACAATCACTGTTCAGTGTGCCCTGGTCCATAGTCGATGTTCAAGGTTACTGAGTGCATAATCACTGTTCAGAGTACACTGATACGTGATCGATATTCACGTTGCCCTGGTGCATAGTAACTGTTCAGCATTCCCTGGTCCATAATACCTGTTCAGGGTGTCCTGGTCCAGAATCCATGTTCAGGTTTTCCCTGGTCCACAATCACTGTTCAGTGTGCCCTGGTCCATAGTCGATGTTCAAGGTTCCTGAGTGCATAATCACTGTTCAGAGTACACTGATACGTGATCGATATTCACGTTGCCCTGGTGCATAGTAACTGTTCAGCATTCCCTGGTCCATAATACCTGTTCAGGGTGTCCTGGTCCAGAATCCATGTTCAGGTTTTCCCTGGTCCATAATCACTGTTCAGGGTGCCCTGGTCCATAATCAATGTTCACGGTGCCGTGATCCATATCGACTTTCAGGCTACCCTGGTCGATAATCAATGTTCAGGGATCCCAGGTCTATAATCACTAATAAGGGTGCGTTTGTCCATAATCAATGTTCAGGGTGCCCTGGTCTATAATCGATATTCATGGTTTCCTGGTCTATGATCAGCGTGAAGGGCCCCCTCGTCCATAGTTGATATTCAGATTTCTCTGGTCCATAATCACTGCTCAGTGTTCCCTTGTCCAAAATCACTGTTCAGGTTTCCCTGTTCCAAAATCACAGTTCACGGTGCCTTGGTCCATAATCAGTACTCAGTGTTCCATGGTCGATAATCACTGTTCAGGGTGCCCTGGTCCGTAATCGATGTCCAGGGTGGCCTGGTTCATAAACGATGTTTAGGGTTCTCTGGTCCATAATGACTCTTGCGTGTGCCTTGGTCCATATTCGGTGTTCAGGATTATCTGCTCCATAATCACTGTTCAGAGTGCCCTAGTCCAAAATCGATGTCCAGGGTGGCCTGGTCCATAATCGATGTTCAGGTTTACCTGCTCCATAATCGTTTTTCAGGGTGCCCGCATCCATAATTTATGTTAAGGGTGCCCTGGTCCATAATTAATGTTTAAGTTACCTTGGTCCATATTCAATGTTCAGGGTTCTCTGGTCCATAATCGATGTTCCAAGTCACTATTCAGGCTGCCCTGTTCCGCAATCCATGTTCAGAAGCCCTGGTCCATAATTGATGTTCAGGCTAACCTGCTCCATAATCACTCTTCAGGGTGCACTGGTCTACAACTACTGTTCAGGGTGCCTCCGTCCATAATCGGTGTTCGGGTTTCCCTGGTCCAAAATCACAGTTCAGGGATCCTTGGTCAATAATCTGTGTTAAGGTTTACCTGTTCTATAATCACTGTTCAGTGTGCCCTGGTCCATAATCACTGTTCAGGATGCCCTGGTCGATAATCACTGTTCAGGGTGGCCTAGTCCATACTCGATGTTAAGATTCCCTGGTCCATAATCACCAGTCAGATGCCCATTTCCATAATCGATGTTCAGGGTTCCCTGGTTCATGATCAGTGCTCAGGGTGCCCGGACCATAGTCGAAATTCAGTGTTCCCTGCTCCATGTTCACTGTTCAGGTTTCCCTGTTCCAAAATCACTTTTCAGGTTTCCCTGGTCCATAATCACTGTTCAGAGTCCCCTGTTCCAAAATCACTGTTCAGATTTCCCTCTTCCATAATTGATGTTCAGGGTTCCTTTTCCATAATCACTTTTCAGAGTGCCATGATACATAGTCAAATTTCAGGGTGCCCTGGTCCATAATCGACTTTGTGGCTGCCCTTGTCAATAATCAATGTTCAGGTTTCCCTGGTCCATAATCACTGATCAGGGTTTACTTTTCATTAATTAGTGTTCAGGGTTCCCTGGTCCGTAATCACAGTTTAGGGTGCCTTGGTCCATAAAAACTGTTCAGGGTGCACTGGTCCATAAATACTATTCAGGGTGCCCTGGTTCATAATCACTGATCAGGTTGCACTGCTCCATAATCACTGTTCAGTGTGCCAAGGTCCATAGTCGATGTTCAGCCTTCCCTGGTCCATAATCACTGTTCAGGATGCCCTGGTCCATAATCAATGTTCAGCCTTCTATGATCCATAATCAATTTTCAGACTGCCCTGGTCAATAATAAAAGTTCAGTGTTCCTGGTCCATAATCACTGTTCAGGTTGCCCTTGTCCATAATCAATATTCAGGGTGCGCTAGTGCATAATCACTGTTCAGGGAGCCCTGGTCCATAGTCGATGTTCAGGGTTCCCAACTCCATAATCACTGCTCAGGGTACAGTGATCCATCATCCATATTCAGGGTGCCCTGGTACATAATACCTGTTCAGGGTGCCTTGTTCCATAATACCTGTTCAGGGTGCCCTGGTCCAAAATCGATGTCGACGTTTCCTGGTCCATAATCACTTTTCAGCTTGCTCTGGTCTATAATTGATATTCAGGGTTCCCTGGTCCATAATCACTTTTCAGGGTGCTCTGGTCCATAGCCGATGTTCAGGGTTCCCTGGTCTATAATCACCGTTCAGGTGCCCTGGTCCATAATGGATGTCGACGGTTCCTGGTCCAAAATCACTGTTCAGGTTTCCCTGGTCCATAATCACAGTTTATGGTGCCTTGCTCCATAGTCAGTGTTCAGTGTTCCATGGTCTATAATCGATGTCCAGAATGGCTGGTCCATAATCGATGTTCAGGGTTCTCTGGTCCATAATGACTGTTCAGTGTGCCTTGGTCCATAATCGGTGTTCAGGATTGCCTGCCTCATAATCACTGTTCAGGGTGCCCTGGTACATAACCACACTTCAGGATGCCCTGGTGCATTGTCGATGTTCAGGGTACCCTGGTCCCTTATCACCGTTCAGGTACCCTGATCCATAGTCAAAGTTCAGAGTGCCCTGGTCAATAATCGATGTCCAAGATGTGCTCTACCATAATCGGTGTTCAGGATTCCCTGGTCCATAATCACAGTTCAGGGTTCCCTGGTTCATAAACAGTGTTCAGGTTTCCCTGGTCCAAAAACACAGTTCAGAGTTCCCATCTCCATAATCACTTTACAGGATGCCCTGGTCCATAGCTGATGTTCAGGTTTCCCTGGTCCATAATCACAATTCAGGTTTCACTGGTCCATAATCACTGTTCAGGATTCTCTGGTCCAAAATCACTGTTCAGTGTGCCATGGTCCATAGGCTATGTTCAGGGTTCCCTAGTCCAAAATCACTGATCAGGGTTTTTTGGTAAATAATGGCTGTTCAGGTTTTCCTGGTCCATAATCACAGTTTAGGGTGATTTAGTCCATAATAACTGTTCAGGCTGCACTGGTCCATAAATGCTTTTCAGGGTGCCCTGGTTCATAATCACTGATCAGGCTGCACTGCTCCATAATCACTGTTCAGTGTGCCATGGTCCATAGTCGATGTTCAGGGTTCCCTCGTCCATAATCACAGTTCAAGGTGCACTGCTCCATAATCGATGTTCATATTTCCATGGTCCATAATCACTGTTCAGGTTTCCCTGCTCCATAATCGATTTTCAGGCTGCCATGATCCATAATCCTTTTTCAGGGTGCCCTGATCCATAGACGATGTTCAAGGTTCCCTGGTCCATAATCACAGTTCGTGGTGTCTTTTTCCATAATGAGTGTTCAGAGTTTCATGGTCCATAATCACTCTTCCCAATGCCCTGGTCCATAATCGATGTTCAGCCTTCTCTGTTCCATAATCATTGTTCAGGTTGACCTGGTTCATAATCTCTGTTCAGAGTGCTCTGGTCCATAGTCGATATTCAAGGTTGCCTGGTCCATAATCACTGTTCAGTGTTCTCTGGTCCATAATCACTGTTCAGGTTTCCCTGGTCCAAAAACACAGTTCAAGGTACCCTGGTCCATAATTACTGTGCTGGATGCCCTGAATCATAGTCGATGTTCAGTCTTCACTGCTCAGTAATCATCTTTCAGGTACCCTGGTCCATAATCGATGTTCAGGGTTCTCTGTTCCATAATGACTGTTCAGTATGCCTTGGTCCATAATCGGTGTTCAGGATTACCTGCTTCATAATCACTGTTCAGGGTGGCCTGGTCCATAATGGATGTCCAGGGTGGCCTGGTCCATAATCGATGTTCAGGGTTCTCTGGTCCATAATGACTGTTCAGTGTGCCTTGGTCCATAATCGGTGTTCAGGATTACCTGCTTCATAATCACTGTTCAGGGTAGCCTGGTACATAACCACACTTCAGGATGCCCTGGTGCATTGTCGATGCTCACGGTACCCTGGTCCCTTATCACCGTTCAGTTACCCTGATCCGTAGTCAAAGTTCAGATTGCCCTGGTTAATAATCGATGTCCAGGATGTGCTGTACCATAATCGGTGTCCAGGATTCCCTGGTCCATAATCACAGTTCAGGGTTCCCTGGTTCATAAACAGTGTTCAGGTTTCCCTGGTCCAAAACACAGTTCAGAGTTCCCTTCTCCATAATCACTTTACAGGATGCCCTGGTCCATAGCTGATGTTCAGGATTCCCTGGTCCATAATCACCATTCAGGTTTCACTGGACCATAATCACTGTTCAGGATTCTCTGGTCCAAAATCACTGTTTAGTGTGCCATGGTCCATAGTCTATGTTCAGGGTTCCCTAGTCCATAATCACTGATCAGGGTTTGTTGGTAAATAATGGCTCTTCATCACAGTTTAGGGTGATTTAGTCCATAATAACTGTTCAGGGTGCACTGGTCCATAAATACTGTTCAGGGTGCCCTGGTTCATAATCACTGATCAGGCTGCACTGCTCTATAATCACTGTTCAGTGTGCCATGGTTCATAGTCGATGTTCAGGGTTCCCTCGTCCATAATCACAGTTCAAGGTGCACTGCTCCATAATCGATGTTCATATTTCCATGGTCCATAATCACTGTTCAGGTTTCCCTGCTCCATAATCGATTTTCAGGCTGCCGTGGTCCATAATCCTTTTTCAGGGTGCCCTGATCCATAGACGATGTTCAAGGTTCCCTGGTCCATAATTACAGTTCACGGTGTCTTGGTCCATAATGAGTGTTCAGAGTTCCATGGTCCATAATCACTCTTCACAATGCCCTGGTCCATAATCGATGTTCAGCCTTCTCTGTTCCATAATCATTGTTCAGGGTGCCCTGGTTCATAATCTCTGTTCAGAGTGCTCTGGTCCATAGTCGATATTCAAGTTTGCCTGGTCCATAATCACTGTTCAGTGTTCTCTGGTCCATAATCACTGTTCAGGGTTCCCTGGTCCAAAAACACAGTTCAAGGTACGCTAGTCCATAATTACTGTGCTGGATGCCCTGAATCATAGTCGATGTTCAGTCTTCACTGTTCAGCAATCATCTTTCAGGAACCCTGGTCCATAATCGATGTCCAGATTTCCCTGATCCATAATCACTGTTCAGTGTGCCCTGGTCCATAGTCGATGTTCAGGGTTCCCGGGTGCATAATCAGTGTTCAGAGTACACTGATACGTAATCGATATTTAGGGTGCCCTGGTCCATAATAACTATTCAGTGTGCCCTGGTCCATAATACCTGTTCAAGTTTTCCTGGTCCATAATCACTATTCAAGGTTCCGTGGTCCAAAATCATTGTTCAGGATTTCCTGGTCCATGATCACTGTTCAGGGTGCCCTGGTACGTAATCGACGTTCAGGTTTCCCTCTTCCATAATTTATGTTCATGGTTCCCTGTTCCTTAATCACTGTTCAGGGTTCCCTGGTCCATAATCAATATTCAGGGTGCCCTATTCTAAAATCACAAATTAGGGTGCGCTTGTCCATAATCACTGTTCAGGGTGCCCTGGTCCATAATAAATGTTCAGGGTTCCTAGTCCATAATCACTGTTCAGAGTGCCCTGGTCCATAGTCGATGTTCAGGTTTCCCTCGTGTCTAATCACCGTTCAGGTGCCCTGGTCCATTATAGATGCCGACAGTTCCTGGTCCAAAATCACTTTTCAGGTTTCCATGGTCCATAATCACAGTTCACGATGCCGTGGTCCATAATCAGTGTTCAGTGTTCCATGGTCCATAATCACTGCTCAGTGTTCCCTTGTCCAAAATCACTGGTCAGGTTTCCCTGGTCGATAATCACAGTTTATGGTGCCTTGGTCCATAATAAGTGTTCAGTGTTCCATGTTCCATAATCACTGTTCAGGTTGCCCTGGTCCATAATCGATGTTCAGGGTTCTCTGTTCCATAATGACTGTTCAGTGTGCCTTGGTCCATAATCGGTGTTCAGGTTTACCTGCTTCATAATCACTGTTCAGGTTGCCCTGGTCCATAATGGATGTCCAGGGTGGCCTGGTCCATAAACGATGTTCAGGTTTCTCTCGTCCATAATGACTGTTCAGTGTGCCTTGGTCCATAATCGGTGTTCAGGTTTACCTGCTTCATAATCACTGTTCAAGGTGCCCTGGTCCATAATTAATGTTCAGGGTTCCTTGTCCATAATCACTGTTCAGGGTGCCATGATCCATAATCAATTTTAAGGGTTCCCTGGTCCATAATCACTGATCAGGTTTTGCTGGCCCATAATGACTGTTCATGGTTCCCTGGTCCATAATCACAGTTTAAGGTGCCTTATTGCATAATAACTGTTTAGGGTGCACTGGTCCATAAATGCTGTTCTGGATGCCCTGGTCCATAATCACTAATCAGGCTGCACTGCTCCATAATCACTGTTCACTTTGCCATTTTCCATAGTCGATGTTCACAGTTCCCTGGTCCATAATCACTGTTCAAGTTGGACTGGTCCATAATCGATGTTCATATTTCCCTGGTCCATAATCACTGTTCAGGTTTCCCTGTTCCATAATCGATTTTCAGGCTGCCGTGGTCCGTAATCCATCTTCCAGATGCCCTAGTCCATAGTCGATGTTCAAGGTTCCCTGGTCCATAATCACAGTTCACGGTGTCTTGGTCCATAACGAGTGTTCAGATTTCCATGGTCCATAATCACTCTTCACGGTGCCCTGGTCCATAATTGATGTCCAGGTTGCCCTGGTCCATAATCGATTTTCAGTCTTCACTGTTCCATAATCACTGTTCAGGTTGCCCTGGTTCATAATCTCTGTTCAGAGTACTCTGGTCCATAGTCGATATTCAAGATTCCCTGGTCCATAATCACTGTTTAGTGTTCTCTGGTCCATAACACTGTTCAGGGTTCCCTGGTCCTAAAACACAGTTCAAGGTTCCCTGGCCCATAATTACTGTGCAGGATACCCTGGACCATAGTTGATGTTCAGTCTTCCCTGTTCAGTAATCATCGTTCAGTGGCCCTGGTCCTTAATCATGTCCAGGTTTCCCTGGTCCATAATCACTGTTCAGGGTGCCCTGGTCCATAATAAATGTCCAGGTTTCCCTGATCCATAATCACCTTTCAGGGTGCCCTGGTCCATAATACCTGTTCAGGGTGCCCTGGTGCGTAATCAATTTTCAGGGTTCCCTGCTCCATGATCAGTGTTCAGGGTGCCCTGGTCCATAGTCAATATTCAGGTTTCCAAGTTCCATAATCAATGCTCAGGGTTCCTTTTCCGTAATCACTGTTCAGGGTGCCGGTGTCCATAATTGATGTTCAGGGTTCCCTGGAACATAATCAATGTTCAAGTTACCTTGGTGCATAATCAGTGTTTAGGGTTCCCTAGTCCATAATCGATGTTCAAGATGCCCTGGTCCATAATCACTATTCAGGGTGCCCTGTTCCGTAATCCAGGTTCAGAAGCCCTGGTCCATAATCACTGTTAAGGTGCCCTGTTCCATAATCGATGTTCAGGGTTCCTGGTCCATAATCACTGTTCAGGGTGCCCTGGTCCTTCATCAGTATTCAAGGTACCCTGGTCTAAAATCACTAATCAGGGTGTGCTTGTCCATAATCACTCTTCAGGGTGCCCTGATCCATAATAAATGTTCAGGTTTCCTGGTCCATAATCACCATTCAGGGTGCCCTGGTACATAATCGATGTTCAGGTTTCCCTGGTCCATAATCACATTTCAGGTGCCCTGGTCCATAATCGATGTCAACAGTTCCTGGTCCATAATCACTGTTCAGGTTGCCCTGGTCCATAATCAATATTGAGGCTTCCCTGGTCCAAAATCACTGTTCAGGTTTCCCTGGTCCATAATGACAGTTCATGGTGCGTTGGTCCATAATTGGACCGTCTGGTCCATACTTGATGTTAAGATTCCCTGGTCCATAATCACCATTCAGGTGCCCTTGTCCATAATCGATGTTCAGGGTTCCCTGGTCCATGATCAATATTCAGGGTGTGATAGATCATAATCACTGTTCAGGGTGCCCTGGTCCTTTGTCGATGTTTAGGGTTCCTGGGTGCATAATCACTGTTCAGAGTACACTGATACGTAATCGTTATTCAGGGTGCTCTGATACATAATAACTGTTCAGCGTTCCCTGGTACATAATACCTGTTCAGTGTGCCTTGGTACATAATCGGTGTTCAGATTTACCTGCTTCATAATCACTTTTCAGTTTGCCCTGGTCCATAAGCTATGTCCAGGGTGGCCTGGTCCATAATTGATGTTCAGGGATCTTTTGTCCATAATGACTGTTCAATGTGTTTTGGTCCATAATCGGTGTTCAGGTTTACCTGCTCCATAATCACAGTTCAGGGTGCCCATGTCCATAATTGATGTTCATCGTTCCCTGGTCCATAATCGATGTTCAAGTTACCTTGGTCCATAATCAATGTTCAGGGTTCCGTCGTCCATAATCGAAGTTCAAGATGCCCTGGTCCATAATCACTATTCAGGGTGCCTGGTTCCATAACCCATGTTCAGTAGCCCTGGTCCATAATTGATGTTCAGGCTCCCCTGCTCCATAATCACTCTTCAGGGTGCACTGGTTTATAATTACGGTTCAGCGTGCCTCCGTCCATAATCGGTGTTCAGGTTTCCCTGGTCGAGAATCACAGTTCAGGGTGCCCTGGTGAATAATCGGTGTTAAGGTTTACCTGCTCTATAATCACTGTTCAGTGTGCCCTGGTCCATAACCACTGTTCAGGATGCCCTGGTCCATAATCACTGTTCAGGATGGCGTGGTCCATACTTGATGTTAAGATTTCCTGTTCCATAATCACCGTTAAGTTGCCCTTGTCCATAATCGATATTCAGGGTTCCCTGTTTCATGATCAGTGTTCAGGGTACCCAGACCATAGTCGAAATTCAGTGTTCCCTGCTCCATAATCACTGTTCAGTTTTCCCTGTACGAAAATAACTGTTCAGGTTTCCTTGGTCCATAATCACTGTTCAGGATGGCCTAGTCCATGCTCGATGTTAAGATTCCCTGGTCTATAATCACCATTCAGATGCTCTTGTCCGTAATCGATGTTCAGGGTTCCCTGGTTCATGATCAATGTTCAGGGTGTCTGGACCATAGTCAAAATTCAGTGTTCCCTGCTCCATAATCACTGTTCATTTTTCCCTGGTCCATAATCACTGTTCAGTATGCACTGGTCCAATATCAGTGTACGGGTTTCCCTGATCCATAATCACCCGTCAGGTGCCCTATTCCATAATAAATGTTCAGGGTTCTGGATCCTTAATCACTGTTCAAGTTGCCCTGGTCCATAGTCGAAGTTCAGGGTTCCCAGGTCCATAATCACTGCTCAGGGTACATAGATCCTTCATTGATATTCAGGATACTCTGGGCCATAATAACTGTTCAGGGTGCCCTGTTCCACAATACTTGTCAGGGTGCCCTGGTGCATATTCGATATTCAGTGTGCCCTGGTCCATAATCACTGTTAAGGTGTCCTGTTCCATAATCACTGTTCAGGGTTCCCTGGTCCTTCATCAATATTCAAGGTACCCTGGTCTAAAATCACTAATCAGGGTGTGCTTGTCCATAATCACTGTTCAGGGTGCCTTGGTCCATAATAAATGTTCAGGTTTCCTGGTCCATAATCACCGTTCAGGGTGCCCTGGTACATAGTCGATGGTCAGGTTTCCCTGATCCATAATCACCATTCAGGTTCCCTGGTCCATAATCGGTGTTCAGGGTTCCCTGGTCCATAATCACAATTCACGGTACCATGATCCATAATCAAGTTTCAAGGTGCCCTGTCCATAATCGACTTTCAGGTTGCCCTTGTCGATAATCAGTGTTCAGGGTGCCCTTGTCCATAATTGATGTTCAGGGTGCACTGGTCCATAATCTATGTTCCTAGTTCCCTGGTACATAATCACTGTTCAGGTTTCCCTATTCCACAATGGATTTTCAGGCTGCATGGTCCATAATCATTGTTCAGGATGCCCTGGTCCATAATCGATGTCCAGGTTTCCCTGGTCCAAAATGACTGTTCAGAGTTCCCTGGTCCATATTCACTCTTCAGGATGCCCTGGTGCATTGCCGATGTTCAGGTTTCCTTGTCCCTAATCACCGTTCAGGTACCATGGTCCATAATCGGTGTTCAGGGTGCCCTGGTACAAAATCGATATTCAGTGCTCCATGCTCCTTAATCACTGTTCAGGTTTCCATGGTCCAAAATCACTGTTCAGGATTTCCTTGTCCATAATCACAGGTCAGGGTGCCCTGCTCAATAATCGATGTCCGGGATGTGCTGGAACATAATCGGTGTTCAGGATTCACCAGTCCATAATCACAGTTCAGAGTGCCTGGTCCATTATGGACTTTCAGACTGCCTTTGAGTAAAATCAATGTTCAGGTTTCCCTGGTCCATAAACAGTGTTCTGATTTCCCTGGTCCAAAACCACAATTCAGGGTTCCCTTCTCCATAATCACTGTAGAAGAGTGCCCTGGTCCATAGTCGATGTTCAGGGTTCCCTGGTCCATAATCACCATTCAGGTTTCCCTGGTCCATAATCACTGTTCAGGATTCTCTGGTCCAAAATCACTGTTCAGTGTGCCATGGTCCATAGTCGATGTTCAGGGTTCGCTGGTCCATAATCACTGATCAGGCTTTGTTGGTCCATAATGGCTGTTCAGGGTTCCCTGGTCCATAATCACAGTTTAGGGTGCCTTGGTCCATAATAACTGTTCAGGGTGCACTGGTCCATAAATACTGTTCAGGGTGCCCTGGTTCATAATCACTGATCAGGCTGCACTGCTCCATAATCACTGTTCAGTGTGCCATGATCCATAGTCTATGTTCACGTTTCCCTGGTCCATAATAACTGTTCAGGGTGCACTGGTCCAAAATCGATGTTCATAGTTCCCTGGTCCATAATCACTGTTCAGGTTTCCCTGTTCCATAATCGATTTTCAGGCTGCCGTTTTCTATAATCATTGTTCAGGATGCCCTGGTCCATAGTCCATGTTCAGGGTTCCCTGGTCCATAATCAACGTTCAGGTGCCCTGGTCCATACTCATTTTCCAGGGTGGCCTGGTCCATAATCGATATTCAGGGTTCTCTGGTCCAAAATGACTGTTCAGGGTGACATGGTTCATAGTCGAAAATCAGGCTTCCCTGCACAATAATCACTGTTCAGATTTTCTTGGTCCAAAATCACTGTTCAGGGTTCCCTGGTCCATAATGACTCTTCAGGCTGCCCTGGTGCATTGTCAATGTTCAGGGTTTCCTGGAACCTAATCACCATTCAGGTACCCTGGTCCATATTTAGTGTTCAGGGTTCCATGGTTCATAATCACTCTTCAAGTTGCCCTGGCCGATAATCGATGTCCAGGGTGGCCTGGTCCATAATCGATGTTCAGGGCTTTCTGGTCCATAATGACTGTTCAGGCTGCCTTGATCCATAATAGGAGTTCAGGTTTTCCAGGTCCATAATCACAGTTCAGAGTGCCTTGGTCCATAATCAGTTTTCAGGGTTACCTGCTCTATAATAACTGTTCAGGGTGCCCTGGTCCATAATCACAGTTCAGGGTGCCCTCTTCCACAATCGATATCCAGGATGCCCTGGTCCATTATCAATGTCTAGGGCTCCCTGGTCCATAATCACTGTTCAGGGTTCCATGGTACAAAATCGCTGTTCAGGATTCCCTTGTGCGTAATCAGAGTTCAGGGTGCCCTGGTAAATAATCCATGTCCAGTATATACTGGACCGTAATCGGTGTTCAGGGTTCCCTGCTCCATAATCACAGTTCAGGGTGCCATGTTTCATAATCAATTTTCAGGGGGGTCTGCTCCATAATCGACTTTCAGGCTGCCCTTGTTGATAATCAATGTTCAGGGTTCCCTGGTCCATAATCACTGATCAGGATTTGCTGGTCCATAATGACTGTTCAGGGTTCCCTGGTCCATAATCACAGTTTAGGGTGCCTTGGTCCATAATAACTGCTCAGGGTGCAGTGCTCCATAAACAATGGTCAGGGTGCCCTGGATCATAATCACTGATCAGGCTGCACTGCTCCATAATCACTGTTCAGTGTGTCATGGTCCATAGTCGATGTTCAGGGTTCCCTGGTCCATAATCACTGTTCAGGCTTTCCTGTTCCATAAGCGATTTTCAGGCTGCCGTGGTCCATAATCATTGTTCAGGATGCCCTGGTCCATAGTCGATGTTCTGGGTTCCCTGATCCATAATCAACATTCTGGTGCCCTGGTCCATAATCGATATTCAGGGTTCTCTGGTCCAAAATGACTGTTCAGGGTGACATGGTCCATAGTCGAAAATCAGGGTTCCTGGGTCCATAATCACTGTTCAGAGTTCCTTGGTCCAAAATCACTGTTCAGGGTTCCCTGGTCCATAATCACTCTTCAGGATGCCCTGGTGCATTGTCGATATTCAGGGTTTCCTGGTACCTAATCACCATTCCGGTCCCCTATCCATAATCTTTTTTCAGGTTTCCATGGTTCATAATCACTGTTCAGGGTGCCCTGGCGATAATCGATGTCCAGGGTGGCCTGGTCCATAATCGATGTTCAGGGCTCTTTGGTATATAATGACTTTAAAGGGTGCCTTAGTCCATAATCGGAGTTCAGGTTTTCCAGGTCCAAAATAACAGTTCAGAATGCCTTGGTCCATAATCATTACTCAGGGTTACCTGCTCCATAATCACTGGACAGGGTGTCCTGGTTCATAATCGATGTTCAGGATTCCCTGGTCCATCATCAATATCCAGGATGCCATGGTCCAGTATCACTGTCTAGGGTTCCCTGGTCCAAATTCACTGTTCAGGGTGCCCTTGTCCATAATCAATATCCAGGGTGCCCTGGCCCATAATAAATGTTCAGGGTTCCTGGTCCATAATCACTGTTCAATGTGACGTGGTCGTAGTCGATTTTCGGGGTTCCTGGATCCATAATCACTGCTCAGGGTACAGTGATCCATCATCGATACTCAGGATGTCCTGGTCCATAATACCTGTTCAGGGTGCCCTTGTCCAGATTCGATGTTCAGGGTTCCCTAGTATGTAGTCACTGTTCAGGGTGCCCTGTTCCATAATCGATGTTCAGGGTTCCTGGTCCATAATCACTGTTCAGGGTGCCTTGGTCCATAATCAATATTCAGGGTGCCCTGGTCTATAATCACTAATCAGGGTGCGCTGGTCCATATTCGATGGCGACGGTTCCTGGTCCATAATCACTGTTCTGGTTGCTCTGATCCATAATTGATTTTCAGGTTTCCCCAATCCATAATCACTGTTCAGGTTGCCCTCCTCAATAATAAATGTTCAGGGTTCTTTTGTACGAAAGAACAGTTCATGGTTCCCTGGTCCATAGTCTATATTCAGGGTTCCCTGGTCCATAATCATTCTTCTGGTGCCCTGGCCTACAATCGATGTCCAGGGTTCTCTGGTCCATAATCACTCTTCAGGTTTCCCTGCTCCAAAATCACTGATGAGGTATCCCTGGTCCATAATCATTGTTCAGGTTTCCTGGTTCAAAACTACTCTTCAGGGGTCCCTGGTCCATAATCACTGTTCAGGATGTCCTGATCCATAGTCCATATTCCGGATTCCCTGGTCCATAATTACCATTCACATGACCTGGTCCATATTCAAATTGTAGGGGTCCCTAGTTCATATTCACTGTTCAGGGTACCATGGTCCACAATCAGTGTCCAGGTTGCCCTGGTCCAAAATCAATATTCAGGCTGCCCTTGTCCATATCGACTTTCATGCTACCCTGTTAGATAATAAATGTTCAGTTTTCCTGGTCCATAATCACTGTTGAGGTTTCCCTGGATGATAATTGATGTTCAGGGTACCCTGGTCCATAATAAGCATTCAGGGTGCTGTGGTCCATAATAACTGATTAGTTTGCTCGAATCCATAGTCTATGTTGAGAATTCCCTGTTCCAGGTACATATTGACTGTCCAGAGTGCCCTATTCCAAAATCCCGGTTCAGGATGCTCTGGTCCATTGTCGATTTTTAGGTTTCCCTAATCCATAATCACTGTTCAGGATGTCCTCATCCATAAACGATGTTCAGGGTTCCCTTTTACGAAAGAACAGTTTAGGGTGCCCTGGTCATAGCCTATATTCAGGGTTCCCTGGTCTGTAATCACTGTTCAGGGTTCCCTGTTCCAAAATCACTGTTAACGTTGTCCTAGTCAATAATCGAAGTTCAGGGTGCCCTGGTCCATAATCAGTATTTAGGGTGTCGTGGTGTATAGTCACTGTTTAGATTGCTCGATTCCATAGTCGATGTTGAGAGTTCCCTGGTACATAATCACTCTTCAGGGTTCCCTGGTCCATAAGCTAAGTTCAGGGTTCCCTGGCCCATAATAATTGCTCAGTCCATATAAGCTAATTCCATAATCACTGTTCAGGTTGCCCTGATCAATAGTTGATATTCAGGGTTATCTGGTCCATAATCACCATTCAGGTGACCTAGTCCATAATCGAAATCCAAGTTTCCCTAGTCCATAATCACTCTTCAGGGAAACCTGGTCCATATTCACCGTTCAGATGACCTGGTTCATAATCAATGTCCAAGATTCCCTTGTCCATGTTCATTGTTCAGGGTCCCCTGGTCCATAATTGGTGTTCAGGTTGCCCTGGTCCATATCGATTTTCCTGGTATCCTGATCCATAATCAATGTTCAGTTTATCTGGTCCATAATCACTGTTCAGAGGACCCTGCTCCATAGTCAACCTCCAGGGTTCCCTGGACCATAATCACTGTTCAGGATTTCCTGGTCCAAATTCACTCTGCAGTGTTCCCTTGTCCATAATCACTGTTCAGGCTGCTCTGGTGATAATCACTTTTCAGGGTACCCTCATCCATAGTCACTGTTCAGGATTACCCAGTCTGTAATCACTGTTTAGGATGCCCTGGTCGATAATCGATGTTCAGGGTGCCCTGGTCCATAGTCACTATTCATTGTTCCCTGGTCCATAATCACTGTTAAGGATTCCCTGTTCTATAATTGATGTTCAAGGTACCCTGGTCCATAATCACTATTCAGGGTTCCATGGTCCATAATCACTGTTTAGATTGATTGATTCCATAGCCGATGTTGAGAGATCCCTTGTCCATTATCACTCTTCAGGGTTACCTTGTCCATAAGCTAAGTTCAGGGTTCCCTGGTCCATAATAATTGCTCAGGATATGATGGTCCATAATCGACTTTTAGGTATCTCTGGTCTATAATCAATATTCAGGGATCCCCGGTCCATAATCACTGTTCAGGGTGCCCTGGTCCACAGTCACTATTCATTGTTCCCTGGTCCATAATCACTGTTAAGGATTCCCTGTTCGATAATCGATGTTGAAGGTACCCTGGTCCATAATCACTATTCAGGGTGCCATGGTCCATAATCACGGTTTAGGTTGCTTGATTTCATAGTCCATGTTGAGAGTTCCCTGGTCCATAATCACTCTTCAGGGCTCCCTGCTCCATAACCGATATTCAGGGTTCCCTGGTCCATAATCTTTGCTTAGGAAGCGCTGGTCCATTATCGACTTTTAGGTATTCTGGGTCCATAATCGATATTCAGGGATCCCCGGTCCATAATCACTGTTCAGGGTGCCCTGTTCCATAATCAATGTTCAGCGTACCCTTGTCTGTAATCAGTTTATGCTGTCCTTCTCCATAGTCTATATTCAGAGTTCCCTGGTCCATACTCACTGTTCAGGGTTCCTTGGAATTTAACCACTGTTTACCTGCCCTGGTCCATAATCACTGTTCAGGTTTCCCTAGTTCATAATCACTGTTCAGAAGCCCTGGTCCATAATCACTGTTCAGGGTGCCTTGGTCCAAAATCACTGTTCAGGGATCCCTGGTACATAATCACTGTTCAGGATGCCCTGATACATAGTCAATGTTCAGGGTTCCCTGGTCCATAAACACCATTCAGATGACCTGGTCCATAATTGAAATCCAAGGTTGGCTAGTCCACGATCACTGTTCAGGGTATCCTGGTCCATAATCACCGTAGACATGATCTGGTCCATAATCAAAGTCCAAGACTCCCCGGTCCATAATCATTGTTCAGGTTGCCCTGGTCCATATCGACTTTCATGGTACCCTGGTCGATAGTCAATGTTCAGTTTTCCTGGTCCATAATTACTGTTCAGGCTGCCCTGCTCCATAGTCAATCTTCAGGTTTCTGTGGACTATAATCACTGTTCAGGATTTCCTGCTCCAAATTCACTCTTCAGGGTTCCCTGGTCCATAATCACTGTTCAGGGTGCTCTGGTGATAATCACTGTTCAGGGTGCCCTCATCCATAGTCACTGTTCAGGGTTACCTGGTCTGTAATCACTGTTATGGATTCCCTGGTCGATAATCAATGTTCAGGGTTCCCTGGTTCATACTCACTGTTCAGGATTCCCTGTTTGAAAATCGATGTTCAAGGAACTCTGGTCCATTATCATTATTCAGGGTGCCATGGTCCATAATCACTGTTTAGGTTACTTGATTCCATAGTCGATGTTGAGATTTCCCTTGTCCATAATCACTTTTCAGGGTTCCCTGGTCCAAAATCGAGGTTCAGGGTTCCCTGGTTCATAATCTTTGCTCAGAAAGCGCTGGTCCATTATCGACTTTTAGGTATCCCTGGTCCATAATCGATATTCAGGGTTCCCCATTCCGTAATCACTGTTCAGATTGCCCTGTTCCATAATTGATGTTCAGGGTACCCTTGTTCATACTAACAGTTTATTGTGTCATGCTCCATACTCATCGTCAGAGTTCCCTGGTTCATACTCACTGTTCAGGTTTCCCTGGACTTTAACCACTCTTCAGGCTGCCCTGGTCCATAATCACTGTTCAGGTTTCCCTGGGCCATAATAACTTTTTAGGGGCCCTGTCCCATAATCACTGTTCAGGGTGTACAGGTCCATAATCGATATTCAGGTTTGCCTTGTCCATAATCACTCTTCATGGTCCTCTGTTCCATAATTACGGTCTAGGATGCCCTGGTCCAAAATCCTTGTTCAGGGTGCTCTGGTCCATAGTGGATATTCAGAATTCCTTAATGCATAATCACTGTTCAGGGTACCGTCGTCCATAATCAATGTTCAGGTTTCTCTTGTACGAAAGAACAGTTCATGGTGCCCTTGTCCATAATTTGTATTCAGGGTTCCCTGATCCATAATCACCGTTCCGGTGCCCTGGTCTACAATCGATGTCCAGGGTTTCCTGGTCCATAATTACTGTTCAGTGTGCCCTGATCCATTATGGATGTACAGGTTTGCCTGGTGCATAATCACAGTTCAGGTTGCTTTGTCTCAAAAACACTGTTCATGGTGCCCTGGTCCATATTCACTGTTCAGGTTTCCCTGGTCCATAATAATTGTTCAGGGGCCCTGGTCCATAATCACTGTACAGGGTGCCCAGGTCCATAATCAATGTTCAGGGTTGCCTTGACTATAATCACTGTTCAGGATGCCTTGGTCCATAATCACTGTCCAGGGTTTCCTGGTTCAAAGTCCCTGTTCAGGGGGTTCTGGTCCATAGTGGATGTTCAGGTTTCCCTAATCCATAATCACTGTTTAGGGTTCCCTAGTCCATAATCGATGTTCAGGGTTCCCTTGTATGAAAAACTGTTCAGGGTGCCCTGCTCCATAGTGTATATTCAGGGTTCCCTGGCCTATGATCACTGTTCAGGTTTCCCTCATCCAAAATCACAGTTCATGGTGCCCAGGTCCATAATCACTGTTCAGGGTGTCCTCGTCCATAATCGATGTTCAGCGTTCCCTGGTCCATACTCACTGTACAGGGTTCCCTGCATTTTAACCACTGTTCAGGATGCCCTGGTCCATAATCACTGTTCAGGTTTCCCTGCTCCATAATAACTGTTCAGGGGCCCTGGTCCATAATCGGTGTTCAGGTTGCCCTGATCCATATCGAATTTCATGCTACCTTGGTCGATAATCAATGTTCAGTTTTCCTGTCCATAATTACTGTTCAGGGTGCCGTGTTCCATAGTCAATCTTCAGGGTTCCCTGGTCCATAATCACTGTTCAAGGTGGCCTATTCCATAGTATATATTCAGGGTTCCCTGTTCCATAATCACTGTTCTGGTGCCCTGCTCTATAATCGATGTCCTGGGATTCCTGATCCATAATCACTGTTCAGGGTGCCCTGGTCCATAATTGGTGTTCCAGTTTCCCTGGTCCATAATCAATATTCAGGGTGCCCTGATCCCTATCGACTTTTATGTTACTCTGGTTGATAATCAATGTTCAGGATTCCCTGGTCCATAATCATTGATCAGGGTTTGCTCATCTATAATCCCCTTTCAGGTGCCCTGATCCATAATCGATGTCCAGGGTTCCCTGGTCAATAATCGATGTTCAGGGTACCCTTGTCCATTATCACTGTTCAAGGTGCCCTTCTCCATAGTAAATATTCATGGTTCCCTGGTCCATAATCACTGTTCAGGTTTCCCTGTTCCATAAGCACAGTTCAGGTTGCCTTGGTCCATATTCAGTGTTCAGGGTTCCATGGTCAATAATCAGTGTTCAGGGTGCCCTGGTCCATAATCAATATTCAGCCTGCTCTGGTCTATATCAACTTTCATGCTACTCTGGTCGAAAATCAATGTTCAGTTTTCCTGGTCCATAATCACTGTTCACAGTACTTTGGTCCATAATAAATAATCAGTGTGACTTGGTCCATATCGACTTTCAAGTTAACCGGATTGATAATGAATGTGCAGGGTTCCGTGGTTCATAATCACTACTCAGGTGCCCTGATCCATAATCGATGTTAAGGGTTCCCTGGTCCATAATCGATATTCAGGGTTCCCCTGTCCTTACTCACTCTTCAGGATGACCTAATCCATAATCACTGTTCAGGGTGCCCTGGTCCATAATCGATTTTCAGGTTGCCATGGTCCATAATGCCTGTTCAGGTTGCCCTGTACGATAATCAATGTTCAGGTTTTCCCTGGACTATAATCAGTGTTCAGGCTTCCCTGGTTCATAATTGATGTTCAGGGTTCCTGGCCATAATCACTGTTCAGGGTGCCCTGGTCCATAATAAATATTCAGGGTGCCCTGATCCATATCGAATTTCAGGCTACCCTGGTCGATAATCAATGTTCAGGGATTCCTTGTCCATAATCACATTTCAGGTTGGACTGCTCCATAAAACATGTTCAGGGTTATCTGGTCCATAATCACTGTTCAAGATGCCCTGGTCCATAGTTGATATTCAGGGTTCCATGGTCCATACTCACTGTTCAGGGTGCCCTGATCCATAATCAATGTCCAGTGTGACCTGGTCCATAATCTGTGGTCAGGTTTACCTGCTCCATAATCAATGTTCAGGGTGCCCTGGTCCATAATCACAGTTCAGGATACCCTGGTCCATAATCACTGTTCAGGGTTCCTTGGTCCATAATCACAGTTCAGAATGCCCTGTTCTATAGTCGAAATTCAGGTTTCCCTGGTCCATGATCACCATTCAGGTGACCTGGTTCATAATGTCTCTTCAGGCTGCTCTGGGCCATATTTGATATTCAGGTTTCCCTGGTCCATATTGGCTGTTCAGGTTTCCCTGGTCCATACTCAGGTTTAAGGTGCCCTGGCCCTTAGTCAATATCCAGGGTTCCCTGGTCCATAATCACTTTTCAGGGTGCCCTAGTCCATAATCACTGTTCTGGGTTCCTGGTCCAAAATTATTGTTCAGGGTGCCCTGGTCCATAATCAATGTTCAGGGTGCCGTGATGCATATCGACTTTCAGGCTTCCCTGGTCAATATTCAATGTTCAGGGATCCCTTTTCTATAATCACTAATCAGGGTGTGCTGGTCCATAATCATTGTTCAGGGTTCCCTCGTCCAAAATCACTGTTCAGGGTGCACTAGTCCATAATCACTGTTCAGGTTGCTCCGGTCCATACTCGATGTTCAGGGTTCCCTGGTCCATAATCACATATCAGGCTACCCTGTTCGATAATAAATGCTGAGGGTTTCCTGGTCCATAATCACTCTTAAGGATTCACTGGTCCAAAATCACTGTCCAGGTTTCCATGGACAGTAATCACAGTTTTGTATGCCCTGTTCCATAATCTATATTCAGGGTTCCCTGGTCGGTAATCACAGTTCAGGGATCCCTCGTCCATAATCACAATTCAGCGGGCCCTGTTCCATAGTCAAAAGTCAGGTTTCAATGGTCCATAATCACTGTTCAGGGTTCCCTGGTCCATAATTGATATTCAGGGTTCCCTGTTCCATAATCACAGTTCAGGATTCCCTGGTCCATAATCAATGTTCAGGGGTCCCTGTTCCATAGTCAAAATTCAGAGTTTCCTAGTTCATAATCACTGATCAGGGTTTGCTCGTCCATAATCCCTGTTCAGTGTTCCCTGGTCCATAATCACAGTTCAGCTTGCCTTGGGCCATAATCGGTGTTCAGGGTTCCCTGGGCCATAATAACTATTCAGGTTGCCCTGATCCATAATCACTGTTCAGGGTGCCGTGGTCCATAGTTGATGTTCAGGGTTCCCTGGTCCATAATAACTGTTCAGGATGCAGTGGTCCATAATCGATGTCTAGGGTTCCCTGGTCTATAATCACTGATCAGGGTTTGCTGGTACATAATCACTGTTCAGAGTTCTCTGGTCCATAATGACAGTAAATAGTGGCTTGGTACATAATCGGTGTTCAGGGCTCCCTGGTCCATAATCACGCTTCAAGGTGCCCTGGTACATTGTCGATGTCCAGGGTGTGCTGGTCCATAATCATTTTTCCGGGTACCCATGTCCATAATCACTGTGAAGGGTTCCCTCTTCCAAAATCACTGTTCAGGTTTCCCTGGTCCATAATCACAGTTCAGGTTGCCTTAGTCCATAATCGGTGTTCAGGTGACCTGATCCATAATCATTGTTCATTGTTGCCTCGTCCATACTCACAGTTTCAGATGACCTGGTCCATAGTTGATGTTCAGGGTTTTTCTGGATCATAATCACTGGTCCATAATCGATGCCCAGGGTGCCCTAGTCCATAATCGATGTTTAGGGTTCCCTGGTCCAAAATCACTGATCAGGTTGCCCTGGTCCAACATCGATAATCAGTCCTTCCTGCTCCAAAATGTTCAGGGTTTCCTGGTCCATGATCAGTGTTCAGTTTTCCCTGTTTCAAAATCACTGTTCAGGTTTAACGGGTCCATAATCACAGTTCAGGTTGCCTTGGTCCATAATAACTGTTCAGGGTTCACTCTCTATACTCATTGTACCAGGTGTCCCGGGACATTGTCGATTTTGAGAATTCCCTGGTTCGTAATCACTGTTCAGGTTGCATTGGTCCTCAATCGATGTTCGTGTTTCCCTGCTCCATGATCACTGTTCAGGTTGCCCTGATCCATAATAGCTGTTCAGCTCATTCTGATCCATAATCAGTGTTCAGGTACCCTAATCCATAATCAACGTCCAGGGTGCCCTGGTGCATGATCGATGTTCAGGCTTCCCCGGTCCATAATCACTGTTGAGGGTGCCCTGACCCATAATCTCTGTTCAGGGTGCCCTAATCCATAGGCGATATTCAAGTTCCCTGGTCTATAATCACTGTTCAGGGTTCCCTGGTCCAAAAACACAGTGAAGGGTTCCCTATTCCATAATCACTGTGCAGGATGCCCAGGTCCATAATCACTGTTCAGGGTGCCTTGATCCATAATCGGTGTATAGGTTTCCTTGGTGCATAATCATAGTTCAGAGTGCTCTGCTCCACAGTCGATATTCAGGGTTCCCTGGTCGATAATCCCTGTTCAGGTTTCCCTGGTCCATAATCATAGTCCAGATTGCCTTGATCCATAATAACTGTTCATCCTGCGCTCATCCATACTCAATGTACAGGGTGTCCCGGGCCATAGACGATTTTGAGAATTCCCTGGTTCGTAATCACAGTTGAGGTTGCATTGGTCCTCAATCGATGTTCAGGCTCCATAATCACTGTTCAGGGTGCCCTGGTCCATAATCGATATTCAGGGTTCTCTTGATCAAAATGATTGTTCAGGGTGACATGGTCAATGGTCGAAAATCAGGGTTCCCTGATCCATAATCAGATTTCAGAGTTCCCTGGTCCAAAATCACTGTTCAGGGTTCCCTTGTCCATAACCACTGGTCAGGGTGCCCTGGTCCATAATCACTGTTCAGGATTCCCTGGTCATGAATCAGTGTCCAGTTTTCCCTGTTCCAAAATCACAGTTCAGGGTGCCCTTGTCCATAATTGTTATCCAAGATGCCCTGGTCCATTATCGATGTCTAGGGTTCTCTGGTCCATAATCAGTGTTCAGGGTGCCTGGTCCAAAATCAATATTCAGTGCTCCCTGCTCCATAATCACGGTTCAGGGTTCCATGGTCCAAAATAACTGTTTAGGATTTCCTAGTCCATAATCACAGTTCAGGGAACCCTAGTCAATAATTGATGTCCAGGATGTGCTGGACCATAATAATCAGTGTTCAGATTTCCCTGGTTCATAATCACAGTTCAGGTTTCCATGATCCATAATCAATTTTCAGGGTGCCCTGGTCCATAATCGACTTTCAGACTGCCCTTGTCGATAATCAATGTTCAGGGTTCCCTGCACCATAATCACTGATCAGGGTTTGCTGTTCCATAATGACTCTTGAGGGATCCATTGTCCATAATCACAGTTTATTGTGCCTTGTTCCATAATAACTGTTCAGAGTGCACTGGTCCATGAATACTGTTCAGGGTGCCCTGGTTCATAATCACTGGTCAGGTTGCAATGCTCCATAATCACTGTTCAGTGTGCCACGATCCATAATCGATTTTCATAGTTCCCTGGTCCATAATCACAATTCAGGGTGCCCTGATCCATAATCCCTGTTCAGTGTGCCCTGATCCATAGTCGATATTCAAGTTCCCTGGTCCAAAATCACTGTTCAGTGTTCCTTCGTCCAAAATCACTGCTCAGCCTTTCCTTGTCCATAATTACTGTTCAGTGTTTCCGGGTCCAAAAACACAGTTCAGGGTTCCCTGTTCCATAATCACTGTGGAGGATGCCCTAGTCAGTATTCGATGTTCACGCTTCCCTGTTCAATAATCATCATTGAGGTGCCCTGGGCCATAATCACTTATCAGAGTTTGAGGTCCATAATGACTGTTCAGGGTTCCCTGGTCCATAATCACTATTCAGCTTGCGATGGTCCATAATCACTGTTCAGGATGCGCTAGTCCATAATCACTTTTCAGGGTGCCCTGGTCTATAATTGATATCCAGGATGCCCTGGTCCATTATCGATGTCTAGTGTTCCCTGATCCATAATCACTCTTCAGGGTTCCATTGTCCAAAACCACTGCTCAGGATTTCCTTGTCCGTAATCACAGTTCAGGCTGCCCTGTTCAATAATCGATGTCCAGGCTGTGCTGGACCATAATCGGTGTTCAGAGTTCCCTGTTCCATAATCTCAGTTCAGCGTGCCTTGGTCCATAATTGGTCTTCAGGGTTCCCTGGCCCATAATCCCTGTTCAGGGATTATAATCAGTATTTAGGATGGCTTGTTCCTATATCGATGTCTACGGTTCCCTGGTCCATAATCACTGATCAGGGTGCCCTGGTGTAAAATCTATAATCAGTGCTCCCTGCTCCATAATCACTATTCAGGGTTCCATGGTCCAAAACTACTGTTCAGGATTCCCTTGTTCATAATAAAAGTTCAGGTTGCACTGGTCAATAATCAATGTCCACAATGTGCTGAACCATAATCGGTTTTCAGGATTCCCTGAACGAAAATCACAGTTCAGCGTTCCTTGGTCCATAATCGGTGTTCAGGGTTCCCTGGTCCATAATCACTATTCAGGGTGCACTGGTCCGTAATCACTGTTCAGCATTCCCTGGTCCAAAAATACTGTTCAGGACTGCCTGGTCCATAAACAGTGTTCAGGATTCCCTGGTCCAAAAACACAGTTCAGGGTTCCCTTCTTCATAACAACTGTACAGGATTCCCTGGTCCATAGTCGATGTTCAGGGTTCCCTGGTCCATAATCACCTTACAGGAGCCCTGGTCAATAACCGATATCCAGGTTGCCCTGGTCTATAATAACCGTTCATGTGCCCTGGTGCATAATCAATATCCAGGGTTCCCTGATTCATAATCACTGTTTAGGGTTCCTTGATCCATAGTCGGTTTATCGGTTTCCCTGGTGCATTATCACTGTTCAGGTTGCCCTACTCCACAGTCAATATTCAGGGTTCCCTGGTCGATAATCCCTGTTGACGTTTCCCTGGTCCATAATCACAGTTCAGGTTGCCTTGGTCCATAATAACTCTTCAGGGTTCACTCTCCATACTCATTGTACCGGGTGTCCCGGGACATAGTCGATTTTGAGAATTCCCTGGTTCGTAATCACTGTTCAGGTTGCATTGGTCCTCAATCGATGTTCAGGTTTCCCTGCTCCATGATCACTGTTCAAGTTGTCCTGATCCATAATAGCTGTTCAGCTCTTCCTGGTCCCTAATCAGTGTTCAGGTACCCTGATCCATAATCGATGTCCAGGTTGCCCTGGTGCATGATCGATGTTCAGGCTTCCCTGGTCCATAATCACTGTTCAGGGTGCCCTGACCCATAATCTCTGTTCAAGGTGCCGTAATCCATAGGCGACATTCAAGTTCCCTGGTCTATAATCACTGTTCAGGGTTCCCTGGTCCAAAAACACAGTGAAGGGTTCCCTATTCCATAATCACTGTGCAGGATGCCCAGGTCCATAATCACTGTTAAGGGTGCCTTGATCCATAATCGGTGTATAGGTTTCCCTGGTGCATAATCATAGTTCAGAGTGCCCTGCTCCACAGTCGATATTCAGGGTTCCCTGGTCGATAATCCCTGTTCAGGTTTCCCTGGTCCATTATCACAGTTCAGATTGCCTTGATCCATAATAACTGTTCAGCCTGCGCTGGTCCATACTCACTGTACAGGGTGTCCCGGGCCATAGACGATTTTGAGAATTCCCTGGTTCATAATCACAGTTGAGGTTGCATTGGTCCTCAATCGATGTTCAGGCTCCATAATCACTGTTCAGGGTGCCCTGGTCCATAATCGATGTTCAGCGTGCCATGATCCATAATCGAAGTTCAAGATTTGCTGGTCCATAATCACTGTTCAGGTTGCTCTGATCCATAATAGCTGTTCAACTTTTCCTGATTCATAATCAGTGTTCAGGTGCCCTGGTCCATAATCGATGTCCAGGGTGCCCTGGTCCATGATCGATTTTCAGGTTTCCCTGGTCCATAATCATTGTTCAGGGTGCCCTTATCCATAATCTCTGTTCAGGGTGCGCTGATCCATAGTCGATATACAAGTTCCCTGGTCCAAAATCACTGTTCAGTGTTCCTTGGTCCAAAATCACTGCTCGGCCTTCCCTTGTCCATAACCACTGTTCAGGTTTCCCTGGTCCAAAAACACAGTTCAGGGTTTCCTTTTCCATAATCACTGTGCAGGATGCCCTAGTCAGTAGTCGATGTTCACACTTCCCTGTTCAATAATCGTCATTGAGGTGCCCTGGTCCATAATCGATGTTCAGGGTTCCCTGATCCATAATCAATGTTTAGGGTGCCCTGGGCCATAAGAGATATTCAGGGTTCCTGGTCCATAATCACTGTTCAGGGTGCCCTGCTCCATAATAAATATTCAGGGTGCCCTGATCCATATCGACTTTCAGGCTACCCTGGTCGATAATCAAGGTTCAGGGATCCCTGGTGTAGAATCACTAATCAGGGTGCGATGGTCCATAATCACTGTTCAGGATGCCCTAGTCCATAATCACTTTTCATGGTGCCCTGGTTCATAATCACTGAGAAGGCTTCACTGCTCCATAACGACTCTTCAGTGTGCCATGGTCCATAGTCGATGTTCAGGGTTCCCTGGTCCATAATCAGTGTTCAAGTTGCACTCGTCCATAATCAAAGATCATATTTTCCTGGTCCATAATCACTGTTCAGGTTTCCATGTTCCATAATCGATTTTCACGCTGCCGTGGTCCGTAATCCTTTTTCAGGGTGCCCTCATCCATAGTCGATGTTCAGGGTTCCCTGGTCCATAATCATAGTTTAGGATGCCTTGGTCCATAATAACATTTCAGGGTACACTGGTCCATAATTACTCTTCAGGGTGCCCTGGTTCATAATCACAGATCAGGCTGCACTGGTCCATAATCACTGTTCAGTGTGCCAAGGTCCATAGTCGATGTTCAGGGTTCTCTAGTCCGTAATCACTGTTCAGGATGCGCTGGTACATAATCGATGTTTAGCCTTCCCTGGTCCATCATTACAGTTCAGGTGCCCTGGTTCATAATAGATGTTGAGGGTTCCCTGATCCATAATCACTTTTCAGGCTGCCCTGGTCCATAATGAATGTTCCGGTTTCCTGGTCCATAATCACTGTTCAGGATGCCCTTGTCCATAATCAATATTCAGGGTGCGCTTGTCCATAATCATGTTCAAGGTGTCGTAGTCCATAGTCGATGTTCAGGGTTCCCAGATCCATAATCACTGCTCTGGGTACACAGATCCATCATCGATATTCAGGGTGCCTTTGTCAATAATACCTGTTCAGGGTTCCCTGTTCCATAATACCTGTTCAGGGTGCCCTGGTCCATGTTCAAAGTTCAGGGTTCCCTGGTCCATAATCACTGTTCAGGGGTCCCCGTACCATAATAGATGTTCAGGGTTCCTGGTCCAAAATCACTGTTCAGGGTGCCCTGGTCTATAATCACTAATCAGGGTGCGCTGGTATATAATCACTCTTCAGGGTTCCCTGGTCCATGATCACTGTTCAGGGTAACCTTGTCCATAGTCGATGTTCAGGTTTCCTATGTCCATAATCACCGTTCAAGTACCCTGGTCCATAATCGATGTCAACGGTTCCTGGTGAAAAATCAAAGTTCAGGTTTCCCTGATCCATAATCACAGTTCATGGTGCCTTGGTCCATAATCAGTGTTCAGTGTTCCATGGTCCATAATCGCTGTTCAGGTTGCCCTGGTCCATATTCGATGTCCAGGGTGGCCTGGTCCATAATCGATGTTCAGGGTTCTCTGATCCATAATGACTGTTCAGTGTGCCTTGGTCCATAATCGGTGTTCATGTTTACCTGCTTCATAATCACTGTTCAGGGTGCCTTGGTCCATAATCGATATCCAGGGTGGCCTGTTCCATAATTGTTCACGGTTGGGTGGACCATAATCACAGTTCAGTGTGCCCTCATCCTTAGTCAATGTTCAGGGTTCCCCGGTACATAATCACTGTTCAGATTGCCCTAGTAGATAATCGAAGTTCAGGGTGTCCTGGATCATAGTCACTATTCAGGGTGCCCTGGTACATAAATTCGGTTCAGTGATCCCTGGTCCATAATAACTGTTCAGGTGCCCTGGTCCACAAGCACTGTTCAGGATCCCCAGGTCCATAATCGATGTTCAGGGTTGCCTTGTCCATAATCACTGTTGAGGATTTCCTGGTTCATAATAACTGTTCAGGGGTCCTGGCCCATAATCACTGTTCAGGGTGCCCAGGTCCATAATTGTTGTTCAGGGTTGCCTTCTACATAATCAGTGTTCAGGATGCCCTAGTGCATAATCACTGTCCTCTGTGCCCTGATACAATATCCCTGTTCAGGGTGCTCTCGTCCATAGTGGATATTCAGGTTTCCCTAATCCATAATCACCGTTCAGGGTACCCTGGTCCATAATCACTGTTCAGGATTTCCTGGTCCAAAATCACTTTTCAGGTTTCCCTGGTCCATAATCACTCTCCAGGGTTCTCTGGTCCATAATCACTGTTCAGGGTACCCTGCTCCATAGTCAATCTTCCGGGCTCCCTGGACCATAATCACCGTTCAGGATTTCCTGGTCCGAAATCACTCTTCAGGGTTCCCTGGACCATAATCACTGTTTAGGATGCCCTGGTCGATAATAGATGTTCAGGGTTCCTGGTCCATAGTCACTATTCCGTGTGCTGTGGTCCATAGTCAGTGTTCAGGGTTCCTTGTTCCATAATCGATGCTCAGGTTTCCCTGGTCCATAATCACTCTTCAGGTTGCCCTGGTTGATAATTGATGTTCAGGGTACCCTGCTCCATAATAAGCATTCAGGGAGCTGTGGTCCATAATAACTGTTTAGTTTGCTCGAATCCATAGTCTATGTTGAGAATTCCCTGGTCCATAATTATTCTTCAGAGATCCCTGGTTCATAACTGATGTTCAGAGTTCCTTGGTCCATAATCATTGCTCAGGATGCGCTGGTCCATAATCGATTTTTAGGTTGTACTGATCCATAATTGATAGTCAGGTTTCCCCGGTCCGTAATCACTGTTCAGGGTGCCCTATTCCAAAGTAGATGTTCAGCGTACCCTTGTCCTTAATCACAGTTTATTGTGTATTGCTCCATAGTCTATCTTCAGGGTTCCCTGGTCCATGATCACTCTTCAGGATTCCCTGGATTTAACCACTGTTCAGTCTGCACTGGTCCATAATCATTGTTCAGGTTTCCCTGGTCCATACTACGTGTCCAGGGGCCCTGGTCCATAATCACTGTTCAGGTTGCCTAGGTCCATAATCGATGTTCAGGGTTGACTATTCCATAATGACTGTTCTTGGTGCCCTGGTCCACGTTGCCCTGGTCTATAGTCGATGTCCAGGGTTCGCTGGTCCATAATCACTGTTCAGGGTTCCCTGATCCATAATGGATGACAGGGTTCCCTGGTGCATAATCACAGTTCAGGGTGCCTTGGTCCAAAACCCCTTTTCATGGTACCCTGGTCCATAGTCGATACACAGGGTTCGCTGTTACATAATCACTGTTCATGGTTCCCCGGTACAAAATCACTGTTGAGGGTTCCCTGGTCCATAATAACTCTCCAGGTTCCCTGGACCAAAATCACTGTTCAGGGATCCCTGGTCCATATTCACTGTTCAGGTTGCCCTGATCCATAGTTGATATTCAGGGTTCCCTGGTCCATAATTACCGTTCAGATGACCTAGTCCATAATCGAAATCCAAGTTTCCCTAGTCCATAATCACTCTTCAGGGTAACCCGGTCCATATTCACTGTTGAGATGACCTGGTTCATAATCAATGTCCAAGATTCCCTTGTCCATGATCAATGTTCAGGTTGCACTGGTCCATAATCGGTGTTCAGGTTGCCCTGGTCCATATTGATTTTCATGGTACCCTGGTCGATAATCAATGTTCAGTCTTCCTCGTCCATAATCATGGTTCAGAGTGCCCTACTCCATAGTCAGTCTTCACGTTTCCCTGGACCATAATCACTGTTCAGGATTTCCTGGTCCCAATTCACTCTGCAGGGTTCCCTGGTCCATAATCACTGTTCAGGGTGCTCTGGTGATAATCACTGTTCAGGGTGCCCTCATCCATAGTGACTGTTCAGGGTTACCCAGTCCGTAATCACTGTTAAGGATTCCCTGTTCGATAATCAATGTTCAAGGTACCCTGGTCCATAATCACTATTCAGGGTGCCGTGTTCCATAATCACTGTTTAGGTTGCTTGATTCCATAGTCCATGTTGAGAGTTCCCTGGTCGATATTCACTCTTAAGGACTCCCTTCTCCATAAGCGATATTCAGGTTTCCCTGGTCCATAATCTTTGCTTAGAAAGCGCTGGTCCATTATCGACTTTTAGGTATCCCTGGTCCATAATCGATATTCAGGGATCCCCGGTCCATAATCACTGTTCACAGTGCCCTGTTCCGTAATCAATGTTCAGCGTACCTTTGTCTGTAATCACAGTTTATGCTGTCCATGCACCATAGTCTATATTCAGGGTTCCCTGGTCCATGCTCACTGTTCAGGGTTCCCTGGAATTTAACCACTGTTCAGCTTCCCTGGTCCATAATCACTGTTCAGGTTTCCCTGGTCCATAATAACTGTTCAGGGGCCCTGGTCCATAATCACTGTTCAGGGTGCCCAGGTCCATAATCGATGTTCAGGATTGCCTAGTCCATAATCACTGTTCAGGGTGCCTTGGTTCAAAACCACTGTTCAGGGTGCCTGGTCCATAACGACTTTAAGGCTACCCTGGTCCATAATAAATGCGCAGGGTTCGCTGTTCCATAGTGACTGATCAGGGTTGCCTGGTCTATAATCACTGTTTAGGGTGCCCTGGGCTATAATCAATGTTCAGGGTTACCTTGTCTGAAATTACAGTGCAGGGTGCCGTGGTGCATAATCACGTTTCAGGATGCCCTGCTCCATAATTGATGTTCAACTTGCCCTAGTCCATAATCGTTGTTCAAGGTCCCTGGTCCACAATTACTATTCAGGGTGCCTGGTCCATAATCAATATTCAGGGTGCCTGGTCCATATCAACTTTAAGGATACCCTGGTCGATAATAAATGCTCAGGGTTCCCTGGTCCATAATGACTGATCAGGGTTCTCTGGTCCATAATCACAGTTCAGGTTTTTCTGGTGCAAAATTACAGTTCAGGGATCTGTGGTCCAAAATCACTCTTCAAGGTTCCCTGGTCCATAATCACTGTTCAGGTTTCCCTGGTCCATAATAAATTTTTAGGGGCCCTGTCCCATAATCACTGTTCAGGGTGCCCAGGGCCATAATCGATATTCAGGTTTGCCTTGTCCATAATCACTGTTCAGGGTGCTCTGTTCCATTATTATGGTTCAGGGTGCCCTGGTCCAAAATCCTTGTTCAGGGTGCTCTGGTCCATACTGGATATTCAGGTTTCCTTAATGCATAATGACTGTTCAGGGTGCCGTCGTCCATAATCAATGTTCAGGGTTCTCTTGTACGAAAGAACAGTTCATGGTGCCCTGGTCCATAATTTTTCTTCAGGGTTCCCTGGTCCATAATTACCGTTCTGGTGCCCTGGTCTACAATCGATGTCCAGGGTTCCCTGGTCCATAATTACTGTTCAGGGTGCTTTGGTCCAAAACCACTGTTCAGAGTGCCCTGGTCGATAATCACTGTTCAGGGTGCCCTGATCCATAGTCTATGTTCAGGATTCCCTGGTCCATAATCTCCGTTCAGATGACCTGGTCCATAATCAAAATCCAAGTGTCCCTGGTCCAAAATCAATGTATAGCGTGCCCTATTCCTTAATCGGTGTTCAGATTGCCCTTGTCCATATCGACATTCATGGTACCCTGGTCGATAATCAATGTTCAGTTGTCATGGTCCATAATCACTATTCAGGGTGCCCTTCTCCATAGTCAATCTTCAGGGCTCCCTGGACCATAATCACTGTTCAGGAATTCCAGGTCCAAAATCACTCTTCAGGGTTCCCTGGTCCATAATCAATGTTCATGGTGTTCTGGTCCATAATCACTGTTCAGGCTGTCCTCATCCATTGTCAATTGTCAGGGTTCCCCAGTCTGTAATCACTGTTTAGGATTCCCTGGTTGGTAATTGATGTTCAGGGTGCCCTGGTCCAAGTCACTATTCAGGGTTCGCTGGTCCATAGTCACAGTTCAGGGTGCCCTGGTCCATAATCCATTACCAGTGTGGCCTGATCCATAATCGGTGTTCAGGTTTACCTGCTCCATAGTCAATATTCAGGGTGCCCTGGTCCATAATCACAGTTCAGGATACCCTGGTCCATAATCAATGTCCAGTTTTCCCTGGTCCATAATCACTGTTCAGGGTGCCCTGGTCCATAATCGATATCCAGGTTGTCCTGGTCCATAATCAATGTTCACGTTATCCTCTTCCATAGTCTATATTCAGGCTTCCCTGGTCTATAATCACTGTTCAGGGTTCCCTGGTCCAAAATAACTGTTAAGGTTGTCCTAATCCAAAATCACAGTTCACGGTGCCCCATCCATAATCACTGTTCAGGGTGTCCTCGTCCATAATCGATGTTCAGCGTTCCCTGGTCCATAACCGAAGTTCAGGGTTTCCTGGTCCATAAATACCTTTCAGGGTGCTCTTTTCAATAATCACTATTCAGGGTTCCCTGTTCCATAGTCGAAGTTCAGAGTTCTCTGGTTCATAATCACTGTTCAGGTTGCCCTGGTCGATAATCCATTTTCAGGGAACCCTAGTCCATAGTCACTATTCAGGGTGCCCTGGTCCATAATCACGGTTCAGGGTTCCCTGCTCCATAATAACTGTTCAGGTGCCCTGGTCCATAATCAATGTTCAGGGTGCCCAGGTCCATAATCGATGTTCTGCGTTGCCTTGTCCATAATCACTGTTCAGGATTCCCTGGTCATAATCACTCTTCAGGGTTCCCTGGTACAAAATCACTGTTCAGGATTTCCTGTTCCAAAATCACTCTTCAGGGTTCCCTGGTCCATAATCACTCTTCAGTGTGCTCTGGTGATAATCACTGTTCAGGGTGGCCTCATCCATAGTCAATGTTCAGGGTTTCCCAGTCTATAATCACTGTTTAGGATGCCCTGGTCGATAACCGAAGTTCAGGGAGCCCTGGTCCATAATCATTGCTCAGAATGCACTGGTCCATAATCGACTTTTAGGTTTCCCTGTTCTATAATCGATATTCAGGGTTCCCCGGACCATGATATCAGTTCAGGGTGCCCTGTTCCATCATCGACATTCAGCATACCCTTGTCTGCAATGACAGTTTATTGTGTCCTGCTCCATAGTCTATCTTCAGGCTAACCTGGTCCATATGCACTGTTCAGGTTTCCCTGGACTTTAACCACTGTTCAGGCTGCCCTAGTTCATGATCACTGTTCAGGTTTCCCTGGTCCATACTCACTGTTCAGGGGCCCTGGTCCATAATCACTGTTCAGGGTGCCCTCATTCATAGTCAATGTTCAGGGTTACCCAGTCCGTAATCACTGTTTAGGATGCCCTCATCGATAATTGATGTTCAGGGTGCCCTAGTCCATAGTCACTATTCATTTTCCCCTGGTCCATAATCACTGTTAAGGATTCCCTGTTCGATAATCGATGTTCAAGGTACCCTGGTCCATAATCACTATTCAGTGTGCCATGGTCCATAATCACTGTTTAGGTTGCTTGATTCCATAGTCCATGTTGAGAGTTCCCTAGATCATAATCACTCTTCAGGTCTCCCTGCTCCATAACCGATATTCAGGGTTCCCTGGTTCATAATCTTTGCTTAGAAAGTGCTGGTCCATTATCAACTTTTAGGTATCCATGGTCCATAATCGATATTCAGGGATGCCCGGACCATAATCTCTGTTCAGGGTGCCCTGTTCCATCATCGATGTTCAGCGTACCCTCGTCCGTAATCACAGTTTATTGTGTCCTGCTCCATAGTCTATCATCTGGGTTCGCTAGTCCATACTCACTGTTCAGGCTTCCCTGCATTTTAACCACTGTTCAGGATGCCCTGGTCCATAAACACTGTTCAGGGTGCCCTGGTCCATAATCAATTTCCAGGTTGCCATGGTCCATAATACATGTTCAGGTTGCCCTTTACAATAATCGATGTTCAGGTTTTCCCTGGACTATAATCAGTGTTCAGGCTGCCCTGGTCCATAATTTATGTTCAGGGTTCCTGGCCATAATCACTGTTCAGGGTGTCCTGGTCCATAATAAATATGCAGGGTGCCCTGATCCATATCGAATTTCAGGCTACCTTGGTCGATAATCAATGTTCACTGATTCCTTGTCCATAATCACATTTCAGGTTAAAGTGCTCCATAATACATGTTCAGGGTTTCTGGTCAATAATCACTGTTTAAGATTCTCTGGTCCATAGTCGATATTCAGGGTTCCATGGTCCATACTCACTGTTCAGGGTGCCCTGATCCATAATCGATGAGCAGTGTGGCCTGGTCCATAATCAGTGTTCAAGTTTACCCACTCCATAATCAATGTTCTGGGTGCCCTGGTCCATAATCACAGTTCAGGAACCCTGGTCCATAATCATTGCCCAGTTTTCCCTGGTCTGAAATCACTGTTCATGTTTTCCTGGTCCATAACTGATTTTCAAGTTGCCCTAGTCCATAATCGTTGTTCAGGGTTCCTGGTCCACAATTACTATTCAGGGTGCCTGGTCCATAATCAATATTCAGTGTGCCTAGTCCATATCAACTTTAAGGATACCCATAATCACCGTTCAGGTGCCCTGGTCCTTAATCAATATCCAGGGTTCCCTGGTCCATAATCACTGTTCAGGGTCCCCTGGTCCATAATCTATTCAGGATCCCCTGATCCATAGTCGATGTTCAGAGTTCCCTGGTCGATAATTACCGTTCAGATGACCTGGTCCATAATCGAAGTCCAGGGGTCCTGAATCGATGTTCAGGGTTCCCTGTTCCATAATCACTGTTCAGGGTGCCCTGGACAATAATCAGTATTCAGCGTGCCCTGGTCCATATAGTTTTTCAGGCTACCCTGGTCGATAATCAATGTTCAGGGTTCCCTGGTCCATAATCACTGATCAGGGTTTGCTGGTCTATAATTACCGTTAAGGTTCCCTGGTCCATAATCGATGTTCATGGTTCCCTAGTCCATGATCACTGTTCAGGGTGCACTGCTCAATAATCAATGCTCAGTTTTCCCTTGTCCATAATCACAGTTTAGGGTGCCTTGCTCCATAGTCAATCTTCAGGGCTCCCTGGACCATAATCACTCTTCAGGTTTCCCTGGTCCATAGTCACTGATCAGGGTTTGCTGGTCTATAATCACTGTTCAGATTTCCCTGGTCCATAATGACAGTTCAGGGTGCCTTGGTCCTTAATCGCTGTCCAGGGTTCCCTGGTCCATAACCACTGTTCAGGTTGCCCGGGTCCATAATCAATGTTCAGGGTGACGTGGTCCATCTCGTTGTTTAGGGTTCCCTGGTCCATAATAACTGTTCAGGGTACACTTGTCCATAATCGATGTTCAGGTTTCCCTGGTCCATCAGCACCATTCAGTTACCCTGGTCCATACTCGATGTCTAGGGTTTCCTGGTCCATAATCACTGTTCAGAGTGCCCTAGTCAATAGTTGATGTCCAGGGTGCACTGGTCCATAATCATGGTTCAGGGTAACCAGGTCCATAATCACTGTGACGTGTTCCCTGGGCCATAGTCAATTTTCAGGATTCCCTGGTCCATAATCACTTCTCAGGGTTTCCTGTTCCATAATTGATATTCAATTTGCCCTTGTCCATAATCGCTGTTCAGGGTTCCTGGTCCATAATTACTGTTCAGGGTGCCTGGTCCATAACGACTTTAAAGCTACCCTGGTCCATAATAAATGCTCAGGGTTCGCTGTTCCATAATGAATGATCAGGGTTGCCTGGTCCATAATAACTGTTCAGGGTGCCCTGGTCAATAATCGATATCCAGGGTGCCCTGGTCCATAATTGATATTCACATTACCCTGGTCCATAATCAGTGTTCAGGGTCCCATGGTCGAAAATACTTTTCAAGGTTCCCTGGTCGATAAAAACTGTTCAGGTTTCTCTGCTCGAAAATCACAGTTCAGGTTTCCCTGGTCGATAATCACTGTTCAGGATCCCCTGGTACATAGTCAATGTTCAGGGTTCCCTGGTCCATATACACCGTTCATGTGCCCTGGCCCTTAATCCATATCCAGGGTTCCCTGGTCCATAATCTATTTTCAGGGTGCTTTGGTCCATAATCAATGTTCAGGATGCCCTATTTCATAATCGATATACAGTGTTCCTGGTCCATAATCACTTCTCAGGGTTTCCTGGTCCATAATCGGTATTCCATTTGCCCTAGTCCATAATCGCTGTTCAGGGTTCCTGGTCCATAACGACTTTAAGGCTACCCTGGTCCATAATAAATGTGCAGGGTTCGCTGTTCCATAGTGACTGATCAGGGTTGCCTGGTCCATAATCACTGTTCAGTGTGCCCAGGTCCATAATTGATGTTCAGGATTGCCTTGTCCACAATCATTCTTCAGGGTGCCCTGGTCCATAATCACTTTCCAGGTAGCCCTGGTCCAAAATCCCTGCTCAGGGTGCTAAAGTCCATAGTGGATATTCAGGTTTCCCTAATCCATAATCACTCTTCAGGGTGCCCAAGTCCATAATTGAAGTTCAGGGTTCCCTTGTATGAAAGAACACTTCAGGCTCCCCTCGTCCATAGTCTATATTCAGGGTTCCCTGGGCTATAATCACTGTTCAGTTTGCCTTGTTCGATAATCGATGTTCAGGTTTCCCTGGCCCATAATCATTATTCAGGGTGCCGTGGTCCATAATCACTCTTTAGATTGCTCAATTCCATAGTCGATATTGAGAGTTCTGTGGCCATTATCACTCTTCAGGTTTACCTGGTCCATAAGCTGAGTTCAGGGTTCCCTGTTCCATAATCATTGCTCAGGATGTGCTGGTCCATAATCGAATTTAAGTTTCCCTAGTCCGTAATCTATATTTAGGGTTCCCCGGACCGTAATCTCTTTTCAGGGTCCCCTGTTCCATCATAGACGTTCAGCGTACCCTTGTCCGTAATCACAGTTTATTGTGTCCTGCTCCATAGTCCATCATCAGGGTTCCCTGGTCCATACTAACTGTTCAGGGTTCCCTGCATTTTAACCACTGTTCAGGCTGCCCTGGTCTGTAATCACTGTTCAAGTTTCCCTGGTTCATAATAACTGTTCAGGGTCCCTGGTCCATAATTGGTGTTCAAGTTGCCCTGGTCCATATCGACTTTCATGCTACCTTGGTCAATAACAAATGTTCAGTTTTCCTGTCCAGAATCATTGATCGAGGTGCACTGTTCCATAGTCAATTTTCAGGGTTCCCTGGTCCATAATCACTGTTCAAGGTGCTCTTGTCCATAATCACTGTTCAGGGGGCCCTGGTAAAAAAAATCACAGTTCAGGATTTTCTGATACATATCGATTTTCAGGTTACCCTGGTCAATAATCAATGTTCAGGGTTCCCTGGTCCACAATCACTAATCATGGTGTGCTGGTCCATACACACAGTTCAGTGTGCCCTAGTCCATAATCACTGTTAAGTTTGCTCTAGTCCATAAGCACTGTGCAGGGTACCCTGGTCCGTAGTCGACCTTCAGGGACCCAGGTCCATAATCACTCTTCAGGGTACACTGGTCCATAATCGATATTCAGGGTGTCCTGGTCTATAAGCACTGTTCAGGATGCCCTTGTCCATTATCACCGTTCAGTCGCCCTTGTCAATAGTTGATGTTCAGGGTTCCCTGGTCCATAATCAATATTCAGGTTATGCTGGTCCATAATCACTGTTCAGGGAGCCCTGGTCCACCATCGATATTCATGGTTCCCTATTCCATTATCACTGTTCAGGGTGCCCTGGTCCCTAATCGATGTTCAGGCTGCCCTGGTCCATAATTGATGTTCAGGGTGCCCTGGTCCATATTCACTGTTCACGGTGCCCTGGTCTATAATCACTGTTCGGGTTTCCCTGGTCCATAACCAATATTCAGGGTTCGCAGGTCCATAATCATTGCTCAGGTTTCCCTGGTCCTTTATCACTGTTTGGGATTCCATAGTCGAGATTCAGGGTTCCCTGGTCAAAAATCATAGTTAAGGGTGCCTTTGTCCATAAGAACTGTTCAGTGTGCAGTAGTCCATAATCATTATTCAGGGTGCTCTGGTCCATAGTCTCGATGTTCAGGATTCCATGGTCCATTGTCACTGTTCAGGGTGCCCTGGTCCATAAAAGATGTTCAGAGTGCCCTAATCCATTATTGATTTTAATGGTTCCATGGTCCATAATCACTTTTCAGTCTGCCCTGGTCAATAAAAGATGTTCAAAGTGCCCTGATCCATAATTGATGTTAATGGTTCCATGGTCCATTATCACTTTTCAGGATGCCTTGGTCCGTTGTCAATGTTCAGGATTTTTTGGACCACAATCTCTGTTCACGTGCCCTGGTCTATAATTTCTGTGCAGGGTTCCCTGGTCCGTAATCAGTGTTCAGGGTGCCCTTATCCGTAATCGGTGTACAGGGTTCCCTGGTGCTTAATAACTGTTCAGAGTTCCTTGTTCCATAGTCACTGTTCAGGGTTCCCTGATAAAAAATCACAGTTCAGGTTTCTCTGATCCATATCGACTTTCAGGCTACCCTGGTCGATAATCAATGTTCAGGGTTTCGTGGTCCATAATTATTGCTCAGGATGTGCTCATCCATAAACGACTTTATGTTTCCCTGGTTCATAATAGATATTCAGAGATCCCAGGACCATAATCTCTGTCCAGGGTGCCCTGTTCCATCATCGATGTTCAGGTAACCCTTGTCCATAATCACAGTTTTTTGTGTCCTGCTCCATACTCTATCTTAAGGGTTCTCTGGTCCATACACACTGCTCAGGGTTCCCTGCATATTATTCATTGTTCAGGCTTCCCTGGTCCATATCGACTTTCATGCTACCCTCGTCGATAATCAATGTTCAGTTTTCCTGTCCATAATCACTCTTAAGAGTGCCCTGTTCCATAGTCAATCTTCAGGGTTCCCTGGTCCATAATCACTGTTCAGGGTTCCCTGGTCCATAAACGAATTTCAGCGTTCCCCGGTCCAAAATCATTGCTCAGGATGTGCTGGTCCAGAATCGTCTTTTAGGTTACCCTGGTCCATAATCGATATTCAGGGTTCGCCGGTCCATAATCGCAGTGCAGGGTGCCCTGTTCCATAATGGATCTTCAGCGTACCCTTGTCTGCAGGCACAGTTTATTGTGTCCTGGTCCATAGTGTATCTTCAGTGTTCCATGGTCCATACTCATTGTTCAGGTTTCCCTGGACTTTATCCACTGTTCAGACTGCCCTGGTCCATAATCACTGTTCAGGGTGCCCAGGTCCATAATCGATATTCAGGGTTGCCATGTCCATAATCACTGTTCAGGGTGCCCTGGTCCATAATCACTCTCCAGGTTGCCCTGGTCCAAAATCCCTGTTCAGGGTGCTAAAGTCCGTAGTGAATATTCAGCTTTCCCTAATCCATAATCACTCTTCAGGGTGCCCTAGTCCATAATCGAAGTTCAGGGCTCCCTTGTATGTAACAACAGTTGAGGGTGCCCTGGTCCATAATCTATATTCATAGTTCCCTGAGCTATAGTCACTGTTCAGGAATCCCTGGAACAAAATCACTGTTCAGTTTGCCCTCTTCGATAATCGATATTCACGTTGCCCTTGTCCATAATCACTGTTTAGATTGCTTGATTCCATAGTCGATATTGAGAGTTCCCTGGTCGATTATCACTGTTCAGGGTCACCTGGTCCATAAGCTAAGTTCAGGGTTCCCTGGTTTATAATCATTGCTCAGGATGTGCTGTTCCATAATCGACTTCTTCTTTCCATGGCCCATAATCGATATTCAGAGTTCCCTGGACCGTAATCTCTGTCAAGGATGCCCTGTTCCATCATCAATGTTCAGCGTACCCTTGTCCATAATCACAGTTTTTTGTGTCCTGCTTCATAGTCCATCTTAAGGGTTCCCTGGTCCATACTAACTGTTCAGGGTTCCCTGCATATTAACCACTGTTCAGGCTACCCTGGTCAATAATCACTCTTCATGTTTCCCTGGTCTATAATAACTCTTCAGGTGCCCTGGTCCATAATCTGTGTTCAGGTTGCCCTGGTCCATATCAACTTTCATGCTAACATTTTCCATAGACAATGTTCAGTTTTCCTGTCCATAATCACTGCTCAGGGTTCCCTGTTCCAGAGCCGATGTTCAGGGTTCCCTTTTCCATAATCACTGTTCAGGTTGCCCTGGTCGATAATCGATGTTCAGGGTACCTTGGTCCATAATGAGTATTCAGGGTGCCATCGTCCCTAATCAATGTTTACATTGCTCAATTCCATAGTCGATGTTCAGAGTTCCCTGGTCCATAATCACTCTTCACAGTTCCCTGTTCCATAACTGAAATTCAGGGTTCCCTGGTCCATAATCATTGCACAGGATGCGCTGGTCCATAATCTACTTTTAGTTTGCCCTGGGCCATAATCGATATTCAGGGTTCCCCGGTCCATAATTGCAGTTCAGGGTGCCCTGTTCCATAATCGATGATCAGCGTACCCTTGTCCATAGTCACAGTTTAGTGTGTCCTAGTCCATAGTCTATGTTCAGGGTTCCCTGGTCCATATTCACTGTTCAGCTTTCCCTGGACTTTATCCACTGTTCAGGGTATGCAGGTCCATAATCACTGTTCAGGTTTCCCTGATCCATAATAACTTTTCAGTGGCTCTGGTCCATAATCACTGTTCATTGTGCACTGGTCCATATTCACTGTCCAGAGTGCCCTGTTCCAAAATCCCTGTTCTGGGTGCTCTGGTCCATAGTTGATATTCATGTTTCCCTAATCCATAATCACTGTTCAGGGTGCCGTCATCCATAATCTATGTTCAGGGTTCTCTTGTACGAAAGAACAGTTCATGATGTCCTGGTCCATAGTCTATATTCAGGGATCCAAGGTCCATAATCACCGTTCTGGTGCCCTTGTCTATAATCGATGTCCAGGGAATCCTGGTCCATAATCACTGTTCAAGGTTCCATGGTCCAAAATCCCTGTTGAGGTTTCCCTGGTCCATAATCACTGTTCAGGTTCACTGGTCTAAGATCACTGCTCAGGGATCCCTGGTCCAAAATCAATGTTCAGTTTGCCCTCTTTGATAATCGAAGATCACGTTGCCCTGGTGCATAATCACTATTCATGGTGCCGTGGTCCATAATCACTATTCATGGTGCCATGGTCCATAATCACTGTTTAGATTGCTTGATTCCATTGTCGATGTTGAGACTTGCCTGGTCCATTATCACTCTTCAGGGTTACCTGGTCCATAAGCTAAGTTAAGGGTTCCCTGGTCCATAATCATTGCTCATGATGTGCTGTTCCATAATTGACTTCATGTTTCCCTGGCCCATAATCGATATTCAGAGTTCCCCGGACCGTAATCTCTGTTCAGGGTGCCCTGTTCCATCATTGATGTTCAGTGTACCCTTGTCCGTAATCACATTTTTTTGTGTCCTGCTCCATAGTCCATTTAAGGGTCCCTGGTCCATACTCACTGTTCAGGGTTTCCTGCATATTAACCACTGTTCAGGCTACCCTGGTCCATAATCACTCTTCAGGTTTCCCTGGTCCATAATAACTCTTCAGGTGCCCTGGTCCATAATCGGTGTTCAGGTTGCCCTGGTCCATATCGACTTTCATGCTGCTCTTTTCCATAATCACTGTTCAGTTTTCCTGTCCAAAATCACTGTTAAGGGTTCCCTGATCCAGAGTCGATGTTCTGGGTTCCCTTTTCCATAATCACTGTTCAGGTTGCCCTGGTCGATAATCAATGTTCAGGGTACCTTGGTCCATAATGAGTATTCAGGGTGCCATCGTCCATAATCACTGTTTAGGTTGCTCCATTCCATAGTCGATATTCAGAGTTCCCTGGTACATAATCACTCTTCACAGTTCCCCGGTCCATAACCGAAATTCAGGGTTCCCTGGTCCATAAACATTGCACAGGATGCGCTGGTCCATAATCGACTTTTAGGTTACCCTGGTCCATAATCGATATTCAGGGTTCCCCAGTCCATAATCGCAGTTCAGGGTGCCCTCTTCCATAATCGATGTTCAGCATACCCTTGTCTGTAGTCACAGTTTATTGTGTCCTGGTCCATAGTCGATTTTCAGGGTTCCCTGGTCCATAATCACTGTTCAGGATGCCCTGGTCAATAATCGATGTTCAGCCTTCCCTGGTCCATAATAACCGTTCAGGTGCCCTGGTCCATAATAGATGTCCAGGGTTCCCTGATCCATAATCACTTTTCAGGGTTCCTGTTCCATAATCCCTGTTCAGGTTGCCCTTGTCCATAATCAATATTCAGGGTTCCCTGATCAATAATCACTAATCAGCGTTCGCTGGTCCATAATCATAGTTCAGGTTGGCCTGGTCCATAATCCGTGTTCAGGTTTATCTGCTTCATAATCACTGTTTAGGGTGCCTTGGTCCATAATCGATACCCAGGGTGGCCTGGTCCATAATTGATGTTCATGGTTCTCTGGTCCATAATGACTGTTCAGTGTGCTTTGGTCCATAATCGGTGTTCAGGTTTAACTGCTCCATAATCAGGGTTCAGGATGGTCTGGTCCATACTTGATGTTAAGATTCCCTGGTCCATAATTACCATTCAGTTGCCCTTGTCCATAATTGATGTTCAGGGTTCCCTGGTCCATGATCAGTGTTCAGGATGCCTGGACCATAGTCGAAATTCAGTGTTCCCTGTTCCATAATCACTGTTCATGTTTCCCTGTACCAAAATCACTGTTCAGGTATCCCTGGTCCATAATCACTGTTCAGGCTGTCCTGGTCCATACTCGATGTGCAGGGTTCCCTCTTCCATTTTTGATGTTCATGGTGCACTGGTCCGTAATCGAAGTTAAGGGTTCCCTGTTCCATAATCGGTGGTCCTGGAGCCCTGGTCCATAATCACTGTGCAGGGATCCTTGGTAGATAATCGGTGTTCAGGGTTCCCTGGTACAATATCACTGTTCAGGGTGCCCTGGCCAATAATCGATGTTCAGGGTTCCGTGTCCATACTCACTGTTCAGGGTGCCATGATCCATAATCAATTTTCAGGGTGCCCTGGTTCATAATCCGCTTTAAGGCTACACTGGTCGATAACCAATGTTCAGGGTTCCCTGGTCCATAATCAGTGATGAGGGTTTGCTGGTCCATAATGAGTGTTCAGGATTCCCTGGTCCATAATCACAGTTTAGGGTGCCTTGGTCCATAATAACTGTTCAGGGTGCACTGGTCCATACATACTGTTCAGGGTGCCCTGGTTCATAATCACAGATCAGGCTGCACTGCTCCATAATCACTGTTCAGTGAGCCAAGGTCCATAATCACAGTTCACGGTGCCTTGGTCCACAAAGAGTGTTCAGGGTTCCATGGTCCATAATCACTGTTCAGGGTGCCCTAGTCCATAATCGATGTCAAGGGTACCCTGGTCCATAACCAATGTTCAGGCTTCCCTGTTCCATATTCACTGTTCAGGTTGCCCTGGTTCATAATCTCTCTTCAGAATGCTCTGGTCCATAGTCGATATTCAAGTTTCCCTGGTCCATAATCACTGGGAAGGATGCCCTGGACCATAATCGGTGTCCAGGTTTCCCTGATCCATAATCACTTTTCATGGTGCCCTTGTCCATAATAAATTTTCAGGGTTCCTGGGGCATAATCACTGATCAGCATGTCCTGGTCCATAATCAATTTTCACATTCCCTAGTCCATAATCACTCTTCAGTGTGCCCTGGTCCATAGTCGATATTCAGTGTTCCCTGATCCATATCGACTTTCAGGATACCCTGGTCGAAAATCAATGTTCAGGGAACCCTGCTCTATATTCACTAATCAGGGTGAGCTGGTCTATAATCACTACTCAGGGTGCCCTGGTCCATAATAAATGTTCAGCTTTCCTGGTCCATAATCACTGTTCAAGGTGCCCTGGTCGATAATCGATGTGCTGCGTTCCTGGTGCATAATCACTGTTCAGGGTGCCCTGGTCCATAATCGATATTCAGGGTTCCCTGGTTCGTGATCAGTGCTCAGGGTACCCTTGTCCATAACCGATGTTCAGGTTTTCCTGGTCCATAATCATAGTTCATGGTGCCTTGGTCCATAATCAGTGTTCAGTGTTCCATGGTCCATAATCACAGTTCAGGGTGCCCTGGCCCATAATCGAAGTCCAAGTTGGCCTGGTCCATAATCGATGTTCAAGGTTGTCTGGTCCATAATGACTGTTCAGTGTGCCTTGGTCCATAATCGGTGTTCAGGTTTGCCTGCTCCATAATCACTGCTCAGGGTGCCCAGGTCCATAATCGATGTCCAGGGTGGCCTGGTCCATAATCATTGTTCAGTGTTCCACGGTCCATAATCACTGATCAGGGTGCGCTGGCCCATAATCGATGTCAAAGTTGGCCTGGTCCATAATCAATGTGCAGGGTTACTGGTCCATAATCACTGTTAAGGGTTCCCTGGTCAATAATCGATATTCAGGGTTCCCTACTCAATGATCAGTGCTCAGGGTACCCTCGTCCATAGTGGATGTTCAGTTTCCCTGGTCCATAATCACAGTTCATGTTGCCTTGGTCCATAAACAGTGTTCAGTGTTCGATGGTCCATAATCACTGTTCAGGGTGCCCTGGTCCATAGTCTTTCTCCAGGGTGGCCTGGTCCATAATCGATGTTCAGGTTCTCTGGTCCAAAAGCACTGTTCAGGTTACCCTGGTCCATAATCGATATTCAGGGTTCCTTGTCCATAATCACTGTTCAGGGTGCCATGATCCATAATCAATGTTCAGGGTTCCCTGGTCCATAATCACTGTTCAGAGTGCCCTGGTCCAAAATCGATAATCAGTGCTCCCCGCTCCATAATCACTGTCCAGGTTTCCATGGTCCAAAATCACTGTTCAGGATTTCCTTGTCCATAATCACAGGTCAGGGTGCCCTGGTCAATAATCGATGTCCGGGATGTGCTAGACCGTAACAATGTATAGGGTTCCCTGATCCATAATCACTGATCAGACTTTGCTGGTCCATAATGACTGTTCAGGGTTCCCTCGTCCATAATCACAGTTTAGGGTGCCTTGGTCCATAATAACTGTTCACTGTTCACTGGTACATAAATACTGTTCAGGGTACCTGGGTCATAATCACTGATCAGGTTTCACTGCTCCATAATCACTGTTCAGGTTTCCATGTTCCAAAATCACTGTTCAGGATTTCCTTGTCCATAATCACAGGTCAGGGTGCCCTGGTCAATAATCGATGTCTGGGATGTGCTGGACCATAATCGGTGTTCAGGGTTCCCCAGTCCATAATCACAGTTCAGGGTGCCTGGTCCATTATGGACTTTCAGACTGCCCTTGAGTATAATCAATGTTCAGGGTTCCCTCATCCATAATCACAATTTAGGGTGCCTTGGTCCATAGTAACTGTTCACTGTGCACTGGTCCATAAATACTGTTCAGTGTGCCCTGGTTCATAATCACTGATCAGTTTTCACTTCTCCATAATCACTGTTCAGTGTGCCATGGTCCATAGTTGATGTTCATTGTTCCCTGGTCCATAATCACTGTTTAGGGTGACATGGTCCATAGTCGAAAATCAGGGTTCCCTCATCCATAATGACTGTTCATTGTTCCTTGGTCCAAAATCACTGTTCAGGGTTCCCTGGTCCATAACCACTCTTTAAGATGCCCTGGTGCATTGTCGATGTGCAGGGTAAACTGGTCCCTAATCACTGTTCAGGTACCCTGATCCATAATCAAAGTTCAGAGTGCCCTGGTCAATAATTGATGTCCAGGATGTGCTGGACCACAATCGGTGTTCAGGGTTCACTGATCGATAAACACCGTTCAGGGTTCCTTGGTCCATAATCGGTGTTCAGCGTTCCCTGGGCGAAAAATACTGTTCAGGGTTCCCTGGTCCATAAACAGTGTTCAGGATTCCCTGGTTCAAAAAACACAGTTCAGGGTTCCCTTCTCCATAATCACTGATCAGGGTACACTGGTCCATATTCGATATTCATATTTCCCTGGTTCATAATCTCTGTTCAGGGTGAAATGGTCCATAGTCGAAAATCAGGGTTCCCTGGTCCATAATGACTGTTCAGGGTTCCCTCGTCCATAATCACAGTTCAGGTTGCCTTGGTCCATAATAACACATCAGGGTGCACTGGTCCATACTCATTGTACCTGGTGTCCGGGGACATAGTCGATTTTCAGAATTCCCTGGTTTGTTATAATTGTATGGGTTGCACTGTTCCTCAATCGATGTTCAGGCTTCCCTGCTCCATAATCACTGTTCAGGTTGCCCAGGTCCACAATCGATGTTCAGGGTGCCATGATCCATAATCAAAGTTCAAGTCTTCCTGGTCCATAATCACTGTTCTGGTTGCACTGATCCATAAGAGCAGTTCAGCTTTTCCTGGTCCATAATCAGTGTTCAGGTGCCCTGGTCCATAATCGATGTCGAGGTTGCCCTGGTCCATGTTCGATGTTCAGGATTCCCTGGTCCATAATCACTGTTCAGGGTGCCCTGACCCATAATCTCTGTTCAGGGTGCCCTGATCCGTAGGCGATATTCAAGTTCCCTGGTGTATAGTCACTGTTCAGGGTTCCCTGGTCAAAAACACAGTGAAGGATTCCCTATTCCGTAATCATTGTGCAGGATGCCCTGCTCAATATTCGATATTCATGCTTCCCTGTTCAATAACCATTTTTCAGGGTGCCCTGCTCCATTTCACTGCTCAGGATGGCCTGGTGCATACTCCATGTTAAGACTCCCTGCTCCATAATCACTGTTCAGAGTTCCCTGGTCCATAATCACTGTTCAGGGTGCCCTTGTCCATAATTGATGTTCAGGGTTCCCTTTTCCATAATCGATGTTCATTCTGCCCTCATCCGAAATCGATGTTCAGGGTTCCCTGTTCCATAATCGAAGGTCATGGTGCCGTGGTCTATACTCACTGTTCAGCGTGCCTTCATCCATAAATGGTGTTCAGGTTTCCCTGGTCCATAATCACTGTTCAGGGTGCCATGATCCATAATCAATGTTCAGGGTTCCCTGGTCCATAATCACTGACCAGGGTTTCTTTGTCCATAATAACTGTTCATGGTTCCCTTTTCCATAATCAGTTTAGAGTGCCTTAGTCCATAATAACTGTTCAGGTTTCGCTGGTCCATAATCACAGTTCAGGGTGCCCTGGTCCAAAATCGATATTCAGTGCTCCCTTCTCCATAATCACTGTTCAGGATTCCATGGTCGAAAATCACTGTAGAGGATTTCCTTGTCCATAATCACAGATCTGGGTGCCCTGGTCAATAATCGATGTCCGGGATGTGCTAGACCATAATTGGTGTTCAAGGTTCACCAGTCCATAATCACAGTTCAGGGTGCCCTGGTCCATTATGGACTTTCAGGTTTCCCTTGAGGATAATTAATGTTCATGGTTCCCTGGTCCATAATCACTGATCAGTGTTTTCTGGTCCATAATGACTCTTCAGGTTTCCCTTGTCCATAATCACAGTTTACGGTGACTTGGTCAATAATAACTGTGCAAGGTGCATTGGTCCATAAATACTGTTCAGGGTGCCATGGTTCATAATCACTGATCAGGCTGCAGTGCTCCACAATCACTGTTCATTGTGCCATTGTCCATAGTCGATGTTCAGTGTTCCCTGGTCCATAATCACTGTTCAGGGTGCACTGGTCCATAATTGATGTTCATAGTTCCCTGGTCCATAATCACTGTTTAGGGTGACATGGTCTGTAGTAGAAAATCAGGGTTCCCTGGTCCATAATCACTGTTCAGAGTTCCCTGGTCCAAAATCACTGTTCAGGGTTCCCTAGTCCATAACCAATCTTCAGGGTGCCCTGGTGCATTTTCGATGTTCAGGGTACCCTGGTCCCTAATCACCGTTCAGGTACCCTGATCCATAATCAAAATTCAGGGTGCCCGGGTCAATAATCGATGTCCACGTTGTGCTGGACAATATTCGTTGTTCAGGTTTCCCTAGTCCATAATCACAGTTCAGGGTGCCTTGGTCCATAATCGGTGTTCAGCGTTCCCTGCTCCATAATCACTGTTCAGGGTTCCATGGTCCAAAATCACTGTTCAGGATTCCCTTTTCCATACTCATATTTCAGGGTGCTCTGATCAATAATCGATGTCCAGGATGGGATGTGCTGGACCATAATTGGTGTTCAGGATTCCCTTGTCCATAATCACAGATCAGCGTGCCTTGGTCAATAATCGGTGTTCAGGGTTCCCTGGTCCATAATCACTATTCAGGGTGCCCTGATCCATAATCTCTGTTCAGGGTGGCCCGATCCATAGTCGATATTCAAGTTCCCTGGTCCAAAATCACTGTTCCCTGTTCCCTGGTCCAAAATCACTGCTCAGCCTTCCCTTGTCCATAATCACTGTTCAGGGTTCCCTGATCCAAAAACACAGTTCAGGGTTCCCTGTTCCATAATCACTGTGCAGGATGCCCTAGTCAAGAGTCGATATTCACGGTTCCCTGTTCAATAGTCATCATTGAGGTGCCCTGGTCCATAATCGATATCCAGGATGCCCTGGTCCATTATTGATGTCTAGGGTTGCGTGGTGCATAATCACTGTTCAGGATTCCATGGTCCATAATCACTGTTCAGGATTTCTTGGTCCAAAATCACTGTTCAGGTTTCCCTTGTCCATAATCACAGTTCAGAGTGCCCTGGTCAATAATCGATGTCCAGGATGTGCTGGACCATAAACGGTGTTCAGGATTCCCTGGTCAATAATCTCAGTTCAGGGTGCCTTGGTCCATAATCGGTGTTCAGGTTTCCCTGTTCCACAATCACTATTCAGGGTGCACTGGTCCATAATCACTCTTCAGCGTTCCCTGGTTCACAAATACTGTTCAGGGCTCCCTGGTCCAAAAACAGTGATCAGGTTTCCCTGGTCCAAAAACACAGTTCAGGGTTTCCTGTTCCATAATCACTGTGCAGGATGCCCTACTCAATAGTCAATGTTCACGCTTCCCTGTTCAATAATCATCATTGAGGTGCCCTGGTCAATAATCGATGTCCAGGGTTCCCTCATCCATAATAGCTATTCAGGATTTCCTGGTCCATAATCAGTGTTCAGTGTTCCATGGTCCATAATCACTGTTCAGGTTGCCCTGGCCCATAATCGAAGTCCAAGGTGGCCTGGTCCATAATCGGTATTCAGGGTTCTCTGGTCCATAATGACTGTTCAGTGTGCCTTGGTCCATAATAGGTGTTCAGGTTTGCCTGCTCCATAATCACTGTTCAGGGTGCCCTGGTCCATAATCGATGTCCAGGGTGGCCTGGTCCATAATCAATGTTCAGTGTCCCACGGTCCATAATCACTGTTCAGGGTGCACTGGCCCATAATCGATGTCCAAGTTGGCCTGGTCCATAATCGATGTGCAGGGTTCCTGGTCAATAATCACTGTTCAGGGTTCCCTGGTCCACAATTGATATTCAGGGTTCCCTAGTCGATGATCAGTGCTCAGGGTACCCTCGTCCATAGTGGATGTTCAGGTTTCCCTCGTCCATAATCACAGTTCATGGTGCCTTGGTCCATAAATAGTGTTCAGTGTTCGATGGTCCATAATCATTCTTCAGGGTGCCCTGGTCAATAGTCGTTGTCCAGGGTGGCCTGGTCCATAATCGATGTTCAGGGTTCTCTGGTCCAAAATCACTGTTCAGGGTACCCTGGTCCATAATCGATATTCAGGGTTCCTTGTCCATAATCACTGTTCAGGGTGCCATGATCCACAATTGATATTCAGGGTTCCCTAGTCGATGATCAGTGCTCAGGGTACCCTCGTCCATAGTGGATGTTCAGGTTTCCCTGGTCCATAATCACAGTTCATGGTGCCTTGGTCCATAAATAGTGTTCAGTGTTCGATGGTCCATAATCATTATTCAGGGTGCCCTGGTCCATAGTCGTTGTCCAGGGTGGCCTGGTCCATAATCCATATTCAGGGTTCCTTGTCCATAATCACTGTTCAGGGTGCCATGATCCATAATCAATGTTCAGGGTTCCCTGGTCCATAATCAGTTCCGGGTGACTTAGTCCATAATAACTGTATAACTCTTCAGGGTTCCCTGGACCAGAATCCCTGTTCAGAGTGTCCTGGTCCAAAATCGATAATCAGTGCTCCCTGATCCATAATCACTGTTCAGGTTTCCATGGTCCAAAATCACTGTTCAAGATTTCCTTATCCACAATCACAGGTCAGGCTGCCCTGGTCAATAATCGATGTCCGGGATGTGCTGGACCATAATCAATGTTCAGGATTCCCTGGTCCATAATCACTGATCAGAGTTTGCTGGTCCATAATGACTGTTCAGGGTTCCCTCGTCCATAATCACAGTTTAGGGTGCCTTGTTCCATAATAACTGTTCACTGTGCACTAGTCCATAAATACTGTTCAGGGTGCCCTAGTTCGTATTCATTGATCAGGTTTCACTGCTCCGTAATCACTGTTCAGTGTGCCATGGTCCATAGTCGATGTTCAGGGTTTCCTGGACCATAATCAGTGTTCAGGGTGCCCAGGTCCATAATCGATGTTCAGGATTCCCGTGTCCATAATCAATATTCAGGTTTCCCTGGTCCATGATCAGTGTTCATGGTGCCCAGACCAGAGTCGAAATTCAGTGTTCCCTGGTCCATAATCACTGTTCACGGTTCCCTGGTCCATAATCACTGTTCCGGGTGCCCTTGTCCATAATTGATGTTCAGGGTTCCCTGTTCCATAATCGATGTTCATGGTGCCCTCGTCCGAAATCAAAGTTCAGGGTTCACTGTTCCATAATCGATGGTCATGGTTCCGTGGTCCATAATCCCTGTTCAGGGTGCCTGGGTCCATAATCGCTGTTCAGGTTTCCCTGGTCCAAAATCACTGTTCAGGGTACCCTGATCCATAATCAATGTTCAGGGTTCCTTGTCCATAATCGCTGTTCAGGTTTTCCTGGTCCAAAATCACTGTTCATGGTACCCTGATCCATAATCAATGTTCAGGGTTCCTTGTCCATAATCACTGTTCAGGGTGCCATGATCAATAATCAATTTTCAGGGTGTCCTCGGCCATAATCGACTTTCAGGCTGCCCTTGTCGATAATCAATGTTCAGGCTTCCCTGGTCCATAATCACTGATCACGGTTTGTTGGTCCATAATGACTGTTCATGGTTCCCTGGTTCGTAATCAGTTTAGGGTGTGTTAGTCCGTTACAACTGTTCAGGGTTCCCTGGTCCATAATCACTGTTCAGGGTGCCCTGGTCCAAAATCGATATTCAGTGTTCCCTTCTCCATAATCACTGTTCAGGGTTCCATGGTCCAAAATCACTGTATAGGATTTCCTTGTCCGTAATCACAGGTCTGGGTGCCCTGATCAATAATCGATGTCTGGGATGTGCTGGACCATAATCGATGTTCAGGGTTCGCCAGTCCATAATCACAGTTCAGGGTGCCCTGGTCCATAATCGATATTCACGGTTCCCTAGTCCATGATCAGTGCTCAGGGTACTCTCGTCCATAGTGGATGTTCAGGTTTCCCTGGTCCATAATCACAGTTCATGGTGCCTTGGTCCATAAATAGTGTTCAGTGTTCGATGTCCATGATCAATAATCAATGTTTAGGGTTCCCTGGTCCATAATCAGTTTTGGGTGCCTTAGTCCATAATAACTGTTCAGGGTTCCCTGGACCATAATCAATGTTCAGAGTGCCCTGGTCCAAAATCAATATTCAGTGCTCCCTGCTCCATAATTACTGTTCAGGTTTCCATGTTCCAAAATCACTGTTCAGGATTTCCTTGTCCATAATCACAGGTCAGGGTGCCCTGGTCAATAATCGATGTCTGGGATGTGCTGGACCATAATCGGTGTTCAGGGTTCCCCAGTCCATAATCACAGTTCAGGGTGCCTGGTCCATTATGGACTTTCAGACTGCCCTTGAGTATAATCAATGTTCAGGGTTCCCTCATCCATAATCACAATTTAGGGTGCCTTGGTCCATAGTAACTGTTCACTGTGCACTGGTCCATAAATACTGTTCAGTGTGCCCTGGTTCATAATCACTGATCAGTTTTCACTTCTCCATAATCACTGTTCAGTGTGCCATGGTCCATAGTTGATGTTCATTGTTCCCTGGTCCATAATCACTGTTTAGGGTGACATGGTCCATAGTCGAAAATCAGGGTTCCCTCATCCATAATGACTGTTCATTGTTCCTTGGTCCAAAATCACTGTTCAGGGTTCCCTGGTCCATAACCACTCTTTAAGATGCCCTGGTGCATTGTCGATGTGCAGGGTAAACTGGTCCCTAATCACTGTTCAGGTACCCTGATCCATAATCAAAGTTCAGAGTGCCCTGGTCAATAATTGATGTCCAGGATGTGCTGGACCACAATCGGTTTTCAGGGTTCACTGATCGATAAACACCGTTCAGGGTTCCTTGGTCCATAATCGGTGTTCAGCGTTCCCTGGGCGAAAAATACTGTTCAGGGTTCCCTGGTCCATAAACAGTGTTCAGGATTCCCTGGTTCAAAAAACACAGTTCAGGGTTCCCTTCTCCATAATCACCGTACAGGATGGCATGGTCCATAATCGATGTTCAGGTTTCCCTGGTCCATGATCACAGTTCAGGTTGCCTTGGTCCATAATAACTGTTCAGGGTGCACTGGTCCATACTCTTTGTACCTGGTGGCCCCGGCCATAGACGATTTTGAGAATTCTCTGGTTCTTTATCACTGTAGAGGTTGCACTGGTCCTCAATCGATGTTCAGGTTTCTCTGCTCCATAATCACTGTTCAGGTTGCCCAGGTCCACAATCGATGTTCAGGGTGCCATGATCCATAGGCGATATTCAAGTTCCCTGGTCTATAGTCACTGTTCAGGATTTCCTGGTCCAAAAACACAGTAAAGGATTCCCTGTTCCATAATCACTGTGCAGGATGCCCTGGTAAATATTCGATCTTCATGCTTCCCTGTTCAATAATCATCGTTCAGGGTGCCCTGGTCCATAATCACTGTTCAGGATGCCCTGGTCCATAATCACTGCTCAGGATGGCCTGGCCCAAACTCGATGTTAAGATTCCCTGCTCCATAATCAATGTTCAGGGTGCCCTGCTCCATAATCGATGTTCAAGGTTCCCATGTCCATAATCAATGTTCAGGGTTCCCTGGTCCATGATCAGTGTTCAGGATGCTCAGACCATAGTCGAAATTCAGTGTTCCCTGCTCCATAATCACTGTTCAGGATGCCCTTGTTCATAATTGATGTTCAGGGTTCCCTGTTCCATAATTGATGGTCATGGTGCCGTGGTCCATAATCACTGTTCAGGGTGCCTTGGTCCATAATCGGTGTTCAGGTGGCTCTGGTCCAAAATCACTGTTCAGGGTACCCTGATTCATAATCAAAGTTCAGGGTTCCTTGTCCATAATCACTGTTCAGGGTGCCATGATCCATAATCAAATTCAGGGTGCCCTCATCCATAATCGACTTTCAGGCTGCCCTTTTCAATAATCAATGTTCAGAGTTCCCTGGTCCATAATCACTGATCAGGGTATGTTGTTCCATAATGACTCTTCAGGGTTCCCTGATCCATAATCAGTTTAGCGTGCCTTAGTCCATAATAACTGTTCAGTGTTCCCTGGTCCATAATCACTTTTCAGGGTGCCCTGGTCCAAAATCGATATTCAATGCTTCCTGTTCCATAATCACTGTTTAAGGTTCCATGGTCCAAAATCACTGTATAGGATTTCTTGTCCATAATCACAGGTCTGGGTGCCCTGGTCAATAATTGATGTCCGGGATGTGCCGGACCATAATCGGTGTTCAGTGTTCGCCAGTCCATAATCACAGTGCAGGGTGCCCTGTTCCATAATGGACTTTCAGGCTACCCTTGAAGATAATCAATGTTCATGGTTCCCTGATCCATAATCACTGATCAGGGTTTTCTGATCCATAATGACTGTTCAGGTTTCCCTGGTCCATAATCACAGTTTAGGGTGCCTTGGTCCATAATAACTGTTCAGGATGCACTGGTCCATAAATACTGTTCAGGGTGCGCTGGTTCATAATCACCGATCGGGCTGCACTGCTCCATAATCACTGTTCAGTGTGCCATTGTCCATAGTCGATGTTCAGTGTTCCCTGGTCCATAATCACTGTTCAGGGTACACTGGTCCATAATCGATGTTCATAGTTCCCTGGTCCATAATCACTGTTCAAGGTCACATGGTCCATAGTCGAAAATCAGGGTTCCCTGGTCCATAATCACTGTTCAGAGTTCCCTGGTCCAAAATCACTGTTCAGGGTGACATGGTCCATAGTCGAAAATCAGGGTTCTTTGGTCCATAATCACTGTTCAGAGTTCCCTAGTCCAAAATCACTGTTCAGGGTTTCCTGGTCCATAATCACTCTTCAGTATGCCCTGGTGCATTGTCGATGTTCAGGGTACCCTGGTCCCTAATCACCGTTCAGGTACCCTGATCCATAATCAAAATTCAGGGTCTCCTGGTCAATAATCAATGCCCAAGATATGCTGGACCATATTCGGTGTTCAGGGTTCCCTAGTCCATAATCACAGTTCAGGGTGCCTTGGTCCAAAATCGGTGTTCAGGGTTCCCTGGTCAATAATCACTATTCAGGGTGCACTGGTCCATAATCACTGTTCAGCATTCCCTGGTCCAAAAATACTGTTCAGGTTTCCCTGTTCCATAAACAATGTTCAGGTTTCCCTGGTCCAAAAACAAAGTTCAGGGTCCCCTTCTCCATAATCACTGTACAGAATACCCTGCTCCATAGTCGATGTTCAGGGTTCCTTGGTCCATAATCACCACTCAGGTTTCCCTGGTCCATAATCACTGTTCAGGATTCTCTGGTCCAACATCACTGTTCAGTGTGCCATGGTCCATAGTCGATGTTCAGGGTTCCCTGGTCCATAATCACTGATCAGGGTTTACTGGTCCATAATCACAGTTTACAGTGCCTTAGTGCATAATAACTGTTCAGCGTGCACTGGTCCATAAATCCTGTTCAGGGTTCCCTGGATAATAATCACTAATCAGGCTGCACTGCTCCTTAATCACTGTTCAGTGTTCCATGGTCCGTAATCACTCTTCAGGGTGCACTGGTCCATAATCAATGTTCATAGTTCCCTGGTCCATAATTACTGTTCAGGTTTCCCTGTTCAATAATCGATTTTCAGGCTGCCTTGGTCCATAGTCGATGTTCAGGATTCCCTGGTCCATAATCAACGTTGAGGTGCTCTGGTCCATAGTCATTGTCCAGGGTGGCCTGGTCCATAATCGATATTCACGGTTCTCTGGTCCAAAATGACTGTTCAGGGTGACATGGTTCATCGTCAAAAATCAGGGTTCCCTGGACCATAATCACTGTTCACATTTCCCTGGTCCAAAATCACTGTTCAGGGTTCCCTGGTCCATAATGACTCTTCAAGATGTCCTGGTGCATTGTTGATGTTCAGGGTTTCCTGGTCCCTAATCACCATTCAGGTACCCAGGTCCATAATAAGTGTTCAGGGTTCCATGGTTCATAATCAGTCTTCAGGGTGCCCTGGCCCATAATCGATGTCCAGGGTGGCCTGGTCCATATTCGATGTTCAGGGTGCTATGATCCATAATCGAAGTTCACGGTTTCCTGGTCCAAAAACACTCTTCAGGGTGCCCTCGTCCATAATCGCTATACAGGATGCCCTGGTCCATTTTCGATGTCTAGGATTCCTCTGTCCATAATCACTGTTCAGGGTTCCATGGTCCAAAATCACTGTTCAGGATTCCCTTGTCCATACTCAAAGTTCAGGGTGCCCTGGTCAATAATCAATGTCCAGGATGGGATGTGCTAGACCATAATTGGTGTTCAGGGTTCCCTTGTCCATAATCAAAGATCAGTGTGCCTTGGTCAATAATCAGTGTTCCGGGTTCCCTGGTCCATAATCACTATTCAGCGTGCCCTGATCCATAATCTCTGTTCAGGGTGACCCGATTCATAGTCAATATTCAAGTCCCCTGGTCCAAAATGACTGTTCAGTGTTCCCTTGTCCAAAATCACTGCTCAGCCTTCCCTTGTCCATAATCATTGTTCAGCGTTCCCTGATCCAAAAACACAGTTCAGCGTTCCCTGTTCCATAATCACTGTGCAGGATGCCCTAGTCAATAGTCAATGTTCACGCTTCCCTGTTCAATAATCAATATTGAGTTGCCCTGGTCCATAATTGATATCCAGGATGCCCTGTTTCATTATTGATGTCTAGGGTTCCGTGGTCCATAATCACTGTTCAGGATTCCCTTGTCCGTAATAACAGTTCAGCGTGCCCTGGTCAATAATTTATGTCCGGGATGTGCTGGACCATAATCGGTGTTCAGGGTTCCCTGATCGATAATCTCAGTTCAGGGTGCCTTGGTCCATAATCGGTGTTCAGGATTCCCTGGTCCGCAATCACTATTCAGGGTGCACTGGTCCATAATCACTCTTCAGCTTTCCCTGGTCCACAAATACTGTTCAATTCTCTCTGGTCCAAAAACAGTGATCAGGTTTCCCTGGTCCTAAAACACAGTTCAGGGTTCCCTTCTCCATAATCACTGTACAGGTTTCCCTGGGCCATAGTCGATGTCCAGGTTTCCCTGGTCCATAATCACCATTCAGACACGCTTGTGCATAATCAATATCCAGGGTTTCCTCGTCCATAATCACTGTTGAGGGTGCCTTGATCCATAATCGTTGTATAGGTTTCCCTGGTGCATAATCACAGTTCAGGTTTCCCTGCTCCACAGTTGATATTCGGGGTTCCCTGTTCGATAATCCCTGTTCAGGGTTCCGTGATCCATAATCACAGTTCAGGTTGCCTTTGTCCATAATAACTGTTCAGGCTGCGCTGGTCCATATTCTTTTTATATGGTGTCCCGGGCCATAGACGGTTTTGAGAATTCGCTGGTTCTTTATCACTGTAGAGGTTGCACTGGCCCTCAATCGATGTTCAGGCTTCCCTGCTCCATAATCACTGTTCAGGTTGCCCTGATCCATAATAGCTGCTCAGCTTTTCCTGGTCCATAATCAGTGTTCAGTTGCCCTGGTCTATAACCGATGTCCAATGTGCCCTGGTCCATGATCGATGGTCAGGCTTCCCTGGTCCATAATCACTGTTCAGGGTGCCCTGATCCATATTTGATATTCAATTTCCATGGTCCAAAATCACTGCTCAGCCTTCCCTTGTCCATAATCACTGATCAGGGTTCCCTGGTCCAAAAACACAGTTCAGGGTTTCATGTTCCATAATCACTGTGCAGGATGCCCTAGTCAATAGTCAATGTTCACGCTTCCCTGTTCAGTAATCATCATTGAGGTGCCCTGGTCAATAATTGATGTCCAGGGTTCCCTGATGCATAATAGTTGTTCAGCATTTCCTGGTCCATAATCAGTGTTCAGGTGCCCTGGTCCATAAACGATGTCCAGGGTGCCCTGGTCCATGATCGATGTTCAGGGATCCCTGGTCTAGAATCATTACTCAGGGTGCGCTGGTGCATAAACTTTGTTCAGGATGCACTAGTCCATAATCAATTTTCAGGGTGCCCTGGTCCATAATCGATACCCAGGATGCCCTGTTCCATTATAGATGTCTAGGGTTCCCTGGTCCATAATCACTGTTCATGGTTCCATGGTCTAAAATCACTTTTCAGAATTCCCTTTTCCATAATCAAAGTTCTGGATGACGTGGTCAATAATCGATGTCCAGGATGTGCTGCACTATAATCGGTGTTCAGGTTTCCCTGGTCTATAATCACAGTTCAGCGTGCCTTGGTCCATAATCGGTGTTCAGGGTTCCCTGGCCCACAGTCATTATTCAGGTTGCATAATCACTGTTCAGCATAATCACTGTTCAGCATTCCCTGGTCCAAAAATCCTGTTCTGGTCTCCCTGGTCCATAAGCAGTGTTCAGGTTTCCCTGGTGCAAAAGCACAATTCAAGGTTCCCTTTCCATAATCACTGTACAGGATTCCCTGTTCTATAGTCGATGTACAGCGTTCCCTGGTGTATAATCACCTTTCAGAGCCCTGATCAATAACAACGACCAGGTTTCCCTGGTCCATAATCACCGTTCAAGTGCCCTGGTCCATAATTGTTGTTCAGGGTTGACTTTTCCATAATCACTGTTCTTGGTTCCCTGGTCTATAATCGGTGTCAAGGGATCGCTGGTCCCTAATCACTTCTCAGGGTGCCCTGATCCATAATGGGTGACAGGGTTCCCTGGAGCATAATCACAGTTCAGGGTGCCTTGGTCCAAAACCACTTTTCAGGGTGCCCTGGTACATAGTAGATACACAGGGTTCCCTGGTCCATAATCACTGTTCAGGGTTCCCTGGTACAAAATCACTGTTGAGGGTTCCCAGGTCCATTGTCACTCTTCAGGTTCCCTCGTGCAAAATCACTGTTCAGGGATTCCTGGTCCATAATCACTGTTCAGGAAACCCTGATCCAAAGGTGATGCTCAGGTTTCCCTGGTCCATAATCACCGTTCAGTTGACCTGGTCCAAAATCGAAATCCAAGTTTCCATAGTCCATAATCACTGTTCAGGGTCCATATTCACCGTTCAGATGACCTGGTTCATAATCAATGTCCAAGATTCCCTTGTCCATAATCATTTTTCACGGTCCCCTGGTCCATAATCTCTGTTCATGGTGCTCTGGGCCATAGTCAGTCTTCAGGGTTCCCTGGACCATAATCACTGTTCAGGATTTCCTGATCCAAAATCACTCTTCAGGGTTCCCTGGTCCTTAATCCCTCTTCAGGGTGCTCTGGTGATAATCACTGTTCAGGGTGCCCTCATCCATAGTCAAACTTCAGGGATACTTGGTCTGTAATCCCTGTTTAGGATGCCCTGGTCGATAATCAATGTTCAGGGAGCCCTGGTCCATTGTGACAATTCAGGTTGCCCTGGTCCATAATCACTGTTCAGGTTGCCCTGGTCGATAATCGATGTTCAGGTTGCCCTGGTCCATAATCACTATTCAGGGTGCCTAGGTCCATAATCACTGTTGAGCGTGCCCTCGTCCGAAATCGACATTCAGGTTTCCCTTGTATGAAAGCAGAGTTCAGGGTGCCCTTGTCCATAGTATATATTCAGGGTTTGCAGCTCCATAATCACTGTTCAGGATGCCCTGGTCATAATCGATTTTTAGGCATCCTTGGTCAATAATCGATATTCAGGGTTCCTCTTTCCTTAAACACTGTTCAGGGTGACCTGGTCCATAATCGATATTCAGGTTTCCCTTGTCCGTAATCACAGTTTAGGTTGCCCTGCTCAATAGCTGATCTTCAAGTTTCCCTGGTCCATAATCACTGTTCAGGTTTCCCTGGTCCAATATCACTGTTCGGGGGCCCTAATCCACAGTCGATGTTCATTGTTCCCTGGTCCAAAATCACAGTTCAGGTTGCCTTGGTCCATACGAAATGTTCAAGGTGCACTAGTTCAATCCGTATTAAAGGTGTTCTGGTGCATAATCACTGTACAGGGAGCGCTTTTCCATAATCACTGTTCAGGGTGCCTGGTCCTTATTCGATGTTCAGGTTGCCCGGATCCATAATCGATGTTCAAATTTTCCTGGTACATAATCACTGTTCCGGATGCCCTCGTCAATATTCGATGTTCAGGTTTCCCTGATCCATAATCATCGTTTGGGTGCCCTGATCTATAATCGATGTCCACAGTAGCCTGATTCCTAATCAATGTTCAGGGTTTCTCTGGTCCATAACCACTGTTCAGGGTGCCCTGGTCCATAGTAGATATGCAGGTTTCCCTGGTCCATAATCACTGTTCAGGATTCCCTGGTCCAAAATTACTGTTGAGGGTTCCCTGGTCCATAATCACTGTCCAGGTTCCCTGATCCAAATCACTGTTCAAGAATCCCTGGTCCATAATCACTGTTCAGGATGCCCTGATCCATAGTCGATGTTCAGGGTTCCCTGGTCCATAATCACTGCTCACATGTCCTGGTCCATAATCAAAGTCCAGAGCTCCCTAGTCCATAATCACTGTTCATGGTGCCCTTGTACATAATCGGTGTTCAAGTTGCTCTGGTCCATAATCAATATTCAGGGTGGCCTGATCCATATCGAATTTCCTGCTACCCTGGTCGATAACCAAAGTTCAGGGTTCCCTGGTCCATAATCTCTGATCAGGGTTTGCTGGTGTATAATCAGCGTTCAAATGGCCTGGTCCATAATCGATGTCCAGGGTGCCCTGGTGCATAATCGGTGTTCAGGGTGCCATGGTCCATAATCACTGTTCAGGGTGCCCTGGTCCATAATTGGTGTTCAGGTTGCCGTGGTCCATATTGACTTTCATGGTACTCTGGTCGATAATCAATGTTCAGTTTTCCTGGTCGATAATCACTGTTCAGAGTGCCGTGCTCCATAATCAATCTTCAGTGCTCCCTGGACCATAATCACTGTTCAGGATTTCCTGGTCCAAAATCACTCTTCAGGGTTCCCTGGTCCATAATCACTGTTCACGGTGCTCTGCTCCATAATCACAGTTCAGGGTGCCCTCATTCGTAGTCAATGTTCAGGGTCTCCGGTACATAATCACTGTTTAGAATGAACTGGTAGATAATCGATGTTCAGGGTGCCCTGGTCCATAGTCACATTTCATGGTTCCCTGGTACATAAATACGGTTCACGGTTCCCTGGTCCAAAATAACTGTTCAGGTGCCATGGTCCACAAGCACTGTTCACGGTGCCAATGTCCATAATCGATGTTCAGGGGTTCCTTGTCCATAATCAGTGTTCAGGGTGCCCTAGTGTATAATCACTGTCCACGGTGCCTTGATCCAAAATCCCTCTTCAGGGTGCTCTGGTCCATAGTGGATATTCAGGTTTCCCTAATCCATCATGACTGTTCACGGTGCCCTGGTCCATAATCAATGTCCAGGGATTTCTTTACCAAAGAACAGTTCATGGTGACCTGGTCCATAATCTATATTCAGGGTTCCATGACCTAAAATCACTGTTCAGGATTTCCTGGTCCAAAACCACTCTTCAGGGTTCCCAGGTCCGTAATCACTCTCCAGGGTTCTCTGGACCATAATCACTGTTCAGGGTACCATGCTCCATAGTAAATCTTCAGGGCTATCTGGACCGTAATCACTGTTCAGGATTTTCTCGACTGAAATCATTCTTCAGGTTTCCCTGATCCATAATCACTGTTTAAGATGCCCTGGTCGATAATAGATGTTCAGGGTGCGTGGTCCATAGTCACTATTCAGGCTACCGTGGTCCATAGTCAGTGTTCAGGCTTCCTGTTCCATAATCGGTGGTCAGGGCTCCTGGTCCATAACCACTGTTCAGGTTGCCCTGGTTGATAATCGATGTTCAAGGTGCCCTGGTCGATAATCAGCATTTATGGTGTCGTGCTCCATAATCACTGGTTAGGTTGCTCGATTCCATAGTCCATGTTAGGAGTTCCATGGTCCAGAACCAATGTTAAGGGTTCCCTGGTCCATAATCATTGCTCAGGATGCGCTGGTCCATAATCGACTTTTAGGTTTCCCTGGTCCATAATCGATATTCAGGGTTCCCCGGTCCATAATCACTGTTCAGGGTGCCCTGTTCCATAATCGATGTTCAGCCTACCCTTGTCCGTAATCACAGTTTATGCTGTCCTGCTCCATATTCTATATTCAGGATTTCCTGGTCCATACTCACTGTTCAGGTTTCCCTGGACTTTAACCACTGTTCAGCTACCCTGGTCGATAATCAATGCTCAGGTTTCCCTGATCCATAATCAATGTTCAGGGGCCCTGGTCCATAAGCACTGTTCAGGGTGCTCAGGTCCATAATCGATGTTCATTGTTTCCTTGTCCATAATCATTGTTCAGGGTTTCTTGGTCCAAAACCACTGTTCAGGGTGGCCTGGTCCATAATTACTGTTCAGGTTCCCTGGTCCAAAATCACTGTTCAGGGATCCCTGGTGCATAATCACTGTTCAGGATGCCCTGATACATAGGCAATATTCAGGGTCCCCTGGTCCATAAACACCATTCAGATGACCTGGTCCTTAATTGAAATCCAAGGTTCCCTAGTCCGTAATCACTGTTCAGGTTAACCTGGTCCATATTCACCGGACAGATGACCTGGTCCGTAATCGATATTCAAGGTTGCCTAGTCCATAATCACTGTTCAGATTGCCCTGGTCCATATCGACTTTCATGGTACTCTGGTTGATAGTCAATGTTCAGTTTTCCTGGTCCATAATCACTGTTCAGGCTGACCTGCTCCATAGTCAATCTTCAGGGCTCCCTGGACCATAATCACTGTTCAGGATTTCCTGGTCCAAAACCACTCTTCAGGGTTCCCTGGTCCATAATCACTCTCCAGTGTTCTGTGGTCTATAATCACTGTTCAGGTTGCCATCATCCATAGTCAATATTCAGGTTGCCCTGGTCGATAATCGATGTTCAGGGTTCCCTGGTCCATAATCAATATTCAGGGTCACGTGGTCCATAATCACTGTTTAGGGTGCTCGACTCCATAGTCAACGTTGAAATTTCCCTGGTCCGTAATCACTCTTCAGAGTTCCCTGTTCCATAACTTATGTTCAGTGTTGCGCTGGTCCATAATCGACTTTTGGGTTTCCCTGGTCCACAATCGATATTCAGGGTTCATTGGTCCATAATCACAGTTCAGGGTGCCCTGTTGCATAATTGAAGTTCAGCGTACCCTTGTCCATAGTCCTGCTCCATAGTTTATCTTCAGTATTCCCTGGTCCATAATCAATGTTCAGTGTTCCCTGGACTTTAACCACTGTTCAGGCTTCCCTGGTCCATAATCACTGTTCAGGGTGCTCTGTTCCATAATTACTGCCCAGGGTGCCCTGGTCCAAAATCATTGTTCAGGGAGCTCTGGTCCATAGTGGATATTCAGATTTCCCTAATCCATAATCACTGTTGAGGGTGCCGTCGTCCATTATCAATGTTCAGGGTTCTCTTGTACGAAAGAACAGTTAATCGTGTCCTGGTCCATAATTTATATTCAGAGTTCCCTGGTCTATAATCACTGTTCTGGTGCCCTGGCCTATAATCGATGTCCAGGGTTCCCTGGTCCGTAATTACTGTTCAGGGTGCCCTGGTCCGTTATTGGTGTAGAGGTTTCCCTGGGGCATAATCACAGTTCAGGGTGCTTTGGTCCAAGACCACTGTTCAGGGTGCCCTGGTCCATAATCACTGTTCAGGATGCCCTGATCCATAGTCGATGTTCAGGATTCCCTGGTCCATAATCACCATTCAGATGACCTGGTCTGTAATCGAAATCCAAGTTTCCCTCGTCCAAAATCACAGTTTAGGCTGCCCTGGTCCATATTTGGTGTTCAGATTGCCCTGGTCGATATCGACTTTCATGGTACCCTGGTAGATAATCAATGTTCAGTTTTCGTGGTCCATAATCACTGTTCAGGGTGCCCTGCTCCATAGTCAATCTTCAGGGCTCCCTGGACCATAATCACTCTTCAGGATTTCCTGGTCCAAAATCACTCTTCAGGGTTGCCTGGATCATAATCCCTGTTCATGGTGTTCTGGTCCATAATCACTGTTCAGGCTGTCCTCATCCTTTGTCAATGTTCAGGTTACATGGTCCTTAATCACTGTTTAGGATGCCGTGTTTGGTAGTCGATGTTCAGGGTGCCCTGGTCCATAGTCAGTCTTCAGGGTTCGCTGGTTCATAATCACTGCTCAGGGTTCCATGGTACATAATCACTCTTTAGATTGCTCGATTCCATAATCGATGTTGAGAGTTCCCTGGTCAATAATCACTCTTCAGGGTTCCCTTGTCCATAACCTATTTTCAGGGTTCCCTGGTCCATAATCATTGCTGAGAATGCAGTGGTCCATAATCGACTTTTAGGTTTCCCTGGTCCGTAATCAAAATTCAGGGTTCCCCGGTCCGTAATCACTGTTCAGATGCCCTGATCCATAATCGATTTTCAGCGTACCCTTGTCCATAATCAAAGTTTAGTGTGTCCTGCTCCACAGTCTATCTTCAAGGTTCCCTGGTCCATACTCAGTGTTCAGGGTTCCCTGCAATTTAACCAATGTTCAGGCTGACATGCTCCATAATCACAGTTCAGGGTGCTTTGGTCCATAATCACTCTCCGGGTTGCCCTTGTCCAAAATCCCTTTTCATTGTGCTAAGGTCCATAGTGAATATTCAGTTTTGCCTAATCCATAATCACTCTTCATGTTGCCCTAATCCATAATTGAAGTTCAGTTTTCCCTTGCACGAAATAACAGTTCAGGGTCCCCTGGTCCATAGTCTATATTCAGGGTTGCCTGAGCTATAATCACTGTTCAGGGTTCCCTGGTCCAAAATCACTGTTCATTTTGCCCTCTTCCATAATCGGTGTTCAGGGTGCCCTGGTCCATAATCAATGTCCAGGGTGCCATGATCCATAATCACTGTCCAGGTTGCCCTGGTCCAAAATCCCTGTTCAGCATCCTCTTGTCCATAGTGGATATTCAGTTTTCCCTAATCCATAATCACTGTTCAGGGTTCCCTTGTCCATAATCGATGTTCAGGGTTCTCTTGTACGGTAGAACAGTTCATGGTGCCCTGGTCCATAGTCTATATTCAGGGTTCCCTGGTCCATAGTCACTGTTCTGTTGCCCTGGTCTATAATTGATATGCAGGGTTCCCTGGTCCATATTCAGTGTTCATGGTACTCTGGTTCATAATCGATACACAGGTTTCCCTGGACCATAACCACTCCTCAAGGTTCCCTGGTCCAAAATCACTGTTGATGTTTCCCTGGTCCATAAACACTGTTCAAGTTCCCTGGTCCAAAATCACTGATCAGGGATCCCTGGTCCATAATCACTCTTTAGTATGCCCTGATCCCTAGTCAATGTTCAGGGTTCCATCATCCATAATCATTGCTCAGGATGCACTGGTCCATAATCGACTTTTAGGTTTCCCTGGTCCATAATCGATATTCAGGGTTCCCCGGTCCATAATCACTGTTCATGTGCCCCAATGCATAATCGATTTTCAGCTTACCCTTGTCCATAATCACAGTTTATTGTGTCCTGCTCCATAGTCTATCTTCAGGGTTCTCTGGTCCATACTCACTGTTCAGGGTTCTCTGCAATTTAACCAATGTTCAGGCTGCCCTGGTCCATATTCACTGTTCAGGGTGCCTTGGACCATAATCACTCCCCAGGTTGCCCTGGTCCAAAATCCCTGTTCAGGGTGCTAAGGTTCATAGTGAATATCCAGGTTTCCCTAATCCTTAATCACTCTTCATGGTGCCCTAGTCCATAATCGAAGTTCAGGGTTGCCTTGCATGAAAGAACAGTTCAGGGTACCCTGGTCCATAGTCTATATTTAGCGTTCCCTGGGCTGTAATCACTGTTCAGGGTTCCCTGGTCCAAAATCACTGTTCAGTTTGCCCTCTTCGATAATCGATGTTCAGGGTGCCCTGGTCCATAATCACTATTCAGGGTGCCGTGGTCCATAATCACTGTTTTCATTGCTCGATTCCATAGTCAATGTTGAGAGTTCTCTGCTCCAATATCACTCTTCAGGTTTACCTGGTCCATAAGCGAAGTTCATGGTTCCCTGGTCCATAATCCTTGCTCAGGATGGGTTGGTCCATAAGCGACTTTATGTTTACCTGGTCTATAATCGATATTCAGGGTTGCCCGGTTCGTAATCTTTGTTCAGGGTGCCCTGTTCCATCATCGATGTTCAGCGTAACCTTGTCGGTAATCACAGTTTATTGTGTCCTGCTCGATAGTCTATCTTCAGACTTCCCTGGTCCAAACTCACTGTTCAGGGTTCCCTGCATTTTAACCACTGTTCTGGTTACCCTGGTCCATAATCACTGTTCAGTTTTCCCTGGTCTATAATAAAAGTTCAGGGGCCCTGGTCCATAGTCAATCTTCATGGATCCTGGTGCATAATCACTGTTAAGGGTGCTTTGGTCCATAATCACTGCTCAGGGTCCCCTGGTCCATAATCACTGTTTAAGATGCCTTGTTTGATAATTGATGTTAAGGGTGCCCTGGTCCATAGTCACTATTCAGGGTGCCGTGGTCCATAATCACTGTTCAGGTTTCCCTCTTCCAGAGTTGATGTTCAGGGTTCCCTGGTCCATAATCAATGTTCAGGTTGTACTGGTCCATAACCGAATTTCAGGATTCCCTGGTCAATAATCATTGCTCAGGGATCCCTGGTCCATAATCACTCTTTAGGATGCCCTGATCCATAGTCAATGTTCAGAGTTCCCCTGTCCGTAATCACTGTTTAGGATGCCCTGGTCGATAATCGATGTTCAGGGTGCCCTGGTTCATAGTCATTATTCAGCGTGCCTTGGTCAATAATCACTCTTCAGGGTTCCCTGTTCCATAGTCGATGATCAGGGTTCCCTGGTTCATAATCACTCTTCAGGTTGTCCTGGTCGATAATCGATGTTCAGCGTACCATTGTCCATAATCACTGTTGAGGTTGCTCGATTCCATAGTCGATGTTGAGAGTTCCCTGGTCCACAATCACTCTACAGGGTTCCCTGGTCCATAACCGATGCTCAAGGTTCCCTGGTCCATAATCGTTGCTCAGGACGCGCTGGTCCATAATCGACTTTTAGGTTTCCCTTTACCATAATCGATATTCAGGGTTCCCTGGTATGGAATCACTGTTCAGGGTGGATTGTTCCATAATTGATCTTCAGCGTACCCTTGTCCGTAATCATAGTTTATTGTGTCCTGCTCCAGAGTCTATCTTCAGGGTTCCCTGTTCCATACTCACTGTTCAGGATTCCCTGGACTTTAACCAATGTACAGGCTGCCCTGGTCCATAATCACTGTACAGGGTGCCCAGCTCCATAATCGATGTTCAGGGTTGCCTTGACCATAATCACTGTTTAGGGTGCCCTGGTCCATAATCACTGTCCAGGTTGTCCTGGTTCAAAATCCCTGTTCAGGGTGCTCTGGTTCATAGTGGATATTCAGGTTTCCCTAATCCATAATCACTGTTCAAGATGCCCTAGTCCATAACCGATGTTCAGGGTTCTCTTGTACAAAAAAACTCTTCAGGGTGCCCTGGTACATAGTGTATATTCAGGGTTCCCTGGCCTATAATCACTGTTCAGGGTTCCCTGGACTTTAACTACTGTTCAGTCGGGCCTGGTCTAAAATCACTGTTTGTCACGACCACCTCGTCCAGCAAGGAAGACGCAACACCGGACTCTTCTTTAAGCAGTTTACTCAGGAACCGTGAACAATCTTCTGACTTCTGAGCTCTGACTTCTGACTGACTGACTGACTGACTTCTGACTGACTGGCTGACTGACTTCTGACTTCTGACTGACTGACTGACTTCTGACTGAATGACTGACTGACTGACTTCTGACTGACTAACTAAATTCTGACTGACTAACTAACTTCTGACTTCTGACTGACTGACTGACTGACTGACTGACTTACTGACTTCTGAGTGACTGACTTCTGAGTGACTGACTTCTGACTTACTGACTTCTGGGAAAGCACGCCAGAGACTTAAATCCCTTCCTGCCAGCCAACCCCAAACCACCTCGTGGTGAAAGCAGATAGGCGCACATATGCGGAAGCAGGCCCAGATCTCAGCCACAGCCAAATATGGAGTTGTTTACTCCAGAGAGCACTCACCCTCGGGATGGTGGAAGGCGGAAGCAGGCGCCATCTTTAAGATGCGGCAATCCACAGCTCTCTACAAATGTTCAGGGTTCCCTGATCCAAAATCACAGTTTACGGTGCCTCGGTCCATAATCACTGTTAAGGTGTCCTCTTCTATAATTGATGTTCAGCGTTACCTGGATCATAACCAAAGTTCAAGGTTTCCTGGTCCATAATCACTGTACAGGTTGCCCAGGTCCGTAATCGATGTTCAGGGTTGCCTTGACCATAATCACTGTTCAGGATGCCCTGGTCCATAATCACTGCCCAGGGTGTCCTGGTTCAAAATCCCTGTTCAGGGTGCTCTGGTTCACAGTGGATATTCAGATTTTCCCAATCCATAACCACTGTTCAGGATGCCCTAATCCACAAACGATGTTCAGGGTTCCCTTGTACAAAAATCTCTTCAGTTTACCTGGTCCATAGTCTATATTCAGGGTTCTCTGGCCTATGATCACTGTTCAGGGTTCCCTGGACTTTAACCACTGTTCAGGTTGCCCTGGTCCAAAATCACTGTTCAGGGTTCCCTCATCCAAAATTACAGTTCACGGTGCCTCGTTCCGTAATCACTGTTCAGGGTGTCCTCGTCCATAATCGATGTTCAGCATTCCCTGGTCTATAACCGAACTTCAGGGTTTCCTGGTCCATAATCACTGTTCAGGATGTCCTGGTCCATAATCGATGTTTAGGCATCCTTGGTCAATAATTGATATTCAGGTTTCCCCTGTCATTAATCACTGTTCAGGGTGACCTGGTCCATAATCGATGTTCAGGTTTCCCTTGTCCGTAATCACAGTTTAGGTTGCCCTTCTCCATAGTTGGTCTTCAAGGTTCCCTGGTCCATAATCACTGTTCAGGGTTCCCTGGTACAAAATCACTGTTGAGGTTTCCATGGCCCATAATCACTCTTCAGGTTCCCTGGTCCAAAATCACTTTTCGTGGATCCCTGGTCCATAATCACTCTTCAGGATGAACTGATCCATAGTCGATGTTCAGGTTTCCCTCATCCATAATCACCGTTCAGATGACCTGGTCCATAATCGAAATCCAAGGTTCCCTAATCCATAATCTCTGTTCAGGTTAACCTGGTCCATATTCACCGTTCAGATGACATGGTTCATAATCAATGTCCAAGATTCTATTGTCCATAATCATTGTTCACGGTGTCCTGGTCCATAATCGGTGTTCAGGTTGCCCTGGTCCATATCGATTTTCATGGTACCCTGGTCGATAATCAATGTTCAGTTTTCCTGGTCCATAATCACTGATCAGGGTGCCCTGTTCCATAATCGATGTTCAGCGTCCCCTTGTCCGTAATCATAGTTTATTGTTACCTGCTCCATAGTCTTTCTTCAGGGTTCCCTTCTCCATACTCACTGTTCAGGGTTCCCTGGACTTTAACCACTATTCGGGCTTCACTGGTCCATAATCACTGTACAGGTTTCCCTGGCCCATAATAACTTTTCACGGGCCCTGGTCCGTAATCACTGTTCAGGGTGCTCAGGTCCATAATCGATATTCAGGGTTGCCCTGTCCATAATCACTGTTCAGGGCACCCTAGTCCATAATCCCTCTGCAGGGTGCCCTGGTCCATAATCCCTGTTCAGGGTGCTCTGGTCCGTAGTGGATATTCAGGTTTCCCTAATCCATAATAGCTGTTCAGGGTGCCTCGTACCTAATCGATGTTCAGGGTTCTCTTGTACGAAAAACAGTTCATGGTGTCCTGGTTCATAGTCTATATTCAGGGTTCCCTGGTCCATAATCACCGTTCTGGTGCCCTGGTCTATAATTGATGTCCAGGGTTCTCTGGTCCATAATCAATGTTCAGGGTGCCCTTGTCCATAGTCGATACCCAGTTTTCCCTGGTCCATAATCACTGTTCAAGTTTCCCTGGTCCAAAATCGCTGCTCAGGGATCCCTGGTCCATAATCACTCTTCAGGATGTCCTGATCCATAGTCAAATTCAGGGTTCCCCGATTCATAGTCACTGTTTAGAATGCCCTAGTCAAAAATCGATGTTCAGGGTGCCCTGGTCCATAATCACTGTTCAGGGTTCCCTGTTCAATAGTCGATGATCAGGGTTCCCTAATCCATAATCACAGTTCAGGGTGCCCTAGTCCATAATTGATGTTCAGGTTTCCCTTGTATGAAAAACAGTTCAGGGTGCCCTGATCCATAATTGATATTCATAATACCCTGGTCCATAATCACTGTTCATGTTGTCCTGGCCCAACATCGATGTTCAGGGTTCCCTGATCCATAATCACTGTTCAGGGTGCCCTGATCCATAATTGGTGTACAGTGTTCCCTGGTGCATAATCACAGTTCAGGGTACCTTGGTCTAAAACCACTGTTCAGGGTGCCCTGGTCCATAGTTGATACACATGGTTCCCTGGTACATAATCATTGTTCAGGTTTCCCTGGTCCAAAAGCATCGTTGAAGTTTCCCTGGTCCATAATCACTCTTCAGGTTCCGTGGTCCACAATCACTGTTCAGGGTGGTCTGGTCCATAATCACTCTTCAGGGAGCCCTCATCCATAGTCAATGTTCAGGCTTCCCTGTTCCATAATCATTGTTTAGGATGCCCTGGTCGATAATTGATGTTCAGGTTGCCCTGTTTCATAGTCACTATTCAGGGTGCCCTGGTCCATAATCACTCTTTATGTTGCCCTGGTCGATAATCGATGTTCAGGGTACCCTGTTCCATAATCACTATTCAGAGTGCCCTCGTCCATAATCACTGCTTAGGTTGCTCGTTTCCGTAGTCAATATTGTGAGTTCCCTGGTCCAAAATCACTCTTCAGGGTTCCCTAGTCCATAATCATTGCTCTGGATGCACTGGCCCATAATCAACTTTTAGGGTTCCCTGGTCCATAGTCGATATTCAGGGTTCCCCGGTCCGTAATCACTGTTCAAGGTGCCCTGTTCCATAATCGATGTTCAGTGTACCCTTGTCCATAATCACATTTTATTGTGTGCTGCTCCATAATCTATGTTCACGGTTCCCTGGTCCATACTCACTGTTCAGGGTTCCCTGGACTTTAACCACTGTTCAGGCTGCTCTGGTCCATAATCCCTGTTCAAGTTTCCCCGTTCCATAAGCACAGTTGCCTTGGTCCATATTCAGTGTTCAGGGTACCATGGTCAATAATCAGTGTTCCGGGTTCCCTGGTATATAATCAATATTCATCCTGCCCTGGTCTATATCAACTTTCATGCTACCCTGGTCGAAAATCAATGTTCAGTTTTCCTCGTCCATAATCACTGTTCAGAGTGCCTTGGTCCATAATAAATATTCAGCGTGCTTTGGTCCATATCGACTTTCAAGTTACCCTGGTTGGTAATCAATATTCAGGGTTCCGTGGTTCATAATCACTCCTGAGGTGCCCTGATCCATAATCAATGTTCAGGGTTCCCTGGTCCATAATTGATATTCAGGGTATCCCGGTCCGTAATCACTATTCAGGGTGTTATGTTCCATAATCGAGGTTCAGGGTACCCTTGTCCGTAATCACAATTTACTGTGTCTTTTTCCATAGTCTATCATCACGGTTCCCTTGTCCATACTCACTGTTCAGTGTTCCTTGGACTTTAACCACTGTTCAGGTTTCGCTGGTCCATAATAAGTGTTCAGGGGCCAAGGTCCATGATATCTGTACAGGGTGCCCAGGTCCATAATCGATGTTCAGGGTTGCCTTGAACATAATCACTGTTTAGGGTGCTCTGGTCCATAAACACTCTCCAGTGTGCCCTGGTTCAAAATCTCTATTCAGGGTGCTCTGGTACATAGTCGATATTCAGGTTTACCTCATCCGTAATCACTGCCCAGGGTGCCCTCATCCATAATAGATGCTCAGGGTTCCCTTGTACGAAAGAACAGTTCAAGGTTCCCTGGTCCATAGTCTATATTCAGGGTTCCCTGGTCTATAATCACTGTTCAGGCTTCCCTGGTCTATAATCGAATTTTAGGCATCCTTGGTCAATAATCAATATTCAGGGTTCCCCTGTCCTTAATCACTGTTCAGGGTGACCTGGTCCATAATCGATGTTCAGGGTTCCCTTGTCTGAAATCACAGTTTAGGTTGCCCTGCTCCATAGTTGATCTTCAAGGTTCCCTCGTCCATAATCACTGTTCAGATTTCCCTGTTCCATTATCACTGTTCAGGGATCCCTGGTCCATAATCGATGTCCAGGGTGCCCTGGTCCATAATCGATGTTCAGGGTTCCCTTGTCTGAAATCACAGTTTAGGTTGCCCTGCTCCATAGTTGATCTTCAAGGTTCCCTCGTCCATAATCACTGTTCAGATTTCCCTGTTCCATTATCACTGTTCAGGGATCCCTGGTCCATAATCGATGTCCAGGGTGCCCTGGTCCATAATCGATGTTCATGGTGCCCTGGTCCAAAAGAACTGTTCAGGGTGCTCTGGTCCATAGTGGATATTCAGGTTTCCCTAATCCATAATCAGTGTTCAGGGTTCCCTGGTCCATAATCACTGTTTAGGTTGCCCTGGTCTATAATCGATGTTCAGGGTGCCCTGGTCCATAGTCACCATTCAGGGTTCCCTGGTCCTTAATCACTGTCCAGGGTGCCCTGGTCCATAATCAAAGTTCAGGGTGCCCTGGTTCAAAAACACTGTTCAGGGTGCCCTAGTCCATAGTCTATACTCATGTTTCCTTTGTCTATAATCACTGTTCAGTGTTCCCTGGTCCACAATCACTGTTCAGGGTTCACTGAACCAAAATCACAGTTCACGGTGCCCCGTTCCATAATCACTGTTCAGGGTGTCCTCGTCCATAACCGATATTCAGGGTTCCCTGGTCCATAACTGAAGTTCAGGGTTTCCAGGTCCAAAATCACTGTTCAGGATTCCCTGGTAATAATCGATTTTTAGTCGTCATTGGTCAATAATCGATATTCAGTGTTCCCCTGTCCTTAATCACTCTTCAGGGTGACCTGATCCATAATCGATGTTCAGGGTTCCATTGTCCATAATCACATTTTAGATTGTTCTACTCCATAGTTGATCTTAATCATGATCATAATCACTGTGCAGGGTTCCCTGGTCCATAATTGATGTTCATTGTTCCCTGGTCCATAATCACTGCTCAGGGTGTCCTGATCCATAATCGATGTTCAGGGTTCCCTGGTACATAATTGATATGCAGGTTTACCCGGTCCAAAATCACTGATCAGGGTACCCTCGTCCATAATCGATGTTCAGGATTCCCTTGTCCATAATCACAGTTTAGTGTGCCCTGTTCCATATTCGATCTTCAGGGCTCCCTGTTCCATAATCGATATGCGGATTTCCCTGGTCCATAATCACTGATCAGGTTACCCTGGTCCGTAATCGATGTTCAGGATTCCCTTGTCTGTAATCACACTTTTGGGTGCCCTGCTCCATAGTCGATTTTCAGGGTTGCCTGGTCCATAATCACTGTTCAGGTGCCCTGGTCCTTAATGAATGTCCAGGGTTCCATGGTCCATAATCACTGCTCAGGGTTCCCTGGTCCAAAATTGATGTTCATTGTTCCCTGGTTCATAATCACTGTTCAGGGTGCCCTGATCCATACTCAATGTTCACAGTGCCCTGCTCCATAATCGATGTTCAGGGTTCCCTGGTCTTTAACCAACGTTCAGTGTTCCCTGGTCCATAATCACTGTTCAGGTTTCGCTAGTCCATAATCACTGTTCAGGAAGCCCTGGTCCATAGTCGATATTCAGGGTTCCCTGGTCTATAATCACTGTTCAGGGCACACGGGTCCATAATCGATGTTCAAGGTGCCCTGGTCCATTGTCACGTTTCAGGTTGCCCTCGTCACTAATCGATGTTCAGGCTGCCCTGGTCCATAAACAATGTTCATGGTTCCCTAGTCCATAATCACAGTTCAGGGTGCCTTGGTCCATAATCGCTGTTCAGGGTTCCCTGCTCCATAGTCACTGTTCAGGGTTCCCTGGTCCAAAATCACAGTTCAGGGTTCCTTGATCCATACCGACTTTCAGGCTACCATGGACGATAATCAATGTTCAGGATTCCATGGTCCACAATCACTAATCAGTGTGTGTTGGTCCATAATCACAGTTCAGCATGCCCTAGTCCATAATTACTGTTCAGGGTGGGCTAGTCAATAATCACTGTACAGGATGCCCTGGTCCATTGTCGATCTTCAGAATACCCTGGTCCATAATCACTGCTCAGGGTGCCCTCATCTATAATCGATGTTCAGGTTTCCCTTATCCATAATCACTATTCAGAATGCCCTGGTCCATAATCACTGTTTTGGGAGTCCTGGTCATAATCGATTTTCAGGGTGCCCTGGTCCATAATTGATATTCACGGTTCCCTGGTCCATAATCGATATTCAGGGTGCCCTGGTCCATAATCAGTATGCAGGTTTCCCTGGTCCATAATCGATATTCAGGGTGCCCTGGTCCATAATCATTATGCAGGTTTCCCTCGTCCATAATCGATGTTCAGGATGCCCTGTTCCCTCATTGATTTTCAGGGTTCATTGGTCCATAATCACAGTTTAGTTTGCCTTGGTCATAAACGATGTTCATGGTGCCCTGGTCCGTAACCAATGTTAAGGGTTCCCTGGTCCATAATCACTCTTCAGGTTACCCTGGTCCATAATCATTTTTCAGGATGCCTTGGTGCATAATCGATGTTCAGGGTTCCCTGGTCCATAATCATTGTTCAGGGTTCCCTGGTCCATAATCACCATTCAGATGACCTGGTCCATAATCAAAATCCAAGGTTCCCTAGTCCATAATCTCTGTTCAGGGCAACCTGGTCCATATTCACTGTTCAGAGGACCTGGTCCATACTCAAAGTCCAATACTGCCTAGTCCATAATCACTGTTCAGGGTGCCTTCATCCATACTCGATGTTCAGGGTTCCCTTGTCCATTGTCTATATTCAGGGTTCCCTGGTCTATAATCACTGTTCAGGGTTCCCTGTTCCAAAATCACTGTTCACGTTGTCCTGGTCAATAATCGATGTTCAGGGTGCCCTGGTCCATAATCAGTATTTAGGGTGTCGTGGTCCATAATCACTGTTTAGGTTGCTCGATTCCATAGTCGATGTTGAGAGTTCCCTGGTACATAATCACGCTTCAGGTTTCCCTGTTCCATAACCGATGTTCAGGGTTCCCTGGTCCATAATCTCCTTTCAGGTACTCTGGTCCATAATCAATATTCAGGGTGCCCTGATCCATATTGACTTTCAGGTTATCCTGTTCAATAATCAATGTTCAGGTTTCCCTGGTCCATAATCACTATTCAGGGTGCCCTTGTCCATACTCACTGTTCATGTTTCCTGGTAAATGATCACAGTTCAGGGAGCCTTAGTCCATAATCGATGTTCAGCGTTCCCTGCTCCATAATCACTGTTCAGGGAGCCCTGGTCCAAAATCACCGTTAAGGTTTCCCTCGTCCATGATCACTGTTGACGTTTCCCTGGTCCATAATCGATTTTCAGGCTGCCCTGGTCCATAATCACTGTTCATGTTTCCCTGATCAATAGTCAATATTCAGGGTTCAATGGTCCATAATGAACGTTCATGTGCCCTGGTCCATAATTGATGTTCCGGGTTTCTCTAGTCCATTACCATGGTTCAGGGTGCCCTGGTCCATAGTCGATGTACAGGGTTCCCAGATCCATAATCACTGTTCAGGTTTCTCTCATGAATTATCACTGTTCAGGGCCCTTTTCCATAGTTGATGTTCAGGGTTCCCTGGTCAAAATCACAGTTCAGGATACCTTGGACCATAAAAAATGTTCAGGGCGCACTGGTACATAATCAGTATTCAGATTTCCCTGGTCCATAATCACTCTTCAGGGTACATTGGTCCATAATCGATGTTCATGCTTCCCTGGTCCATAATCACTGTTCAGGATGCCCTGCTCCATTGTCGATGTTCAGGGTTCCCTTGTCCATAATCTCCTTTCACGTGCTCTGGTCCATAATCAATATTCAGGGTGCTCTGATCAATATTGACATTCAGGTTATCCTGTTCAAAAATCAATGTTCAGGTTTCCCTGATTCATAATCACTGTTCAGGGTGCTGTGGTCCAAAATCACTGTTAAGGTTTCCCTGGTCCATGATCACTGTTGATGTTTCCCTGGTCCATAATCGATTTTCAGGCTGCCCTGGTCCATAATCACTTTTCATGATGCCCTGGTCAATAGACAATGTTCAGGTTTCAATGGTCCCTAATGAACGTTCATGTGCCCTGGTTAATAATTGATGTTCAGGGTTTCTCTGTTCCATAACCAGGGTTCAGAGTGCCCTGGTCCATAGCCGATGTACAGGGTTGCCAGGTCCATAATCACTGTTCAGGTTTCTCCCGTGAATTATCACTGTTCGGGGGCCGTCTTACATAGTCAATGTTCAGGGATCCCTGGTCAAAATCACAGTTCAGGGTACCTTGGACAATAAAAAATGTTCAGGGTGCCCTTGTGCATAATCAATAATCAGGGTGCCATGATCCATATCGACTTTCAGGCTAACCTGTTCGGTAATCAATGTTCAGGGTTCCCTGGTCCATAATCACTGTTCAGGGTACCCAGGTCCATAATCACTGTTCAGGTTTGCCTGGTAAATGATCACAGTTCAAGGTACTTTGGTCCATAATCGATTTTCAGTGATCCCTGCTCCATAATCACTGTTCAGGGTTCCCTGGTCAAAAAGCACAGTTCAGGGTTCATTGGACCATAAAAAATATACGGCATGCTCTAGTCCATGATCAGTATTCAGGGTGCCCTGGTCCATTATCCCTGTTCAGGGTGCGCTGGTCCATAATCACTGTTCAGTGTGCCCTTGTCCATAGTCGATGTTCAGTGTTCCCTGGTCCATTATCAATGTTCAGGGTGCCTTGGTCCTTAATCAATTTTCAGGCTGCCCTTGTCCATAATCGATGTTCAGGATGCACTTATTCATTGTTGATGTTCAGGTTTCCCTGGTCCATTATCACCGTTCAGGTGCCCTCGTCCATAATCAATGTCCAGGGTTCCTTGGTCCATAATCACTGTTTAGTGCTCCCTGGTCCATAATTGATGTTCAGTATTCCCTGGTTAATAATAACTGCTCAGGGTGCCCTGATCCATAATCGATGTTCAGGGTTCCCTGGTCTATAATTGAGATGCAGGTTTCCGTGGTCCAAAATCACTGATCAGGGTACCCTCGTCCATAATCGATGTTCAGGATTCCCTTGTCCTTAATCAGAGTTTAGGGTGTCCTGCTCCATAGTTGATCTGCAGTGTTCCCTGGTCTATAATCGATATGCAGGTTTCCCCGGTCCATAATCACTGATCAGGGTCCCCTGCTCTATAACTGATGTTCAGGATTCCCTTGTCCGTAATCACAGTTTAGGGTGCCCTGGTCCATAATCAATGCGCAGGGTTCCCTGGTCCATAATCACTGTTCAGTGCTCCCTGGTCCATATTTGATGTTCATTGTTTCCTGGTTCATAATCACCATTCATGTGCCCTGATCCATAATCAATGTAAAGAGTTTCCTGGTCCATAATCACTGTTCAGGTTTCCCTGGTCCATAATTGATGTTCATTTTTCCCTGGTTCGTAATCTTTGTTCAGGGTGCCCTGGTCCATACTCAATGTTCACGTCGCCCTGCTTCATAATCGATGTTCAGGGTTCCATGGTATTTAACAGATGTTCATGGTTGCCTGGTCCATAATCATTGCACAGGATGCGATGTTCCACAAACGACTTTTAGTTTTCCCTGGTCCATAATTGATATTCAGGTTTCCCCAATCCTTAATCACTATTCAGTGTGCCCTGGTCCATAGTTGATGCACAGTTATCACAGTTTATTGTGTCCTGTTCCATAGTCTATCATCACGGTTTTCTGGTCCATATTTGCTGTTCAGGGTTCCCTGGAATTTAAGCACTGTTCAGGCTGCCCTGGTCCATAATCACTGTTCAGGTTTCCCTGGTCCATAATCACTGTTCAGGGTGGCCTGGTCCATTATTGATGTTCAGGGTTCTCTGTTCCTTAATGACTGTTCAGGGTGCCTTGGTCCATAATCGGTGTTCAGTGGTCCCTGGTCCATAATCACTGTTCAGGGTGCCCCGGTCCATAATCAATGTCCAGGACGCCCTGGTCCATTAACGATGTCTAAGTTTCCCTGCTCCATAACCACTGTTCATGGTGCCCTGATCCCTAGTCAATGTTCAGGTTCCCTGGTTCATAATCACCTTTCAGGTGCCCTGATCCATATTCAATATTCAGGGTTCCTTGGTCCATAATCACTGTTCAGGTTGCCCTGGTCCATAATCGATGTTCAGCGTTTCCTGGTCCATAATCAGCGTTCAGGTGCCCTTTGTTCATAATCGATGTCGTATTTGCCCTGTTCCATAATCGATTTTCAGCCTTCCCTGGTCCATAATCACCGTTCAGGTTCCCTGGTCCATAATCGATGTTCACGTTTCCCTGGTCCAGAATCACAGTTCATGATGCCCTGGTCCATAATCAATATTCAGGCTCCCTGATCCATGTCGACTTTCAGGCTACCCTGGTCGATAATCAAAGTTCAGGGATCCCTGGTCTATAATCAATAATCAAGGTGCACTGGTCCATGATCACCGTTAAGGGTGCCCTGCTCCATAATAACTGTTCAGGATGCCATGGTCCATACTCGATGTTCAGGGTTCCCTAGTCCATAATCACCGTTCAGGTACCCTGGTGGATAATCGATGTCCAGGGTTCCCTGATCCAAAATCACCGTTTAGGGTGCCCTGGTCCATAATAAATGTTCAGGGTTCCTGGTCCATCATCACTGTTCAGGGTACACTGATCCATAATCGATATTCAGGGTGCACTTGTCCATAATCACTGTTCAGGGTGCCCTTGTCCATAGTCGTTGTTCAGGTTTCACAGGTTTATAATCACTGTTCAGGGTACACTGATCCATAATCGATATTCAGGGTTCTCTTTTAGATAATCACTGTTCAGGGTGTCCTGGTCCATAATTGATGTCCAGGATGCTCTGCTCCATAATTGTTGTTCAGGGTTCCCTGGTCCTTAATTACAGTTCAGATAGCCCTGGTCCATAATCAATGTCCAGGGTGCCCTGGTGCATAATCGATGTTCAAGGTTCCCTGGTCCATGATCTGTGTTCAGGGTGCCCTTGCCCGTAGTCGATATTCAGGTTTCCCTGGTCCATAATCACTGTTCAGTGTTCCCTGGACCAAAATCACTGTTCAGGTTTCCCTGGACCATAATCACAGTTCGCGGTGCCTTGTTCCATAATCAGTGTTCAGTGTTCCATGGTCCATAATCACTGTTCAGGGTGCCCTGGTCCATAATCGATGTCCAGGGTGGCCTGGACCATAATCGATGTTCAGGTTTCTCTGTTTCATAATGACTGTTCAGGGTGACTTGGTCCGTAATTGGTGTTCATGGTTCCCTGGAACAAAATCACTGTTCAGGTGCCCCGGTCCATAATTGCTGTCCAGGACATCTTGGTCCATTGTCGATGTCTAAGTTTCCCTGCTCAATAATCACTGTTCATGGTGCCCCGGTCCATAACTGATGTCCAGGTTGCACTGCTCCATAATCGTTGTTCAGGGTTCACTGGTCCTTAATCACTCTTCAGGGTGCCATGGTCTGTAATCGGTGTTCAGGTGCCCTGATGCATTGTCGAAGTTCATGGTTCCATGGGCCATACTCACTATTCAGGTTGCCATGGTCCATAGTCGATTTTAAAGTTTCCTGGTCATTAATTAACTTTCAGGTGCCTTGGTCCATAATCAATGTCCACGGTGCCCTGGTCCATAATCGATGTTCAGGGTTCCCTGGACCATAATCACTGTTCAGGATGCCCTGGTCCATAGTCCTTATTCAGGATTCCCTGGTCCATAATCACGGTTCAGGTGCCCTGGTCCTTAATCGATTTCCAGTGTTCCCTGGTCCTTAATCACTGTGCAGGGTGCCCTCTTCCATAGTCAATGTTCAGGGTTCCTGGTCCATTATAGTTGTTCAGGATGCCCCGGTCCATAGTCGATATTCAGGGTTCCCTGGTCCAAAATCACTGTTCAGGTTTCCCTGGTCCAAAATCACAGTTCAGTGTTCCCTGGTCCATAATCACTGTTCAGATTGCCCTGGTCCATAATCGATGTTCAGCGTTTCCTAGTCCATTATCAGCGTTCAGGTGCCCTAGTCCATAATTGATGTCCTAGTCGCCCTGTTCGATAATCGATGTTCAGGCTTCCCTGGTCCAAAATCGCAGTTCAGGATTCCTGGGTCCAAAATCACTGTTCAGGGTTCCCTGGTCCAAAAACCCAGTTCAGGGTGCGCTAGTCCATAATCACAGTTCAGGGTGCCCTGGTCCATTGTCGATGTTCAGGTTTCCCTGGTCTATAATCACTGTTCAGGGTACACCATTCCATTATCAATGTTTAGGGTACCCTGGTCCATAATCACTGTTCAGATTGCCCTGGTCCATAATCACTGATCAGGATGCTATGGTCGATAATAACTGCTCAGGTTTCCTGGTCGAAAGTCGCTCTTCAGGGTTCCCTGGTCCATAATCGATGTACAAGGTGCCCTGGTCCATAATCACTCTTCAGGGTGCGCTGGTCCATTATCACTGTTTAAGTGGCCTTGGTACATATTCGATGTTCAGGTTTCCCTGTTTATAATCACTGTTCAGTGTACCCTGGTCCATAATCGATTTTCAGGCTGCCTCGGTTCATAATTACTGTTCAGTGTTCCCTGGTCCATAATCCCTCTTCAGGGTGCCCTGGTCCATAATCACTTTTCATGGTTCCCTGGTCCATACTGTTTAGGATGCCCTGATCCATAGTCAATGTTCAGGTTTTCCTGGTCCATAATCATCGCTCAGGTGCCCTGGTCCAAAATCGATGCCCAGGGTGCCCTAGTCCATAATCAATGTTCAGGGTAATCTGGTCCATAATCAAAGTTCAGGGTGCCCTTGTCCATTATCACACTTCAGGTTGCCCTGGTCCATAATCGCTGTTCAGGGTTCCCTGGTCTCTAATCAATTTTCATGGTTCCCTGGTCCATACTCACTGTTTAGGATGCCCTGGTCCTTAATAGATGTTCAGGGTGCCTGGTCCGTAATCACTGTTCATGGTTCCCTCGTCCATATTCGATGTTCAGGGTGCCCTGTTCCATACTCACTGTTCAGGGTGCCCTGGTGCATAATCAATGTTCTGGGTTCCCTGGTCCATAATCAATGATCAGTATGCTCTGGTACCTAATCACTCTTCAGGGTTCCCTGGTCCATAATCATTGTTAGTGTGCCCTGGTCATAATCAATGTTCAGGGTGCCCTGGTCCATAATCGATGTTCAGGGTGCCCTGGTCCATAATTGATGTTCAGGATGCTCTGGTCCATAATCGTCATTCACCGTGCCCTGATTCATAATCGATGTTGAACATTCCCTAGTCCATAATCACTGATCAATGTTCCCTGGCCCATAATCACTGTTCAGAGTGCCCCGGTCCATAATCACTCTTCTGTGTCCCCTGTTCCATTATCACTGCTCAGGTTTCCCTGGTCCATAATCACTATTCATTATACTCTGGTCCATAATCGATTTTCATGGTGCCCTGGTCCATAAACGATTTTCAGGGTACCTTGCTCCATAATCACTGTTCAGTGTTCCCTCGTCCATAATCATTGTTAAGGGTGCCCTGTTCCATAATCACTTTTCATGGGTCCCTGGTCCGTAATCAATGTTCAATGTTCCCTGGTTCATAATCACCTTTCAGGGTTACCTGGTCCATAATCAATATTCAGGATTCCCTGATCAACAATCACTGTTCAGCGTTCCCTAGTCCATATTCGGGGTACAGGGTGCGATGGTCCATAATCAGTTTTTAGGGTGCCATGGTCCATAATCACTGTTCAGGGTGCCCCAGTCCATAATCACTGTTCAGCATTCCCTGGTCCATAATCACTGTTCAGTGTGCCGTGGTCCATAGCCGGATTTCAGGATTCCTCTTCCATAATCACTGTTCAGTGTGCCATGGTCCATAGCCGGATTTCAGGATTCCTCTTCCATAATCATTGTTTAGGGTGCCATGATCCATAATCACTCTTTTGGGTACCCTGGTCATAATCGATGTTCATGGTGCCCTGATCCATGACCGATATTAAGGGTTCCCTGGTCCATAATCGATGTTCAGGGTGCCGTGGGCCATAATCACTGTTCAGGATTCCCTGGACCAAAATTAATGTTCAAGTTTCCCTGGTCCATAATCGATATTCAGGATGCCCTGGTCCATAATCACTAATCTGGATTTCCTGGTCCATAATCGCTGTTCAGGTTTCCCTGGTCGATAATCACTGTTCAGGTTGCACTTGTCCATTATCACTGGTGAGGTTGCAATGGTCCATAATAACTGTTCAGGGTTCCCTGTTCCAAAATCACTATCCAGGGTGCCCTGGTCTATAATCGGTATTCAGACTGCCATGCTCCATAATCGATGTTCAGGTTTCCCTTGTCCAAAATCGATGTTCACGGTGCCCTGGTCCATAATCACAGTTCAGTGTGCCCTGGTTCATAATCGATTTTCAGGGTTCCCTGGTCCATAATTGATTTTCAGGCTGCCTTGGTCCATAATCACTGTTGAGAGTACCTTGGTCATAATCGATGTTCCGGGTGCCCTGGTCCATAACCGATGTTAGGGGTTGCCTGGTCCATAATCGACATTCAAGGTAAACTGGTCCATAATCACGTTTCAGGGGGCCCAGTTCCATAATCGATGTTCAGGATTCCCTGGTCCATAATTACTGTTCACAGTCCGCTGGTCCATAATCACTGATCAGAATGCCCTGGTCCAAAGTCGCTCTTCAGGGTCCCTAGTCCATAATCGATGTACAAGGTGCCCTGGTCCATAATCACTCTTCAGGGTGCCCTGGTCCATTATCACTATTCAGGTGGCCTTGGTACATATTCGATGTTCAGGTTTCGCTGTCCATAATCACTGTTCAGAGTACCCTGGTCCATAATTGATTTTCAGGCTGCCATGGTTCATAATCACTATTCAGTGTTCCCTGGTCCATAATCACTGTTCAGGGTTCCCTGATCGATAATCACTTTTCATGGTTCCCTGGTCCATACTCACTGTTTAGGATGCCCTGATCCACAGTCAATGTTCAGGTTTTCCTGGTCCATAATCATCATTCAGGTGCCCTGGCCCATAATTGATGCCCAGGGTGCCTTAGTCCATAATCGATGTTCAGGGTTCCCTGGTCCATAATCAACGTTCAGGGTGCCCTTTTCCATTATCACCCTTCAGGTTGCCCTGGTCCATAATCGCTGTTCAGGTTTCCCTAGTCTATAATCAATTTTCATGGTCCCCTGTTCCATAATCACTGTCAAGTGTGCCCTGGTCTATAATCGATATTCAGAGTGCCGTGGTCCATAATGGATGCTTAAGTTGTCCTGCCTCATAATCACTGTTCAGGGTTACCTGGTCCATAATAACTGTTCGGGGTTCCCTGTTCCATAATCACTATCCAGGGTTCCTTGGTCCATAATCGATATTCAGGGTGCCCTGGTCCATAATCACTGTTCAGGGTTCCCTGGTCCATAATCGATGTTCAGGGTACCGTGGTCCATAGTCAATGTTCAATGTTCATTGGTCCATAATTACTGTTCAGTGTTCCCTGGTCCATAATCACTGTTGAGGGTGCCCTGGTCCATAATCACTTTCCAGGGTGCCCTGGTCCATAATCGTTCAAGTTGCCCTGGTTGATAATTATTGTTCAGGTTACCCGGTCCATAATCACTGTTCAGGATTCCCTGGTCATAATAGATGTTTAGGGTCCCTGGTCCATAATCAGTGTCCAAGGTGACCTGATCCATAATCAAATTTCATGGTGCCCTGGTCCATTATCATTGCTCAGGTTTCCATGGTCCATAATCGATGTTCAGGATGCCCCAGTGCATAATCACTGTTCAGGATTCCCTGGTCCATAATCACTGTTCACTGTTCCCTCGTCTATAGTCGAAGTTCCGGGTTCCCTCGTCCATAATCACACTTTAGTGTACCCTGGTCCATAATCACTGTTCATTGTACCCTGGTCCAGAATCGATTTTCATTCTGCCTTGGTCCGTAATCACTGTTCTGTGGTCCCTGGTCCATAATCACTTTTCATGGTTCCCTGGTCCATAATCAATATGCAACATGCCCTGGTTCATAATCACTGTTCAGGGTTACCTGGTACATAATCACTGTTCAGGATTGCCTGGTCCACAATCACTGTTCAGGGTTCCCTGGCCCATATTCGGTGTACAGGGTGCCCTGGTCCATAATTAGTGTTTAGGGTGCCATGGTCCATAATCGTTGTACAGGGAGCCCTGTTCCATAATCACTGTTCAGGATGCCCTGGCACATAATCATTGCTCAGGTTTTCCTGGTCCATAATCACTGGTCAGGGTGCCTTGGTCCATAACAGATGTTCAGGGATCCCTGGTCGATAATCACTTTTCAGGTTTCCCTGGTCCATAATCTATATTCTGGGTGCCTGGTTCATAATCAATATTCAGGTTTCACTGGTACATAATCACTCTTCAGAGTGCCTTGGTCCATAATCACTGATTACCAGGCCCTGGTCCATAATCACTGCTCAGGTTTTTCTGGTCCATAATCGCTGTTTCAGGTTCCCTGGTCGATAATCACTGTTCAGGGGACCCTGGTCCATCATAACTGTTCGGGGTTCCCAGTTCCATAATCACTGTCAAGTGTGCCCTGGTCTATAATCGATATTCAGAGTGCCGTGGTCCATAAACAATGCTCAGGGTACCCTGCCTCATAATCACTCATCAGGGTTACCTGGTCCATTTTCACTGTTCAGGATTCCCTGGTCCACAATCACTGTTAAGGGTTCCCTGGTCGTTAATTTGATGTTCAGGGTGCCCTGGTCCATAATCGATGTTGAGGGTTCCCTGGTCCATAATCACTGTTAAATGTTCCCTGATCCATAATCACTCTTCAGTGTTCCCTGGTCCATAATCACTGTTCAGGATGTCCCGGTCCATAATCACTTTTCAGGGTGCCCTGTTCCATAATCGATGTTCAATTTGCCCTGGTTCATAACAATTGTTCAGGGTTACCTCGTCCATAATCACTGTTCAGGATTCCCTGGTCATAATCGATGTTCACGGTCCCTGGCCCATAATCACTGTTCAAGGTGCCCAGGTCCATAATCAAAGTTCAGGGTCCCCTGGTCCATAATCACTGTTCAGTATTCCCTGGTCCATAATTGCTGTTAAGTTTCCCCTCATCTGTAGTCGAAGTTCCGGGTTCCCTCGTCCATAATCAGTCTTTAGGGTGCCTTGGTCCATAATCACAGTTCAGGATGCCCCTGTTTATAATCACTTTCTAGTGTGCCCTGGTCCATAATCGATATTCATAATGTCGTGTTTCATAATCGATGCTCAGTGTGCCCTGGTCCCTAATTAGTCTTCAGGGTTCCCTAGTCCATAATCGATGTTCAGGGTGCCCTGGTCCATAATTGATGTTCAGGGTGCCCTGGTCCATAGTTGATATTCAGTATGCTCTGGTCAATAATTGTTATTCACGGTCCCCTGATCCATATTCGATGTTGATGATTCCCTAGTCCATAATCACTGCTCAATGTTCCCTGATCCATAATCACTGTTCAGAGTGCCCTGGTCCATAGTCACTCTTCAGTATGCCCTGTTCCATTATCACTGTTCAAGTTTCCCTGGTCCATATTTGATATTCATGTTTCCCTGGTCCATAATCACTGTTTATTGTACCCTTGTCCACAATTGATTTTAACCGTGCCCTGGTCCATAATCGATTTTCAGGCTGCCTTGCTCCATAACCACTGTTCAGTGTTCCCTGGTCCATAATCACTGTTAGGGGTGCCCTGGTCCATAATCACTTTTCATTTGTCCCTGGTCCATAATCACTTTTCATGGGTCCCTGGTCCATAATCAATGTTCAAGGTGCCCTGGTTCGTAATCACTGTTCAGGTTACCTGGTCCATAACCAATGTTCAGGATTCCCTGGTCCACAATCACTGTTCAGTGTTCTCTTGTCCATATTCAGGGTATAGGGTGCCCTGCTCCATAATCAGTTTTTAGGGTGTCATGGTCCATAATCATTGGTCAGGGTGCACTGGTCCATAATCAGGGTTTAGGATACCCTGGTCCATAATCGATATTCATGTTTCCCTGGTCCATAATCGATTTTCAGGTTTCCCTGGTCCATAATTGATGTTCAGGGTTCCCTGGTCCATAATCGGTGTTCAGGATGCTCTGGTCCATAATCGTTTTTCCGGGTGCCCTGATCCATAATCGATGTTGAGGCTCCCCTGGTCCATAATCACTGTTCAATATTCCCTGGTCCATAATCACTGTTCAGGTTGCCCTGTCCACAATCACTCTTCAAGGTGCCTTGGTCCATTATCACTGTTCAGGTTGCCCTGGTACATATTCGATTTTCAGGCTGCCTTGGTCCATAATCACTGTTCAGGGTTACCTGGTCTACAATCATGTTAAGGGGCTCCAGTTCCATAATCACTGCTCACGTTTTCTAGGTCCATAATCACTGTTCAGTGTTACCTGGTCCGTAATCACTGTTTAGTATTCCCTGGTCCACAATCAATGTTCAGGTTTTCCTGGTCCATAATCGATGTTCAGGGTTCCCTGGTCCAAAATCGATGTTCAGGATTCCCTGGTCCATAATCGATGTTCAGGGTTCCCTGGTCCATAATCACTGTTCAGGATTCCCTGGTCCATAATCGATGTTCAGGTTTCCCTGGTCCATAATCAATGTTCAGTATGCTCTGGTCCATAATCATTGCTCAGGATGCCCTGATCCATAATCGATGTTGAGGGTTCCCTGGTTCATAATCACTGTTCAATGTTCATTGGTCCATAAGCACTGTTCGGTGTTCCCTGGTCCATAATCACTGTTCAGGATTCCCTGTTCCATAATCACTGTTAAGTGTGCCCTCTTAAGTGTAAGTTAAGTGTGTAGTCAAAGTTCCGTGTTCCCTCGTCCATAATCCGTCTTTACGCTGCCCTGGTCCATAATCACTGTTCAGGATGCCCCAGTTTATAATCACTTTCTAGTGTGACCTGGTCCATATTCGATATTCAAAATGTCGTGTTTCATAATCGATGCTCAGTGTGCCCTGGTCCCTAAATAGTCTTCAGGGTTCCCTGGTCCATATTTGATGTTCATGTTTCCCTGGTCCATAATCACTGTTCATTGTACCCTGGTCCACAATTGATTTTCACTGTGCCCTGGTTGATTTTCAGGCTGCCTTGCTCCATAACCACTGTTCAGTGTTCCCTGGTCCATAATCACTGTTAGGGGTGCCCTGGTCCATAATCACTTTTCATGGTTCCCTGGTCCACAATTGATTTTCACTGTGCCCTGGTTGATTTTCAGGCTGCCTTGCTCCATAACCACTGTTCAGTGTTCCCTGGTCCATAATCACTGTTAGGGGTGCCCTGGTCCATAATCACTTTTCATGGTTCCCTGGTCCATAATCAGTGTTCAAGGTACCCTGGTTCATAATCACTGTTCAGGTTACCTGGTCCATAACCAATGTTCAGGATTCCCTGGTCCACAATCACTGTTCAGTGTTCTCGTGTCCATATTTGGGGTACAGGGTGTCCTGCTCCATAATCACTTTTCAGGGTGCCCTGGTCCATAATCGATGTTCAAGTTTCCCTGGTTCATAACCATTGTTCAGCGTTACCTGGTCTATAATCAATGTTCAGGATTCTCTGGTCATAATCGATGTTCAGATTCCCTGGCCCATAATCACTGTTCAAGTTGCCCTGGTCCATAATCAAAGTTCAGGGTGCCCTGGTCCATTATCACAGTTCAGGTTGCCGTGGTTCATAATCGATTTTCAGGGTGCCCCGGTGCATAATCACTGTTCAGTATTCCCTGGTCCATAATCACTGTTCAGTGTGCCCTCATCTGTAGTCGAACTTCCGGGTTCCCTCGTTCATGAACAGTCTTTAGGGTGCCCTGGTCCATAATCACTGTTCAGGGTGCCTGGTTTACATAATCACTGTCTAATGTGCCCTGCTCCAGAATTGATGTTCAAAATGTCGTGTTTCATAATCAATGCTCAGGATGCCCTTGTACCTAAACACCCTTCAGGGTTCCCTGGTCCATAATCGATGTTCAGGGTGCCCTGGTCCATAATTGATGTTCAGGGTGCCCTGGTCCATAATTGATGTTCAGGATGCTCTGGTCCATAATCGTTATTCACGGTGCCCTGATGCATAATCAATGTTGATGATTCCCTAGTCCATAATCACTGTTCAATGTTCCCTGGTCCATAATCACTGTGCAGAGTGCCCCGGTCCATAATCACTCTTCAGTATGCCCTGTTCCATTATCACTGTTCAGGTTTCCCTGGTCCATATTTGATGTTCAGGTTTCCCTGGTCCATAATCACTGTTCATTTTACCCTGGTCCATAATTGATTTTCACGGTGCCCTGGTCTATAATCAATTTTCAGGCTGCCTTGCTCCATAATCACTGTTCAGTGTTCTCTGGTCCATAATTACTGTTAAGGGTGCCATGGTCCATAATCACTTTTCATGTGTCCCTGATGCATAATCACTTTTCAGGAGTCCCTGTTCCATAATCAATGTTCTAGCTGCCCTGGTTCATAATCATTGCTCAGGGTTACCTGGTCCATAATCAGTGCTTAGGATTCCCTGGTCCACAATAACTGTTCAACGTTACCTTGTCTATATTCGGTGTACAGTGTGCCCTGCTCCATAATCAGTTTTTACGGTGCCGTGGTCCATAATCAGTGTTCAAGATGCCCTGGTCCATAATCAGGGTTTGGGATACCCTGGTCCATAATCGATGTAAAGGTTTCCCTGTTCCATAATTGATGTTCAGGTTTCCCTGGTCCATAATTGATGTTCAGGTTTCCCTGGTCCATTATCGATGTTCAGGGTGCTCTGGTCCATAACTGTTTTTCTGGGTGCCCTGATCCATAATCGATGTTGAGGGTTCCCTGGTCCATAATTACTTTTCAATGTTACCTGGTCCATAATCACTGTTCAGGGTGCCCTGGTTTATAATCACTGTCTAGTGTTCCCTGTTCCATAATCGATATTCATAATGCCGTGTTTCATAATTCATGCTCAGGTTTCCCTTCTCCATAATGATGTTCAGGTTCCCCTGCTCCATAATTGCTGTTAAGATTTCCCTGTCCTTAATCGATGTTCAGGGGGCCTGGTCCATAATCACTGTTCATCGTTCCCTGGTCCATAATCGATGTTCAGGGTGCCCTGTTCCATAATCACCCTTCAGTGTGCACCAGTCCATAATCAATTTTCAGGATGCCACGATCCATAATCGACTTTCAGACTGCAGTGGTTGATAATCAATATTCAGTGTTCCCTGGTCCATAATCACTGTTCAGGGTGCCCTGGTACATAATCAATATTCAGGGTTCTCTGTTTAAAAATTGATGTTCGAGGTTCCTGCTCCATTATCACTGTTCAGGTTGCCCCTGGTCCATAATCGACTTTCAGGCTGTCCTGGTCGTTAATCAATGTACAGTGTCTTGGTCCATAATCACTGACCAGGATTTGGTGGTATATAATTAATTTTCAGGTTTTTGTGGACAATAATCACAGATCAGGGTGCCTTGGTCCATAATAACTGTTCAGTGTGCGCTGGTCCATTATCACTGCTCAGGGTACCCAGGTTCATAATCACTGTTCAGGGTTCCCTGGTCCATAACCACTGTGCAGGGTACCCTGTTTCATAATCGATATTCAGGTTTCCCTGGTCCATTATCAACGTTCAGCGTGCCCTGGTCCATAATCAACGTTCACGGTCCTTGTTTCATAATAGATTTTCAGGTTGCCCTAGTCTGTAATTAGTATTCAGGCTCCCCTGGTCCATAGTCGATATTGAGGCTGCCCTAGTTCATAATCAGAATTCACGGTATCCTGGTTGAAAAACGATGTTCAGCATTGCCTGAAATATATTCGAGGTTCAGCGTTTCTGGTCCATAAACACTCTTCAGGGTACCTTGGTCCATAATTGGTGTTCAGGTTTTGCTGGTCCGTAATCGATGTTCAGGTTTCCTGGTAAATAATCACTGTTCATGGAGCCCGGGTCAATAATCAATTTTCAGGGTGCCAAGGTCCATAATCAACTTTCAGACTGCCCTGGTCGATAAACAATATTCAGTGTTCCCTGGTCCATAATCACTGTTCAGGGTGCCCTGGTCCATAATCAATATTCAGGGTTCCCAGTTTCAAAACTGATGTTCAGGTTCTCTGCTCCAAAATCACTGCTCAGGTTTCCGCGGTCCATAATGAATTTTCAGGGTGCCCTGGTACATATTCAACATTTAGGCTGCTGTGTTCGATAATCAATGTTCAGGGTTCCTTGGTCCATAATCACTGAGCAGGCTTTGGTGGTCCATAATTGATTTTCAGGTTTCCGTGGACAATATTCACAGTTCAGGGTGCCTTGGTCCATAATAACTGTTCAGTGTGCGCTGCTCCATTATCACTGTGCAGGGTGCCCTGGTTAATAATCACTGTTCAGGGTGGCCTGGTCCATAACCACTGTTCAGGGTTTTCTGGTCCAGAGTTGATGTTCTGGGCCATAATCAACATTCAGTTGCCCGGATTCATAATCGATGTCCAGGGTGCCCTAGTCCATAATCTATGTTCAGGGTTCTCTGGTCCATAATCACTGTTCAGTATGCCGTGGTCCATAGTTGATCTTCAGTCTTCCCTGCTCAATAATCATCATTCAGGTGCCCTGCTCCATAATTGATGTCCAGGGTTCCCTGATCCATAATCCCTGTTCAGGGTGCCCTAGTCCATAAAAGATGTTCAGGGTTCCTGGTCCATAATTACTGTTTAGGGTGCCCTGGACCATATTCACTGTTCAGGGTGCCATGGTCCATAATCGATGTTCACGGTTCCCTGTTCCACAATAGATTTTCAGGTTGCCCTAGTCCTTAATCAGTATTCAGGCTGCCCTGGTCCATAGTCGATATTCAGGCTGCCGTAGTTCATAATCAGAATACACGGTATCCTGGTTGAAAAACGATGCTCAGCGTTGCCTGGCACATATTCGAGGTTCAGCGTTTCTGGTCCATAAACACTCTTCAGGGTGCCTTGGTCCATAATTGGTGTTCAGGATTTGCTGGTTCGTAATCGATGTTCAGATTTCTTGGTAAATAATCACTGTTCACGTAGCCTGGGTCAATAATCAATTTTCAGGGTGCCAAGGTCCATAATCGACTTTCAGACTGCCCTGGTCGATAATCAATATTCAGTGTTCCCTGGTCCATAATCACTGTTCAGGGTGCCCTGGTCCATAATCAATATTCAGGGTTCCCAGTTTCAAAATTGATGTTCAGGTTTTCTGCTCCAAAATCACTGCTCAGGTTGCGGTGGTCCATAATCAAGTTTCAGGGTGCCCTGGTCCATGTTCAACATTTAGGCTGCCGTGTTCGATAATCAATGTTCAGGGTTCCTTGGTCCATAATCACTGAGCAGGCTTTGGTGGTCCATAATTAATTTTCAGGTTTCCATGGACAATAATCACAGTTCAGGGGGACTTGGTCCATAATAATTGTTCAGTGTGCGCTGGTCCATTTTCACACTTCAGGGTGTCCTGGTTCATAATCACTGTTCAGTGTGCGCTGATCCATAACCACTGTTCAGAGTGCCCTGGTCCATAGTTGATTTTCAGGGTTCCCTGGACTATAATCACTGTCCAGGGTGGCCTGGTCCATAATCGATGTTCAGGAGTCCCTGGTCCATAATCACTGTTCAGGGTTCTCTGGTCCAAAAATCACTGTTCAGGTTTCCCTGGTCCATAATCACAGTTCAGGGAGCCTTGTTCCATAACCAGTGTTCAGGTTTCCATGGTCCATAATCACTGTTCGGGGTGCCCTGGTCCATAATCAATGTTCAGGGTTCCATGTTTCATAATGGCTGTTCAGGTTGCCCTGGTCCATAATCACTGTTCAGGGTGCCATGGTTCATAATCAATCTTCAGGTTTCCCTGTCCCATAATCGATGTTTAAAGTACCCTGGTCCATAATCAATTTTCAGGGTGCCCTGGTCTGTAATTGATGTTCAGGGTTCCCTGTTGCAAAATTGATGTTCAGTGTTCCTGCTCCATAATCACTGTTCAGATTGCCATGGTCCATAATCAATGTTCAGGGTTCCCTGTTCCATAATCGATGTTCACTGTGCCCTGGTCCATAATCAACTTTCAGGGTGACCTGGTCCATAATCGATGTTCAGGCTGCCCTCGTCCCTAATCAATGTTCACGTGGCCCTGGACCAAAAACGATGTTCAGGTTTGCCTATCACATATTCGAGGTTCAGCCTTCCTGGTCCATAAACACTGTTCAGGGTGCCTTGGTCCATAATTGGTGTACAGGGTTCCCTGGTCCATAATCGATGTTCAGGGTTCCTGGTTAACAATCACTGTACCCGGTGCCTGAGCCAGTAATCAATTTTCAGGTTGCCAAAGTCCATATTTGACTTTCAGACTGCCCTGGCGATAATCAATATTCAGTGTTCCCTGGTCCATAATCACTGTTCAGGGTGCCCTGGTACATAATCAATATTCAGGGTTCCCTGTTTCAAAATTGATGTTCAGGGTTTCTGCTCCATAATCACTGCTCAGGTTGCCCCGGTCCATAGTCAAATTTCAGGGTACCCTGGTCCATAATCAATGTTCAGTTTTCCCTTGTCCATAATCACAGTTCAAGGTGCCTTGGTCCATAATCGGTGTTCATGGTCCCCTGGTCAATAATCACTGTTCAGAGTGCCATGGTCCATATTCGATGTTCAGGCTGCCCTTGTCCATAATCGACATTCATAGTGCCCTGGTCCAAAAACGATGTTCAAGGTTGCCTGGCACATAGTCGAGGTTCTGGTTTCCTGGTCCATAATCACTGTTCAGTGTGCCCCGGTCCATAAACAAGTTTCTTGGTGACTTGTCCATAATAGACTTTCAGGCTGCCCTGGTGGATAACAAGTATTCAGGGTGCCCTAATTCATAATGATTGTTCAGGGTGCACTGGTCCAAAAATCACTGTCAAGGTTTCCCTGGACCATAATCACCATTCAGGGTGCCCTGGTCAATAATCAATGTCCAGGGTTTCCTAGTCCCTAATCACTGTTCAGTATATCTTGGTCCATAATCAATGTTCAGGGTGCCCTCGTCCATAATCAATATTCTGGTTCCTGGTTAGTAATCACTGTTCACGGATTCCTGGTCCAAAATCGGTTTTCAGGGTGCCCTGGTCCATAATTGACATTCAAACTGACCTGGTCGATAATCAATGTTCAGGTTTCCCTGGTACATAATAACCGATCATGTTTTGCTGGTCCATAATCACTGTTCAAGGAGCTCAGGTCCATAGTCGATGTTCAGGATTCCCTGGTCCATAATAACTCTTCAGGGTGCACTGGTACTTAATCAATGTTCAGTGTTCCCTGTTCCATAATCAAAGTTCAGGATGCCCTAATCCATAGTCGATGTTCATATTTCCCTGGTCCATAATTACCATTCAGGTTCCCTGGTCCATAATCAACATCCAGTGTTCCTTGGTCCATAATCACTCTGCAGGCTGCCTTGGTCCATATTTGATGTCTAGGGTGCACTGCTCCATAATGGATGTTCAGGGTTCCCTGGTCTATAATCACTATTCATGGTTCCCTGGTCCATAATCGTTGTCCAGGGTACCCTGGTCCATAATCTATGTCCAGGGATTCCTGGTCCATAATCTATGTCCAGATATTCCTGGTCCATAATCACGGTTCAGGGTTCCCTGTTCCAAAATCACGGTTCAGGGTTCCCTGGTCCACAATCACCATTCAGGTGCCCTGGTCCATAATTGATGATCAGGGTTCCCTAGTCCATAATCAATTTTCAGGATGCCCTCGTACATACTCGATGTTCAGGGTTCTCTGGTCCATAATCACTGTTGAGGGAGCCCTGGTCCATAGTAGATATTCAGGATTCCCTGGTCCAGAATCACTGTTCAGGGTTCCCTGGTCCAAAATCATTGTTCAGGGTTCACTGGTCCAAAATCACTTTTAAGGGTTCCGTGGTCTAAAATCACTGTTTAGGGTTCCCTGGTCCATAATCACCATTCAGGTGCCCTGGTCCATAGTCATTGTTCAGGGTTCCCTGGTCCATAATCACCATTCAGGTGCCCTGGTCCATAGTCATTGTTCAGGGTTCCCTGTCCATAATCACCATTTAGGGTGCCCTGGTCTATATTTGATGTACAGGGTGCCCTGATCCATAATCGATGTCCAGGATTCCCTGGTCCAAAATCACTATTCAGGGTGCCGTGGCCCATAATCACAGTTCAGGTTGCCCTGGTCCATAATCGATGTTCAGTTTTTCCTTGTCCATAATCACTGCTCAGGGAGCCTTGGTCCATAATCGGTGTTCAGGGTTCGCTGGTCCATAATCACAGATCAAGGTGCCTTGGTCCATAATCGGTGTTCAGGGTTCCCTGGTCCATAATCAACGTACACAGTGCCATGGTCCATATTCGATGTTCAGGCTGCCTTCGTCCATAATCGATATTCACGGTGCCCTGGTCCGAAAACGATGATCAGGGTTGCCTGACACATAGTCGAAGTTGTGGTTTCCTGGTCCATAATCACTGTTCAGTGTGCCACGGTCCAAAATCAATTTTCAGGGTGCCTTGTCCATAATTGACTTTCAGGCTTCCCTGGTTGATAATCACCGTTCAGGGTGCCCTATTTCATAATCAGTGTTCAGGGTGCGCTGGTCCATAATCACTGGTCAGGTTGCCCTGGTCCATATTCGATGTCCAGGGTGCCCTGGTCCATAATCGATGTCCAGGGTTTCCTAGTCCCTAATCACTGTTCAGTGTACCTTGGTCCATAATCGATGCTCAGGGGCCCTCGTCCATAATCGATATTCAGGATTCCTGGTTAGTAATCACTGTTCACAGTATGCTGGTCCATAATCTATTTTCAGGGTGCCCTGGTCCACAATCGACTTTCAGACTGACCTGGTCGATAATCAATGTTCAGGTTTCCCTGGTGCATAATCAGTGATCATATTTTGCTGGTCCATAATCACTCTTCATGGAGCCCTGGTCCATAGTCGATGTTCAGGTTTCCCTGGTCCATAATAACTGTTCAGGGTTCACTGGTCCTTAATCAATGTTCAGTGTTCCCTGATCCGTAATCAAAGTTCAGGATGCCCTAATCCATAGTCAATGTTCATGTTTCCCTGGTCCATAATTACCATTCAGGTACCCTCATCGATAATTAACATCCAGTGTTCCTTGGTCCATAATCACTCTTCAGGGTGCCTTGGTCCATATTTGATGTCCAGGGTGCACACCTCCATAATGGATGTTCAGGGATCCCTGGTCCATAATCTATGTACAGGGATTCCTGGTCCAAAATCACTGTTCAGGGTTCCCTGGTCCACAATCACCATTCAGGTGCCCTGGTCCATAATCGATGATCAGGGTTCCTTAGTCCATAATCAATTTTCAGGATTCCCTGGTACATAGTCGATGTTCAGGGTTCCCTGGTCCATAATCAATGTTCAGGTGCCAGGAACCATAATCGATGTCCAGGGTGACCTGGTTCATAGTCTATGTTCAGGGTTCTCTGGTCCATAATCACTGTTGAGGGAGCCCTGGTCCATAGTCAATATTCATGGTTCCCTGCTCCATGATCACTGTTCAGGGTTCGCTGGTCCAAAATCACTGTTCAGGGTTCACACGTCCATAATCACTGTTAAGGATTCCATGGTCCAAAATCACTGTTTAGGTTTCCCTGGTCCATAATCACCGTTCAGGTACCCTGGTCCATAGTCAATGTTCAGGGTTCCCTGTCCATAATCATCGTTTAGGGTGCCCTGGTCTATATTCGATGTCCAGGGTGCCCTGATCCATAATCGATGTCCAGGGTTCCCTTGTCCAAAATCACTGTTCAGGGTTCCATGGTACATAATCACAGTTCAGGGTGCCCTGGTCCATAATCGATGTTCAGTTTTCCCTTGTCCATAATCACTGCTCAGGGAGCCTTGGTCCATAATCGGTGTTCAGGGTTCCCTGTTCCATAATTGATGTTCAGTGTGCCCTGGTCCATAAACAATTTTCAGGGTGCCTTGTCCATAATCGATTTTCAGGCTGCCCTGGTCCATAATCAAAGTTCAAGGTGCCTTGGTCCAAAATCGGTGTTCAGGGTTCCCTGTTCCATAATTGATGTTCAGTGTTCCCTGGTCCATAAACAATTTTCAGGGTTCCTTGTCCATAATCGAATTTCAGGCTGCCCTGGTTGATAATCACTGTTCAGGTTGCCCTATTTCATAATCAGTGTTGAGGGTGCGCTGGTCCATAATCACTGTTCAGGTTTCCCTGGACCATAATCACCATTCAGGTTGCCCTGGTCCATAATCGATGTTCAGGGTGCCCTGGTCCATAATCGATATCCAGGGTTTCCTAGTCCCTAATCACTGTTCAGGGTACCTTGGTCCATAATCGATGTTCAGGGTGCCCTTGTCCATAATCGATATTCAGGGTTCCTGGTTAGTAATCACTGTTCACGGTATCCTGGGCCATAATCTATTGTCAAGGGGCAATACATAAAGCCGTGGTAAATAAGGTGGTGTGTGTTGGTGCGGACAGGGTGTCACCAGCATGGTTCCAAAAGGTGCCGTGTTCATAATCTGTGTCATAATCTCAAATTTCTGTGAATGAAGAAAAAGTGTCTTTTGTAGGTTAATTATCTTAGTATCATTTATCTCTGAATTCCTTTGGGGTAACTTACATTTCTAGTTAGTTTATCTTGGTAAATGCTCTTTAAATATTAAGAAACTTATCTTTTTTTGTCACATCAGATATGTTGTTTCATTTTTCTCATTTTATTTTTATGACAATGCTAGTTTTTATCTTATGTCAGTGTCCTCTGATACCTTGCCTTTGGAACTTTAAGTTATTTTATGGGTCTTCCCACCCATGACAAGTAGAATTGGACAGAATCACTTTCATGGCCTTAGTTCCTATGTTTAACCATTTGGTCTACTAAGCATTATTTTTTCAACAAGTGATGTAGAGCTCCTTGCACTGTTGTGTTGGTGGAAGGCCTCAAGTGTCAAGTGCTGTTTAAATTTTGTTTCCTGGGTGCTAGCTCCCCTTTACCACATGATTAGTAATGGACAGTGGCACATGCCAATCTTCTATCCTTATTGGACTGAGTGCAATTGGCTATATTTACTATTAAACCAGAACTTGGAGTATCATGTATCCAGGAGACAACAGCCAGGTTCATCCTATGAAAGCCTTATCTCCCTGCCCCAACGTGCTGTTGGGTCAACAAAAGAGGCTGGTGGGTAGTAACTGTCATCCCAGAGACCTGGAGGTGAGCATGGACGGCCCTCAGCTCCTCCTGACACCCTGTCCGGACCAACACACACCACCTTATTTACCACGGCTTTATGTTTCAGTACACTTGTCTGGCATTATTGGTCAAAATGTTTTAGTGAGAACTGACTTCGAAACAAGAGCCTATGGGAGAAAATGAGTTTAGTCCTTAAACAGGTGATTTATCTTCCTCTCAATATGTCAGAACAGCAGAAATGTTACAATTTCATAAAACTCAGGATCGGCACAGATGCTGCTAAGTGTCCTCCACCCTGTGAGGAAGGCAGCTTGGTAGTACATATCAAAACCAAACACCTTTTCCTACTCTCAGGAATGTGCCTTTGTCTTGTGATTATATATAAGTGCCATTTACAGATATTCTCTTAAAATATTTATTATTTTTATTTTATGTGTATGTGTATTGCCTAGATGTATTTTAAGCACACCAGTGTGATGCAATGTTCACAGAGGTCAGAAGAGGGTACTGGATCCTGGGAAGTGGAGTTATGGGCTATGGACGGTTGTTAGCCTCCATGTGAGTGCTGGGAACTGAACCTGGATCCTCTGCAAGAGCAGCCAGTGCTCTTAACTGCTGAGCCAGGTTTATAGATATTTTTAACACAGATTCTCCATGCAACTTTCTTGGAATCTACCACAGACACACACACCTGGAAGAGCACAGGGATGAAACCAGCTATGTCCACTCTGCACATTGACTCAGTGCTACCTTACCAAAAACCAGTGACATGAGGACACTCCAAGAGGTGGCTCATCAGTTAAAAGCACTTGCTGCTCTTCTAGAAGACCTGAGTTCAGTTCTCACATCCATGTCAGGTGGCTCACAAGAGCCTGTAACTCCAAGGGAGGTTGGGCAGTCTCTTTTGGCCTCCTGGGCACTGTACATGTATGTGCATATGACCCCCACATACACATCATTAAAAAATAAAATAAAATCTTTAAAAATCCAGGTTTCAGACTCATACAAGCCTGTTATGTGAAAACATATACTTACTTTCATTTATAATCATGAGGATACATAGGACTGTGAAAGCAACTTTATGTTCTGTGAATCTAGGCAAGAGACATGAATAACTGTAATCCTTCTAAGTAGATTTAAATTATTTTTACTGAAGATACAGTATACATACATATATATGCGTGTGTATATGTATATATATATCACATATACATGTGTATCTATTTAGTAAAGAACAGTAGCACATACAATATACATGGTAGCTGTGGTGGTTTATGCTCATAATCCAGCACCAGGGAGGCTAGTCAGGGGGATCACCTAAGTTCCAGACCAGCTTGGACTACAGAGTGAGACACTGCCTCAACAGACAATAGAGCTGGAGGGATATCTCAATGCTCTTATAGAGGACTCAAGTTGAGTTCCCAGCATCCATAAGGATTCTATGCCCTCTTCTGGCTTCTGAAGACACTGCACTAATGCATATAAACCCACTTACAAACACACACATACACATAAATAGAAAAATTAAATCTTTAACAACAACAACAAAAACCAAAACACATGTTACACACTCAAAATACTTAGAGAAAAATATTAAGACACTGAATCTCAAACACTGGAAATGGTGCTGACCTGCCCGTCATGAGTCACTGTGACTCATTTGCAACTTTTGGTACCATGGCACCCTGTCCTAGTACCAACGAGCACAACCTTATTTTACCACAGCTTTATGTTTCAGTACGCTTGTCTGGCATTATTGGTCAAAATATTTTAGTGAGAGCTGACTTTAAAACAAGAGCCTATGGGAGAAAATGAGTTCAGTACTTAAACAGGCAATTTATTTTCCTCTCAATAAGTAGTAAACTGATGATGGAGTTAAACACTGAATTTTCTGTATTTGCAGTGCTTCTGCATGATGGATTTTGTAATTACCATGGCCACCACATTCTAAACAGCTTTGAGGTTTCATTTACATGAAACATGAGCTTCCTATTTTTGCCTCAAGTAACTCTTTAGTTATGAGTTAAGCCATAATTATATAAAAAAATCGTCAGTTAAAAAAAATTCCCTTCCAAATCACACTGATAAAAAGGAAGATGGAAACAGTTTGGGAAATGATTTTCACTTAGATTGACTTCTTTGGAAGATGGGCAGTTGCCTGCCACCTGAGAAAGTGTGTGGCCCCACAGGTGCCTGACGTGAGGAGTGAAGACCTCAAGTCTTCTGAAATGTCTCACCTTACTGCTCCTATGGATCACCTCACTCCCAAAGCCATAAACAATGGACATCTAGTACCTAATCATCCTATGGGGTGGCCAAGTAAAAGGAAAGTAGCCTTTTGGAAATGGCTCATGGGGCTAGAAAGATGGCTCAGGGGTTAAGAGCACTGGCTGCTCTTGCAGAGGACCCAGGATCGGTTCCCAACACCCATATGGAGGCTAACAACCATCTGTAATTCCATGGGGGCTGCATGACTCCATGGGTGCACTTACATACATGCAGGCAACACACTCGGGCACATAAAATAAAAATAACAAATAAAAAAAGAAATAGCTCACATACACTAAGAATCCAAAATAACCACATTATTTCTGGGAAAGATGCTTGTGATGATTAGTATGGACTGTCAACCTGTCAGGACCTGGAATCCCTGCAGCCTCCGGGCACACTTGTGAGGAGTTATCTTGCTGAGTTTATCCTCTGACTAAGACTGTGATGGATTATCTCCATTATATTAACTGACCATCCAACCTAAACCTGGGTGCCAGCACCATCCATGGGCAAGGATCCTGAACTAAGTAACAAGGAGAAAGACAGGTGAGCACCTGCATTCATCTCCCTGCTTCCCGAGTGCAGACACGATGTGACCAGCAACTAGCTGCTGCTGCTGCTGGGCTGTCACACCATGATGCTGGGGTTTTTGTCACAGCCAGAGGAAAAGTGACTAAAACAATGCTAATGGGGTCAAATCCATCAAAGCCAGTGTTTAACTTTTTCCTCAGATCACACTGACATGGCACCAAACTACTCAAAAAATGCTAAATAACATTCTATGTATGCATAAATTGCAAGCTTAAATTGAATATGTGTCCAACTACTCATTGGCTCAAGTGATAATTCAGTTGAAAAGTGGAAAAACATTGCATGGAACCAATTTCATTAAGAACATTAAGAATATGTCCGATTAGTGTTTGGTTTATTTCTGAGTCAGGTCTCCTTGTAGCCACAACTGACCTAGAGCGCACCATGGAGACCAAGCTGTCATCCATCTCACACGCATCTAATTTATTTCTGAGGCTTTCGTGTAGTCTCAGAACAACTGAGAAAAATGCCAAGGGGTACACAACAGTAATCTCAGCCTTTGGAGGTTGAGGCAGGAGGATCACCAGTTTGAGGCTAGCAAGATCCTGTCTCTAAAGAAAAAGGACAATACTGAGGATAAGGCTGGGAACTGAGAGGCACGTGACTTCCAGCCAAGATGACATTGAGTTTGAAATCTGTAACCAGTGCCCTTCTACCCTGACAACCACAATAATAAAACCTGTCAAAGATACAGATAAGCATTGCTGTGGACCAGTAAGGGATCGCATACAGAGCAGCTAGCTTTCAAGTTCAAACAGAATTTTTTTATTATGAGATGGGCCACGGGGTGTCAAGGGAGAGTGCACTCAAGGGTGGCCAGTTGAAGCCAGGCGCAGCGGTGAGTGAACGTTGGAGTCCCAGTCACAGGAGACCAAAGTAGCTGCGCTGGTGCAGGGCCCAGCTTAAACAGAAAATTCCCCATTCGAGGTTCCTTTTTCCCAGGTGTGTCAAGTTGACAACTGAAGCTGTCCAATCACAACTGATCCCTTGTCAAGTTGATACACAAACACATCACTATTAAACTATAATCTTTCCATTTCATGTCCCCAAGATCTCATGGTAATATTAATATCACAATATAAAGTATAGTACAAGTTTCAAATATAAATATAACTTTCAATATAAAGTATAGTACAACCTCATTTCTCTCTGAGTGGATTCACCAAGTGACCATCATGTTCCATGCATCTTTCTCCACTTCAGTCTTCGACTGAGGAGCATTGTGAGTGGAAGGCGTTTGTGTTTTGTGCTGTTCTTGTGTTCTTCTGCACCCGCCGCTCCCTGTCTAGTATGATCACAGTTACCTGTGCCCTCGACGCCCACCAGAACTAGATGAAGATTCAAATTTGTTCTTGCAGTGATACTGGCGTATAAGAAATGCAGACTTGCCCAGCTTCCCCCTCTGGGTTTTCAGTGCTAGAAGTGATATGAGAGGGCCCAGCCCACTGTGGGCAGTGCCACTCCTGGTCAGGCAGTCCTAGATTATATAGGAAGCAGGCTGAGCACAGGCCAGAGGACCAAGTCAGTAGACAGTGTTCCCCCATGGTCTGTGCTTCTGTTCCTGCTTCCCAGAATTGAGTTCTTGACCTGACTTACCCCAGTGATGAACTGTGATGTGGGAGATTTAAGATAAAATACACCCTTTCCTCCCCAAGTTGGCTTTGGTCAGTGTTTTATCACAGCAACAGAAAGTAACTGGGACATACCGTAGTGCTGACTTGCACAGTTGAACTGACTCACCTATGATGCTCTGTATTTCATGTAAACTTTAGAAAGAGTTGGTTAATTTCCACACCAAATAAAAGCATGCTAGGGTTGCTGCACAGGACTACATTGAGTTTATAGATAAATGTGAGGAGAATTCACATCTTATGAGCAAGGCATCTCTCTCCATGTATGCACAAGCTGTTTGATTTCTCTTAGCAGTATTTTGTGGTTTTCATGTCCCTCATGACCCCACTATTTCATATTTTATGACATTATAAATGATATTTCTTCTTACAATTTGTTCACAACCAGAAACACAACTGGCCTTTGTGCACTGATTTTGTTTGCTGCACCACTGCTAGACTCATTTACTATTTTTAATAGCATTACTGGATTTTTTACATTGATGCCACATCATCTAAATTAACACACACAGTTGCTCTTTTTTCTTTTCTAATATGAATTATTTTTACTTCTTTATTGCCTTGCTTTATTGCCCTGCTGGAAACTTCTTATAGTCTAGAGAGCAATGACAGAGAAGAAAAGTAGGAGCCCTGCCTCTAGTTTTGACCCTATGGAGAAAACGTCAAGTCTTTGACACCAGGGACATGGGCTGGAGTCAGTCACAGAAGCATCTGGGGAGATTTTATTGGGAATGTTTGTTTGTTCAGCAAGTACATCTCTATATCTACTGAGGTGATGAGATGGCTTACTTCTTTTCCTAATGCAGTGTTACATTGATTGGACTTTCAGTATTCAATCAGTTCTACATTATTGGGCTATGTCTCATTTGGTCAGGATGTATGTATCCTTTTAACACATGGGTAACTATTGTTAGGGATTTGTTCACTTATGGTCTTAGGTGATGTTAGTTGTTGAGTTTTTGTTTCTCTTTTTTTGCAGTGGCTGGGGGTAATGTCTTTGCTTGTTTTTCTGGTATCAGAATACAGTCAGCCTCATAAATGAAGATAAAGATATCAGAGTAGAAGGGGACTGGGAGGGGGGAAGGTGGGGAAATCAAGTGGAGGAGGGGTGAGTGAGCAATGTGGGGGCTGAGTATGACCAAGGACATGCTATACAGGTGTGACACCACACTGAAGCCCATGGATTTACACAGTTAATATAAACTGATAAAGTTAAGTCAGATGTATGTGCATAAATATATAATAAAATGAAATGTTTGTCTTTCTAAAACAGAATAGGATAGAACTACTTCAGTTTTCTAGAGAAGCTTATATAAAATTGGTATGGTTATTTTTAAAAATTTTTATTATTTTGTGTGTGTGTCTGTGTAGACAACCTTGAATCAAGGTGCATGTGTGGCAGTCAGAGGACAACCTATGGGAGTCAGTTGGTTCCTTCTACCACATGGGATTCTGGGAATCAAACTCAGATCATCAGGCTTGGTGGCAAGCACCCTTATCTACTGAGCCCTTGTATAATTTCTTCAGTGTTTGACTGAATTTATCACTACAGCTATTTGGGACTGGAGATTCCTTTATGAAAATAGTTTAAACCAATGAATTGCTTTAATGGATACTAGATTATTCTGGTTATATTTTTAAAAGTTTATCTTATTTTTAATTATGTTTAGGTCTCTATGTGTGGTTATGTGTACATGTAAGTGCAAGTGCCCATGGAGGCCAGAAACGTGGATCCCCTAGAGCTGGAGCTAAAGGCAGTTGTGAGGTGCCATGTGGGTGTGGGAACTGAACTCAGGTCCTCAGCAAAAACATCAAGTGCTCTTAAGCACTGACCCATCTCTCCAGACCCACAATGACTACACTTTTTCATTAAGTGGCACAAAGATGTTGAGGGAGCCATCTTTCCAATACCTATAGAACTGGAGGGGATGCCTGCACAGTCCAAGACGCCTCACCATGGTAATTTGTGTCTTCTCTCTTCTCTCTGCCCAGTCCAGCAGTGGGGTTTAACAATTCTATTTACTTTTTTGAAGCACCTAGAATTTTCTCTACTGTTTTGCTGTTCCTCACTGGTTCCAGCCGTGAGTCTTACTCTGACCTTCTGCTAACTTTAGTTTAACTGGCTCTTCTTATTCTACTCTCCTGAGGAAGAAGTTGGGTTCTGTGACCTTTCATTTGATTTTCTAATATAAGACTGACACACTAGAAGTTTCCCTGCCTGTTCCAGTGTGCTTCTGGAGGCAAGCCCCTAGCAACATCTTTAGTTTGTCATTGGTGCCCTATTGGAAATGAACATGCATTTGTTCAGATCTGAGGAAGAGTTGGGGAACACAAGGCATTACTTCTAAAAAGTGACTTGAGAGAGGGACAATACTGCATTGTGTGTTATCAATGGGAGAACACATTGTCTGAAAGAAATGTTTTCACACCCTTGTGTCCCATCAGATAAGTGGATGTTATGTGACTCAGCTTAGACTGGACTACCTTAGCCAACAAGCAAAGTATTATTAAAACCGCATTCAGGACAAAGGTCTAAAAATTAGCCAAAGGAAACAGACCTGCAGTTCTGGAAACCTTTCCTAAAGCTATCTAGTTCTAAACACTGACTGTCATCTTGGGACTCTCCTCTCAGAAAAGGGTAAGGCATTGTTTTGATGAGGCTGGCCACTCTCAGTGTGGATGGCCCTGAGGCATCTGTTCCCAGTGCTCAGAGACTCCTGTGCTTTTACCACGCTGCTGGGATCCTTGGTCTGGGCTTTTGTACACTGTAGTTGCTACACACAGAGCAGTCTTCCAGAAGCACACAAGTCCCTGGGCACTCAGCTTCCCGACTGTGTCCTCTCTATCAAACAGAGACAGAGCACAAGTGGTTTCAGGAATAAGGCTGGCCAGCAAAAGTCAGGGCAGACCTACTGAGGGGGAGGAAGACCCTAGAGAGAAGAGCGGTGCTGTGATGCTGAGGTAAGTGAGCTGCCAGCTGTCTGCACTGCCCACTCTGAGGGGGAGTGCAGGCAACTGGATAAAAAGACTTGGTCTCTTCTCAGATACAGTGTGAAGACATGCTACAGTTTTTTCCCTTTCCTGGGCAATATGTATCGAGTCTCTTCTTTGTCCTGGGACCGAACATGAGCAGAGATATGGCCTCTGGCTGCACAGGGCTCACAGTCCAGTGTGGAAGGCAGAAAAACAAATGATCTTATACCATGGATACCATGTGAGAACTGGGACTTCCTGAAACTGTGAGTATGAAGAACACTGCTTGTGAATGATTCCAGACATTTGTATGCAATCATCTAGAACCATCAGATTGTCAAGACAGATCAAAGACTGATTCTTATATCGATCAGTCTTCACTATGATTCTCCTACACCATATCCATCCTTAATTCATGTGGTTACAGGGTGAAAATGTTACATAGAATTTTCCAGAAAGAATCAATTCAAACATTTTAAACGGCATGTGTTTCTGAGGGTCACTTGAATTGAAGCACTGTGTTACCACAGCAGTTGATCTGATAACCGAGATAGCCGAAGAACCACTAACAGGAGGACAGAATGCACAGGGTATGTATCCTGGAGAGAGGGATGATTCCAGACCCAGATGGAGCTGAGCCTGGATGACTTTAGTCAGAATTAACATCTTGGGAAGAGTACAGGACATTCTGAGTGATGATGTCCACTTAACAGTTTCTGTAATATACTGTTAGAATTGCTCTGCTGTTAATCTCTTACTGGCCTAATCAATACATTAAAGCTTATCATAGGTAAAATTGTTAAAACTGCTCTATTGCTAATTCCTAACTGTGCCTAATTTACACTTTAAATTTTATCAAAAGTCTGTATGTATGGGAAAAGCTCACAGTGCAGAAACTTCTTGATGACAAGAGAGTTGCATCTAGATAAACCTATTATATACTAAAAATACAAGTTAAGGCTGGGTGTGGTGGTGTATGCCTTTAATCCCAGCATTCTGGAGGCAGAGGCAGGTGGATCTCTGTGAGACTGAGGCCAACCTGGTCTACCTAGCAAGTTCCAGGCCACCTGGGGTTACAGGAAGATCTTGTCTCAAAAGGAAAAGAAAGTATAAGTTAAAATGCCTTTAATATGTCGCACCTTCCAGATGTCACAGCTGGCAATGTGCCACAGAGTGTGGGGTGCTTCCTCATGATCACAGGGCTGGCTGCAGCTGTGGCTCACCGTCATGGCCCTGCATGAGAGCACCCTACTGCCTATCATGGACCCAGGGATTCTGATTTGAATGCATCACATTTCCAGACACCACTGTGTCACTGGAGAATCACAAGTGGAGCCATAGTCGGTAGGGAACCGTCTCGTTTGTGGGTTCATGCAGGGTTTGAGGGATCCCCTGGGGGTGTTACAATGTATACCCCCAAACAAGGGGGATTACTGTGGTCCATAAATTATGGGCTGACAGGTTTCAGAGTCTCCTAAGGATAAGAAATTTGCTTTCATTGGACCACATTTGGAAAGAATCTCAGACACTAACAAGTTCATTCTCCTGCCTTTAGGCCAAATACCTCCCAAATTACCCAAGTCAGATAAAGACAGAACGTCTGTTTATTTTCTCCGACAGGGAAGCCGTTCCAGCACCTTTTGCAGCCTATTACATTTTTAAACAAGCACTATAAAATTTATCTTTGTTCATGTGTGCTCTAGTTTGGGTTCTCAATAGCTTTATTGCTATTTTTCTTCACTTTATACCAAGCTGTAAACATGTACTAATCTTTCCCAGAGAAGACATCCGACAAGAATCTTGTCATAGGACATTTTTAAAGCTAATGGCTCTGGTGATGAACGTGTACAAACACTGTGCAGCTCACATACATTAGGCAGATGCCGACTAAGCCACTGGAACCTAGGTGTGATTGAGTTCCCAGTGACGGAGTTACTGCCTCAGAGAGCTGGAGTCTCTCAAAGTGCTACTGTTGGGTAATGTACCAACTCTAAGCACAGGCAGAGGCACCATGAGACACCAGAGTTCACCAGTGGTCAATGAAAGGAGTTCCTCCAGGGAACTACAGGAGCACCATCAACAGGCAACAACAGCCTTGCAAACTTAACTGTGTTTCCCATACATAAACATGTGTGGTCTGTATTCAGAAGAGAATCGGAAAAAATAATGAGGTTAAGGGAATAGGGAGGTTGCTTTGGGGCTGGAGAAATGGTTCAGCAGTTAAGAGCACTTGCTGCTCTTACAGAGGATAAGTGTGGTTCCCAGCACTCACACTGGAGAGCTCAAAACTGCCCGTAACTCCAGCTCCAGGGGATTTGAAACCTTCATCTGGCATCCATGGGCATAGCACTCATGTGTGTGCACACACCTAAATAAAAATAATTCTTAAAGGGAGGGGGGCGTCTTTGGAAAGAACTTATAAGTACAGGAAGAGGGATGATCATCTCTGCTGGCTAGCTTTCACAGTGCTGGAAGGTGCTATACCTACTACCAGAAGAAAAAGATAATCACCAACCTTGCCCAGCTGTGAATCCTGTGAGCTACAACTGGTAAGATATGCCCACAGATTCAGTAGTGGCACAAATGTTATGGGAGTAACCAACCACTTTCTGATTCGCTTTAAGGACTACTTCACAAGATGGAGCCCATATCTGATACTGATATCAGGCCTAGGAACTTGTGACTAAATACTATTTTTCTGCTAAATGGACATAGTATTAAACCGAGTCCTAATGACTTAATGTCACACATAGATTAATACATCTCTCAAATCTCACCAGAGAAACTTCCTCATGCATCAGATGGTAATTAACACAAAGAACCACAACTGGCCAACATGTAGGGAATAAGACTGTAGAGTGTTTATCCCTGAGCTGGAGACCTCTATCAAACATCTGCCTTCCAGGCTCAGGGATCACTTTGGAAGACGGGGTGGGTGGAATGAGCCAGAGGTGGCAGAAGACCACAGGAAAACAGAGCTTTCAGACAGCTGATCACTTACCTGTATGAACTCATGGCAATGGTGACAGCATGCACAAGAACCATGGACATTCACACCAGACAACACCCACCACAGTTGTAGGGAACTGGGGAGTAACTCCAAACCCTAGCCGAGGAACTACTGGCAACTAGTTGCTGCTGGGAAAGGGAGAGTCAGTTTTCTTAAGGGTGTGATGCGGGAAAGGTAAACCAGGCTCCAGGGGATGGGCTGACATTGAAGAACATTTGGGGACACCAATTTGACTTGACTTGATAGGCCTTAATGTGTGTGTGTGTGTGTGTGTGTGTGTGTGTGTACACAAAATGGAGTTAATGAAATGGAGCAGGGGGTGTGGGCAGTGCAGAAAGACAAGGAGGTCTAAATATGATCAAAACGTACTATATGGAATTTGCAAAAATTCAATAAAAATGGGGGAAAATACTTCTTCAGCAGAGGGAAGAGGCCTATTGATTACTAATTAAGATCGCAGTTATCAGTTTGAACTATCCTTAAGGTCTGTGGTAGATACTAAGAAATGAATGAGAGTACAGGAAAATATGTAACTACAGGCAGAAGGACAAAAATCAACAAAAGTAAAACAAGACTTCCATGCAGAAAGAAGGGTGGGAGTCTGGTAAAGACTTATAAGAGCAGGAAGAGCTGTCTGTGCCTATTAAGGCTGTATGTGCCGAGGACTCTGGCCTGAACACGGAGCCACATCACGGGTGGAGAGAGCAGAGGCAAACAAAACAAAGAAGCAGAGAAGCTGGTGAAATTCAGGCCATGTAGGACAACATGGTCAAATGACAAAGTTGAGAACTGCAGGGACAGAAGGCAGCTAATGGTCCTTGGGCCATAGTAGCATTATGCTGAGCACTGTCCTGTGGCTCTTATTAATTCTTTGAGGCTCAGAGACAGAGCACCTCACTCAAGATCACACAGCTGGGCAGCCACAGTAGACAATGAGTCAAATCTAGGGATCCTCCTGGTCCCTGGCCCATCTCAAGCCTAGAATCACACATTATCCCAACTCAAGCAATTTGGGGGCAGAAGTGTATATAGAGAACTGGCTACGTGAATGTCAGGAACTGTATGTCATATATATGCTTGAAGCAAATAAAATGTACAGGCCTGGAAAGGCAGATACTGGCTATTTGAAGTGGTTCAGTGCAATATACAGAATGTGAAAGAAAGGAACAGCATCAGGTGTCAGCCCTAAGGTGATTCCATTCCTGCTGAGGCTGTGGGTGAGGAGTTTTCTGAGGTGGTGGAGGGTAAAGCAAGAACTCAGTGCTGACGGGTGCTGTCTGCAGGCAATACAGGTGTGCAGGCAGGGTGGGCCACACCTGCCAATTCCAATCAAAGCCCCACCCAATGATCCACATTAGGCTTTGCAGATACAAGGGAGGGACATGGATTCAGATGGTGAAGTAGGGTCGGTCTTTGTTTCTATTCAAGGCCTTTCAAGTTCCATCCCAGAGAAGTTTCATTATGGCCTATTTTGACGTTAGACTTGATCACTCTAGACAGACACCTGCTCAACAAACAACTCTAAAAGAGGCAGAGTCCTCCAGGAGAGAGGATGGGACTGTCCACTCTCCTCTCTCTGAGATTTAAGTTCATCACTCAAAGCCAACAATGAGGAGGTGGGATCTCGGCAATGGTTACAAGCAGTGTGGACAATCCCTGGCTAATCAGTGGCTCTGCAAGGCCATTCACAGCATTCTGAAGGGAGCTCTCAGTCATGTATGTCTCCCAAAGCCCTCTGCTATGGAACTGGCTTTGACCATTGTGCTGGATAGCTTTAGTGTCAACTTGACACCCTGAGGAGAGGGAGCCTCAACTGGGGGGATGCCTCCATTGAACTGATCTGTGGCCATGTCTGTGGGGTATTTTCTTGATTGTTGGGTGATATGTTGAGTGTGGGTGGTGCCATCCCTGGGCAGGTGTTGACTATTGTATAAAAAAGCTAACTGAGCATGGGCCAGGGGAGCAAGCGAGTAAGCAGCATTCCTCCATGGCCTGTGCTCCAGCTTCTGCCTCCAGGTTCCTGCCCTGAGTTCCTACCTTGGGATCCCTTGATGGACTGTGTGACCCAGGAGATGTAAGCAAGATAAACCCTTTCCTCCCCAAGTTGGTATTGGTCAGTGTGTTTTGTCACAGCAATGGAGAAGCAAACTAAGACTAGCATGTAAAGCAGAAATGTGAGCCAGCCTATTTCATCTTTGTGATCTCTGCAAGCTCTAATTTCCATCAACTTGCTTCTCACTGTCCCTGAGAAAGGAGATGAAGCAGCCTCCCTTCAGCACCTCTTCTGAGGCCACATGAACTGCGTGTAGACAGAGCTCTGCTTTCTACTTAGGACCTCTGAAATGTGAACAACAAAAACACCAACACAAACAAAACCACAGAAAAGCCTTCTACACCAACATAGTCCCTCCTAACCAGAGTACTTCAAACATGATCAAGTTCAGTTAGTGGGATTTACTTTTTTTACATTTCATTTATTTTTATGTGTATGAGAGATTTGCCTGCATGTAAGTGCATCATATACATGCAATGTCCACAGAGGTAAGAAGACAGCATTGGATCTCTTGGAACTGGAGTTACATACAGTTGTTAGCTGCCATTTGAGTGCTGGGAACCAAACCCAGGTCCTCTGCAAGCACAGCAAGTGCTCTTACCCACTGACCCATATCTCCAAGAGCTAGTTCCTGTTGAACAGATTCAAAGCTAATTCAGAGGCCAACTAGAACTTCAGTGGGGAACATATGGGCTTTCAGATCAGGCACCTCTGTGCTGCAGCTGTTTCTAGATTTGACAGCTTTAAGGTTCTTTTAAGGAGAGAGTGCGGGACACATGACAGGGAAAGAAGCAGGAGTGACTGTGGCTGCTGCCCAGCAATGGGCACATATGAGTCATGCTTATAGGGAGAGGTGCAGAATTCTTGACGTGTTCAGGTCAATGAAGGTCATAACCCCCTCCTGATACAGTTGGTACTGGTAAAATCAATCAATTAGGTCACACATATTGCTACACAATATTGGCCATCGTCCTCCAGCTAGAAGTGGAGAGCTAGCCTGAGCTCTCAAGCACTATGTGAGAATGCGTTCCATTATTGTTGTGGCTATTTATTCCATTTAAATATACTTTACATGCTGTATTTTGTCTTCTATGTCATCTGTAACTTCTGATACAATCCACTGGTGATTTTACCTTTAGTTGAACCAAATTTTTAGGGTTTTTTTTGGTCTGTTTGTCTGTTTTGATTGAATTGATGAAATAAAGCTCACTCTGTAACACAAGCAGGCCTAGAACTCACTATGTAGCTCAGGACAGAGCTACAGCAATCCTCCTGCCTCAGCCTTCCAAGGGCTGGGATTACTGGCAGGTGCCAAATCTTTACTTCCTGAATACAATGAAATCTCTAGGATCCTTCACCTTAACTGTATTCAGCATCCTTGGAGCCACATGCAGGAAACACCAAACACAAGCAGTCTTGACCTCACCATGGAGGGAGGAGCCACAGTGACCCATCGCTCGGGCTTGCCAACCTCCAATTCCAGGGCCACAAATCTGCCACATTTTCAAGAGTTTTCAGGAGGCTTTTTGTTTTCTATGATGTTTTATGAAACTTCACCAGCTGGCTGCTCTGTCCCAGGAGGAAGTCACCTGTCTCTATGTTGCGCCCCCTTTCAGTTTGGTCAAAACTGTTGAGTTGGGCCAAGCTCCATGTTCTTTTTGGACTCATTCAGCAATCCAGTGGTTGCTGTAGTCTTGTTTCTTTTCATTCGTATTTTGTCAAGCTTGAGTGGGGTTGGCTGAAGCCTATGTATGTGCCTCTCCATTCCTGAGATGTCTGTCCTCTCTGCCAGGTATAACTGAGATCTCTTTTGCAAGTGAATTGATTCCAGAATAATGATTCTTCCTTACTGAAATGCATTTTTTGAATTTTTAAAGATCATGCTTTCATTAAGAAAGTAATTAAATTTGATTCTGCCTTATTTGCCTATCAATTTTATCTATCTATCTATCTATCTATCTATCTATCTATCTATGTTTTTGAGACAGAGTCTTGCCAGGGTCTAACCCTGGCTGACTTGTAACTTCTTATTAATTTTATTATTCTGTCTGTTTTTCTGAGATAGGTCTTGCCAGGGTCTAGCCCTGGCTGGCCTGGAACCGGACATGTAGACCACTCACTGTGACCCTCCTGCCTTAATCTCTCAGGTGTTCAGGTTATAGGCATATACCACCATGCCTGGCCATTAAAAATTTATCTGAACAAATGATGAGCCACCTTGCTTTAAAGCAAAATATAAATTTAGTATCTTTCCAGAATAAATGATATGGAATTTCTTTTAGTTTCAGTTTTGAAAGGAATCAAAATAACACAGAAACTCAAAAGTTCATAAAATTCAGAAAAAAAATGACTTCAATGTTGACAGTGTTCTAAAGGGTATACACAGGTGAGCTCTCACACAGATGAGTTCTTACCAGTGTGATGAGCAGGCCGATGAGGTCTGTGAGCGGTCGACTGAGTACCAGCAGGTCCTCTGCTGCCTGAGTGTCTCCCCTTGAGCCAGACTTCTGGGCCTGGAACAGGAAGAAGAGAAACAAAAGGGTTCAGGATGATTAGTCAGCCTGGCAGCATGAGACAGGCATACTCAGACAGCAAAGGAGAGGTGGCGAGGAGGGTTGCCTCCGTCCTCAAGTACAGAAGGAGAGGCTCCAGAGGAGATACTGCACTTTATTACAACATGACACGGTGCACACCCTTTCAGATCAGGCCTTAGCGCAGCCCTGGAGAGATAAGGATGCTGCTGCAGGAGGATGCTGACTGTTAGTGGCTTTCCTCGATACTGAGCCAAAATATCTGAAAGGAGCAACTTTAGGGAGGAAGGGTTTATTTGGGCCCATAGTTTAAGGGTACAGTCTGTGATGGTGGAACAGGCTTGGTGGTGGGCTGTGAGCACCGGAACATGAGGCTGCCTGCTCATGCATGGATTGGGAAGCAGACAGTGGACAGAAGTGGGATGGGGCTATAAACCTCAAGGCCTGCCCTCGGTGATGTACTTCCTCTTGTGAGGCTCCACCCTTTAAAGGATCAACAACCCTCCAAAAGAGCACTACCAGCTGGGACCAGGTGTTCAAACACACAAGTCTGTGGAGGACACTTCATATTCAAACCACACAGCTTCCACATAGTGCAGGGGGTGAGCACTCTATCTTTCCAGCCAGCCTGAGTCTCAAGGCTTTTGGCCCTGCATTTCAGGTGAGAAAACCCAAGTTTAGAAAACTGGGGAGGAGACAGGAGGATTTCGGGGACTTGCTGGCAGCCAGCCTAGCTCCAGGCTCAGCAAGAGACCCTGCCTCAAAGCAATATGACAGAGTGAGAGGACAGAGTGAGAGAGCAGGACACCTGACTCCCTCTTCTAACCTCTGTGAGTTCACACACACAGGGACACGTGCCCTATATCACACACACGTGCGTACACACACTGCAGTTTGGAAGTTTGGGAAAAAGTAAAAAGGAAATGCTAATCTGGTTATCTGAAGTCACACAGGTGAGACAAGTCAACCACTTCTCGTCCTCTAAGTATCTTCATGTATATGATAGACACCCAGTGTATCTGCTGTGATTCCCATCTCCATAGCACCCACACCCAGATAACACCCAGAATATCTGTTCAATGTATCACTGCATGAACAGCCTTCAAAGATGGTTCTCCATGCTCAGGACACTGTTGTAGTTATTCTTCCTGTCGCTGTGATAATCTACACTGACAAAAGCAACTTGATGGAGAAAAGATTTATCCTGGCTCATGGTTCAAGGATCCAGTCCATCATGGTAGAGAAGTCAAGACAGCAGAAGCTTAAATGAACTAGTCACATCACATCCACAATTAGAAGCAGAGAATGTCAGATGCATTCATGCTTAGCTGCTTTCTTCATTTATGCAGTCCAGGATTCCCTGACCAGGTACTAGTCCTACCAACAAGTTAAGTCTTCCCACATCAATCAATATAATCAATATAATCCCTCACATACTTTCTCCTACAGGCCAAATAATTCCTCACTCCTAGGTGACTCCAAAGTCTTCAAGTTGACAACACTAACTATCATAGATACATGGGTTTAAACCACACCGGATGGGTGAAGAGTGAGTCTTTTTGATGTACTATGTATCTTTTCCTGGTCACCTTCATAGAGATTTCTACCACAGAGATAAATAGTTTTATATTCAAAATGAGCTGATACTGTGTTAGCTTTAGAGGAGACAAGACAAGATTTGATGTTCAGGGTGGAATGCTATAGACTTGTATTAGCTTTAGAATGCACATGTCACTCAGATTGCTCTTTAGTTTTTACTTTTAAAACATAACCTTTGACTGAACTGGTAGAGCAGGCTGCCCTGCCTCAGATTATGAACCTGGACAACAGGGTCCTCCTATGGAAAGTCACTGTCTTGGAACTTCAGCCTGCACACTGAGTTTCAGCCACCCGCCCCTCTATTGGTTCAGAAGGACTTGGTCGAAGATTCAATACCCGTCTCATAACAGCTTGCACCATTCTCTGGCTAAGGTGAGAAGTGGTGACTGTCTGCTTGGAGCTCGTTCTCCCCCCACCTTCCTGGCTGACTTTTTAACACAGGCACAATTTCCTCACAGAAGTGTGCCGTGCAGAGTTCTCCCAGAGGCCTGACCCTCTCTCAATCTCCACAGTTGATCCTTTGCCTTCTGAGGTTAAGGTGGACAGGAAGTACCAGCCTTTTCACATTAAACATTAACACATTATCCTATAACACACTCAGATCCCTCCTGGTGAGGATAAGGCAGGCTTGCAAATCAGGATGTGGGCAGCAGCAAGGGCCAAGGGGCCAGGGTTTCCTTTTCAAACGTTCTGAGCTGGCAGACGAGGCCATAGAATAAGCCCACACTGGGAACTTTCCCAAAAGGGTATCCAGGGGTCCTCTGGCTTCTCTGAGATTCACATAAGCATTTGTTCTGTTACCAGGAAGCATCTGGATCCTGTAACAGTGCAGTGTAGCAACATCCTTATAGGGCTCACAGAAGCTGCAGGAAGAGAATATAACCTCATAATATGTCAGTGTATAAGAGGAATGCACTAGAAACTTAACAACGCATATCACAAAAGCCTACCATAGAAGCTCTGTATGGTGAGGATGTGTGCATGGATGTGGCAGCCAACAGAGAGACAATGCAGGTCTTCAGGCCTGCTCTCCTCCACCTTTCTCCATTCAAGAATCCCATTTCCTCTAGCAGCTTCCTGGTACTCTGTGCACAGGGCTCCTGCTCCTGTCTTCACTGCCCAGGCCCTCCAGCTCTGCCTCTGGTCCCACTGACACTTCCTAGGAAGGCACTACCCTTGTCTTTGCCGCGTAGTACCTTAGCCCTCTCCTCGCCACCCAGTGTGCTCCACCTACTAGGTTCTGAAGTCCAAGCAAGAGGAGACAGAAGCCAGCCTAGGTCTGCAGAGATATCATTACCTTAGTTACATGCTTAAGGTAGAATCTATATTGTTTGATGACAGGCTGACTGTGGAAGATGAAAAAGAAAAATAAAATTGGAAGAGTGACTCCTGGGCTTCTGATTTGTATAGCTGGGTAAGGCCACTATAGCTTCCTGTTGAGGGAGGCCAGGACAGCTTCCTATAGGAGAATGGGCTTGGAGGCAAATCCTGAGTTCCTATTCAACCCTGGTGCATCTGGTGGTCACATGGAGCAAAGTGCTAGATCTATGAGCATAGACCTCAGAGGAGAATTCTAGGTGGAAATAAGCATGAATAGTCTTAAACATACAAAACCTGAGAATGTCAACTTGAGAGCCATATGTAGCAGTAAGTGCTGATATAGCGTGACCTAAAATGGGATAAAAACCACGGAAAACTTCTCAGCATTAAACATCCAGGATTAAATACAATCCCACCACACCAGCCATTGCCTCATGAATGTAGTGGGTAGAAGCAGGTACTCCAAGAGGCTTGCAGACATCTACGTAGGAGAGACAATCATGCCTCAAGAAGATGCTGCCTGACAAGATGAGTTTTATAGCATCCATCTAGAATTCAGGGAAGCAATTTGCCTTGAATACATGAGGCCCGGGGTTCAGCCCCCAGCAAATGGTGAAACAACTAGCCAGGTCTGGGGCTGTGGTTATAGCTTGGTGCTACACCCTTGCCTAGGATGGTCAAGGCCGGAGGTCATCCACTGAGGATGTGAAGGGGCAGGATGGTTTGGAGTTGGGTAGGCAGAGGAGTGGCAGATGAGAACGCAGATGCACCCTGAGGTAGGCCTGCGTAAGGACTAGACTGTCTCCACAAATAGTCAGAACATTATACCACAGTTAACAACGGGCCATTGAAGTTTTCAAAGGAGAGGAGAGGTATGGCCAGGATGATGACAAGAAAATGTGTACATTCCTCTTCCAGGTGGAGGGCGGTTCCCGAGCAAGACTCATAGGGAAGACCATGGAGACGTGAACTGGGCAAAACAATGGACGGGCTCTGAATGGGAGATTAAGAATGACGCAGTGGCCACAGGCCAGCATTTGGATATTATCAACACTTACAAGAGCAGTTTCACCCTCCCACTACCAGAAGCACACAAGCAAGCCTTCGACACGACTGCAAAACTGAGAGACAAGTCTGTGACTGGAAGCCAGATTAAGAAAGCATGTTCACGTTGTAAGAAGGTGGAAGTTTCCATCATGATTGGTGTGTTGACAGTCTTCCCCATGAGACCTGTGAGCCCTCTTCCTCTTTTCCAACTCTTCCCCCTAACCCAGCCTCAAGGACTGTTTCTTTTTCAGACACACATTGGGTATTCTGGAGATCAAAGTCAACAGTCAAGGCCAAAAACAACACTTGGTTCACATTGTGAGGGAGGACTAAGAAAGCTCATAGCAATAAAGCATACATCAGGGTCAAATAACATGAAAAGAAAAACAAAGATATGTTGGCATGCGAGCACACTGGAGAGAATTAGGAAATACTCCATGTTAAGGAGCTTTATTTTTAAAAATCCTGAATATCTTCTCTACTAATCACTTGTAATAAAAAGAGCAGTTCTACTGTCCAGGAGTTTTTAAACTTCTGATCCTTTAATCTACAACCTGCATACATACATATAATCTACAACCATAATCCTTTACAGAGTGCTATCACTAAGGCACTCAGAGTGGCTATCATCAACATTTTGAAGAATTATTGTAAACTACCATGAGGAAGCTTCGGCAGAAACCATGCTCTCTGAAGAAAGAGAGAAAAAAATGGGGGAGAAGGCATATTTTTCAGGATGCCATCTGTACATCACAAGCTTTCCTGTTAGTTTATAATTATAGATGAGCCAATAAAAACTAGAAAAAAACCAAAGTCACACTAACCTTCTGGCTTGCAGTTTGGGGTTCAACATTAGGTATCAACCACATCTGTTGAGGACTGTGGAGATACTTACTAACCCAGTATTATACATGCTAAATACTCAACTGTCTTGATGGTAGATAAAAGCATCACAGTGAGAAGCAGCAGAGCCCAACCCAAGCTCCAGGGGTTCATTTTTTGGTTCTGCTACTGTAACTCCCAGCAAGGTGTCAACACAGTTTGGTAACTACTCCCACTTCTGCATGGATCTCCGCTAGGATGCCACCACCTCATAGGCATCCCTTGCCATTTTCCCAAGGCTTTCAACACGGCATGAACTGACCGTTCCAGTACACTATTCTTTTGATTTAAGCAGCAGTTGACTTGGCTTGTTAGACAGCATCAGATGAAATGGGTGTGAGGAGGTGCCTCACACAGTATCACAAGGTAAAACCACTCCTCTTGCTTTCCTAGAGCATGGTGCCAGATGCAAGCACAGATTGCAGCTCAGGGCCAATTTACCTTTTTCATTGGAATATACCACAAATTCCCAAACTCCTCTAACAGTTCCAAATACTTTTGGCCTTTGGTAAAGGGAAGCAGATGAGCAGGCTTATGCAGTGTATACAGGTAGACACAGACACATGCACACACATCTGTGATGGTGAATCTTCATTGTCAACTTGATCCAATTTTGAATCACCTAGGAGACACATCCCTGGGCTTGCCTGAGAGGGAGTTTCTAGGCAAGATTAAGTGAGGAGAGAAGACATACCTTGAAGTGAGCAGCACCATCCCATGGGCTGGGTCTCCCACTGAATAAACAGGGAAAGAGGAGAAGGCAAAATGGAAGCCAGTATTCACCTCCATCTGCTTACCTCACTGTGATGTAACTGAATGGCCACCATGTACTCCTGCCTCCATGCCTGCCCAGCGACGTGGCCCATATCCTCTCACACTGCAGGTCAAATGAGCCCTTCCTTAAATCCTTCCTTCCTGTCAGGTATTCTGTCATAAGAGGAAATAAAGTAATATTCAAGCACACATGTGTGTGATCTACATGTGTGCATGGCCATCCAGTCTGTCATTCCCAGCATGCTAAGCTTTCCTGCAGAGGGGTCAGCAGCGCCATCTCTGGACAGAGAAGTCTGTGCACCTACGGCTCTGGCTCTGCTCCCACAAGTGCCTTGCCCTTCCATGTTCAGCCTTTCCTTCCTTTAGGCCTCCAAGATGCAGTTTGCTTCTTGACAGTGTCCCCGAGTTAATACAGTTCTTGGTAGGCTCTCTCTATAGAATATGTTCTTTGAAAAAGACAAAGATACTAGGAAAATTGCAAAGGAAAGCACAGGGGCAGAACAGCAGGGGCAAGAGGGGGCTCACCTGCAGCGCCTGCCGCACGACGCCGGAGGTGTGGGTCAGCATGCGGAGCAGGATGTCCAGCAGCGACGCAAGCAGCGTGGCTGCCAGCTCCTTATTCTTACTGTCCACGTCCAGGAAGAGTGTGGCAGTTTCCACGAACATGTTACAAATGTGACTGACAAGTCCTGAGGGTAGGAAACAGGTAAGAACATCAGCACATCACATGAACTGACAGAACTGCATGCAGTACTTTGCTCTTTACTCGGGGAAGTTGAGATGGAGGTTTCCCTCAGAGTCAGCTCCAGACCCTGAGAGAATGCAGTCAAGAGATTTCAACATGAGTCCCCAAACCGGACTCTGAGAAACACAATCCCACGTGATCCTGCTCTGAGCGGAGAGCACACTGCACACAGTCACACTACCCCCAAATTTCCTCACAGGAGTCAGGTTCTCCAGTCCACCAGGGACCAGGGCGGACCAGTGGCCCATCTCTCATAGGCCTCAGGCAAGTAGGAGGTTTGGGGGATAACACAATGAAATAACATTTTCTCATACATTTTCAACAACACGATTAACCGCAAAGTTAAGAAATTTGGGGCTGGAGAGATCACTCAGAGGTAAGAGCACTGGCTGCTCTTGATGAAGACCTGGGTTCAGTTTCTAGAATTCACATGACAATTACCAACTATCTGTAACTCCACCTGCAGTGGATTCAGTGCCCTCTTTTGGCCTCCAAAAGCATTGTACACATAAGTGCACTTACATACATGCAGGAAAAATATTCATATACATAAAACAAAAATAAATTCATTGATTTTAAAAAAGAAATCTGGGGGGCTCAAGAGAGGGCTCAGTGATTAAGAGTGTTAGCTGCTCTTATAGATGACCCAGGTTCAATTCTAATCACCCATATGATGGCTAACAACCATTCATAGCTCCAGTTCCAGGGGAACTGATGACGCTCTCTTCTGACCTCTACGGGCATTGCACAACACAGGTACACTTGCACACACGCAGGCAGTACACTCATACACAATAATAATAATAATAAAAATCTGAAATTGAGAAACTTCTTGGTCCTAAAATTTTGTCTCTGGGGGCTGGAGAGACAGCTCAGAGGTTAAGAGCACTGACTGCTCTTGCAGGACTTGGTTCAATTCCCAGGATCCATGTGGCAGCTAACAACTGTCCGGAACTCCAGTTCCAGGGAATCCAATGCCCTCTTCTGACCTCCATGAACACTGCATGACCCAGGTTGATATTAACACTGAATTGGTCTCTACCAGCTTTTAGTTTGATGCCATTTCCCACAACAAATGTATTTTAACATTTGAGGGGCAGTTTTGTTCACATTTGACTTTTTTACCGATAACTTTACTTAGCAGTATCTTCTGAATTCTCAAAAATGAATCAGATACAAATGAAGAGAAATGATGTCACGAACGTAAATGACGACTGAACCCGGGAGCAGTGCCGTGTGAATGCATGAGTTCTTAGAAAAAGAAAGCGAATTTTCAAAGATGAATATTTTACACATGTGTGGTGGGGGACATAGTAAAGAACAACACTGTATCTCTGAAGCTGGATTCTGCTGGATCCGAGATGCACTTCTGTGCTTATACAGATGATCAGCAGGGTTGGAACTCAGCCCAGTACAAACCTCTAAGCTTCAGCTCTCCTTACAGCACACAGTGCCACTCCCAGAAAACACGTTTAGCTTTCCCAACAAATGTAAGATCAACTAATTTCTCAATAAAGGTGGAAACACACCAAAATTATAGTCTTTGTTCAGAACTGTAGTCCTTGCAGCAAAACCAAGTATAAGTGGTACAATTGCCAAGATGTTTAAGAAAAAGAAACACCTGAGTCTCAAGGCCAAAGATAAACAGACCTGAAGAGACAGTGGAATGGATTACGGTTAGAATTTCTGTATCAGATTGCAAGGCCTGGCAGCACATTGCTTTGCCAAGGACTCTCCCTGGAGTCAGTGCACGCCACTCCAGCCCCCACTCTGGATAGTTCTTGCTTTCATGAGTGTAGCTGGAGTGAAAACATAACATGTTTGGGGCACATGTGCTGTGAGAGAAGAGCCTTTCTGTTCTCATCTCCTGATGACCTAGCGGCACTCAGGATGAAGGAGGTTAACTGGTGAGGCCCAGCTCTGTGAGGACAGACAAGGCTCTGCTGAAGGATCAGGTGGCCCCAGCAGCCCTCGCCATAGGACACACTCTACCTGATCCTCTTGATCCTCAAGGCAGGAGAACAGGGGACCAGTGAGTGCAATCTAATTCTGCAGTGATATGCAGTGATGGAGTCTTTCCAGTTGCTATGGGAAGACCAGGCACCAAGTACAGGCTCTGATTCCACACAGTGAGGTCACCATCTCCGGAGGAAAGGGCTCAGAACAGATTAGACAGAAGGAGTTTGAGGTTCAAAGTACTTCTTCCATCAGTGATGACCCAGCAACAGGAAGAAGACAGTTAGTGGCTCAGACATGCAGTCTGAGACAGAATTTTCACTTCTTGGTCAAAAGGAATCCTTTCATGTTTAGACTTTTTATTGTGAAGACAAGAATGTCACAGGCACTTTAGTAAAATGAAACGATCATTTCTGAAATCCCCTCCCCTGTCCGGCATTCGCTCATGCTCCATCTCTGGCTGAGATTCTGAAGTCCCCTCCCTGGTCTGGCATTGCTCATGCTCCATCATCTCCAGCTGTGACTCTGAAGTCCCCTCCCTGGTCCGGCATTGCTCATGCTCCATCATCTCCGGCTGTGACTCTGAAGTCCCCTCCCTGGTCCGGCATTGCTCATGCTCCATCATCTCCGGCTGTGACTCTGAAGTCCCCTCCCTGGTCCGGCATTGCTCATGCTCCATCATCTCCGGCTGTGACTCTGAAGTCCCCTCCCTGGTCCGGCATTGCTCATGCTCCATCATCTCCGGCTGTGACTCTGTGGTGCTTCACTTTTAGGACTGTCTCCTTCTTGCTCTCTCCCACCACTCTTTTCCATGTTAACTGCTAACCTAGTTTCTAGGGCTTCATTTCTGTCTAACTGCCTTTGGGCTTTGGTATATTGGATGTCATTCTGTTTTCTCAAACTCTGTTAGAAGCCCACGAACCTACCCTGGAAAACATCTCTCCAGCTCCTTCGTCTGACATGTAGAGCTGGAGCTCAGTACAGCCTAGCACAGTTCTGAACCCAGGGCAGACCAGACCTCTCCCTTCCCTTCTTAAGCACTGTAGTAGATCACTCTGGATTCTAGCATTACATCAGTTTTGTTTTTAGAGACAGGGTCCAGTTCCACCTGGCTTGGAACTCCTCACTATGTAGACCAGGCTGGCCTCAGTCTCACAGAGATCCACCTGACTCTGCCTCCAAGTGTTTGGATAAAAGGCCACCAAATTAGAGAATATTTCTGATGTCCCACAAAGCTCTGTCTTGATATTAGTCAACAAGTTTCCTTTGGAATTTTAAGTAGACATATTCATATAGTTCAGTTTGTGTGTAGTTTTCATTGTTTCTGGGGGTCTTCTGAGGTTTTGTTTTTGAGATGCATCCATGTTGTATGAATGTGTGGTGTTCCTTTTTCATTCCTGAATAGTATTCCACTATGTGATTAGACCTCAGTTTGTTAATTGTAATGATAGACATGTAAGCTATTTACAGCCTGGGGTGGTATACTGCATATTTTAAGGTGTTACTACAAAAGAGTCAAAGTTACAAAACATTAAAAATTATCAAATAAAAATATAATAACCTTAGAATAATTTATTATTGAAGAAAATTTAAAATCAATGTGATGCACCCACACAGAATATTTAAATTCTTCAATGGTGTGTGGAATGACCCAGTCACCACATTCACTTGCTACTGATGAACCCTGAGAAGTTTCTAGCTATGCAAGTTCCACTGTTCAAAAGTGTCCTATATTGGTATACTGTTTATTATCTTCTGTGCCTTATTTTTAATGCACATTTGTAAGTACATATGAGATTTAGTACTGTGCTGTGTGTGTTTGTAGCCTTGGGTCAATGGGCTGTAACCAGGGAGCCTGGGTGGCAGGAGGCTACACCATGTCAGTTCCTGTGAGGATACTCAAGTCCCTGCAGCAAAATAGCCTAAGGAAGCCTTCCTCAGAATGCGTCCCATCACGGAGTGATGCAGGTCTGTACACAGGTCACAAATAACATGAAACCTGGAAAGCTAGACATGAATAAAATTAGAAGTTTAACAACAACAAATAGAAATAATGAAAGCACAAGTCTTAGAGAGAAGAGTAATACACAACCAAACTAAACAATTAAGCAGAAAGCCTCAAAACAGCCTAGATTGAGCTGCCAAGTAATCAGTGAATTTGAAGACACAACATGTGAAATTGTCCAATAAGAGAAGTAAAACATAAAAAAGACTAAGGAAAGCCCATGGGAGCCACACATCCTCCTCAAGAGACTGAACTGTGCAAATAGGAGCTCATCTAGGAGAATGAGAACAGTCAGAAAGGGACTCAAGGCTGGACAGCTGACCCTTCCCTCATTTAGGGAATAAACTGAACCAAGGAAGTTAAAGACATGTTCACTGAAACTTCACATCATCAGAGAAACTGAAGACGGAATATCTGAGTAAGAAGATAACCCATCTTCACAGACTGCCAAAATTACTTCCATTTAAACATGTACACTCCAAGGCATCTACAGAGTCAATGGAATTCCAATCAAGATTCACAGAGCATTTTTCATTTTTTAAAAAAGCCCTTAAATTCACACGAAGCCTGAGCCTCCGGAGAGCACTGGAACGAACCTCTTTCTTCCTTCTCTCACGCAGACCTAGTCGGAGGTGTGGAGGTACCTGTGGCCAGGGTCCGCTCTGCTTCAGAACTCTGTTAGGCCCCCAGCCTTTTTCATGTTTGGTGCCTTTTTCAACCACTTAAGCATCCACTTGAAGAGATTTCTTTTTTTTTTTTTTGCACAAATGTACTGAGATTTAAGGCTGAAGTTAGGACTCTGAGGTGAGAACACTTGAGAAAGGCAGCCTTGTCTCTAGACCAGTGGCCACAGGAAGGGTCTAAAGGGACTCCTCTCTGTGGCCAAGCATGGCAGAAAGGGGCCCCATGCCTGGCTACCTCCCCATCGCTGTCAGGTGCCCTCTGCAGAGGCATGTGGAGGCATCTGATTATCCCACAGCCCTCAGGTTACACACTAGCATAGTAATCACTTAACACTCCATCCCAGGATTGTGACAAGAAATCTAAATTCATCAAGTCAAAGAACCCAGAATTATTCTACATTCATTATAACCAACTCATCAAAAACTTGGAGCATTATTTTGTATTAATTATGAGCAAATCCCTAATGGAGTTCTCATAACTAATTTCCAAGTGTTTAATGTTCTGGGAATATTAATGTGCATCAGCTATTCCCAGCTCCGGTCACCATGTCCTTAGGCTGTTTTTACTTTGTGAGGTCTGTTGGAGAGCAGATACAGGATCAGGCTTTGAACTCCTAAGCCTCTAGAAGTACTTTGCATGTCTAGGTTTAGGATTTGAATGCATGCTCTAAATCTAAACATGACCCTCAAACAGAGGCTTTCTTCTGGGAGACTCCACACTTGCGTCTTGTAAACCTGATCACTTCTCCTGGGGTGGTTAACACCCAGCCCCGTGGGCTGTCTGGAAGAGGACTCAATGTATGGAAGTCATTCTTCCACAACCGGTCAGTGTCTAACCACCCAACCCAGAAGTCACAGCAAAGCAGATGAGCCAAACCCAACTTCCTTCCCTTCTTCCCCCCTCCTCTCTTCCTTTTCTTGCTCTTCGTTCTTCCTCTCGTTCCCCTCTCTCCCTCCTTTCCCTCCTCCCATCTGTTCCCTCATTCCTTCATGTTTTTTTGGAGTGTCTTACTACGTATCTCTGGTTGGCCTAAAACTAATTACACAGAGGCTAGCCTCAAACTTGCTGTGATCCTCCTGCCTCTGCCTCCCAAGTGCCAGGGTGACAGGCATGTACCATCATGTCTGGCCTGAAGTTCTGTTTCCAAGAGAGAGTAAGGGTGAACTTGGCAGTGCCTGCCTTGGATACCCTGACAGGTGTGAATGGAGACATTGGCGAACTGTGGGGTCCTGAGCCACAGGGTATCCACAAGCACAGCTCCTCCTCTGTCTAAAGGGTGACAAGCACCACCCCAGACAGAAATGGTCTCACAGGAACACACATCTGCATGTTTCTGAGGTTAAATGCCTCACTATATACAGCCTGACCATGAGCATCCACACCCACCCTAAGCCTCGGACCCCCTGAATCAATGTGACCTCACATGGCAAGAGTGACTCTATAGACTTGTTAAATGAAGCAACCTGCCATGCACAGGGCAGGATCCATGGCAACCCAGGTGGACTCCATCGGTTCTAGGGTCTCCAAAGAGATCTCAGTCACAGGGGCTGCGGCATCAGAAGCAACAACCTGGAGTTTGCAAGAAAGGATCATGGCTAAACCACCAAGGTGCTGCTAGAAACTTCCCAGCTTGACTTTTCAAGGCATGGAAACAAACCTCTGGAAGGAAGGAAGTGAAGTCTACTCAACATCTTGATTTCAGATCTAACCAGAAGCACCATGTTACTAGGGCCAATAGGAAACAAATCTCAAGTAGCATATGTAGAACATCCTTGGAGACTCAGGTACAGAAGGTGCAATCCTTGATACAGCAGGGTTCGGAGGCTGGACCGAGAGGTGACTGAGTCACAAGGGCTCTAAGCATACCAGTGGACTAATCCACTGATGTGTTCATAGCAAAGTGGCTCTCCAGAGGGTGGACTCTATTGTAAGGAGGTAAATCACTGGGGCTATGACCTTAAAGGGTGTGTTTCATCCCTGGCCTCTGTTATGAGAATTCCTCCCATCAGAAGATGTAAACGATGTCGATCCCATCCATTATGAAGCTCCAGCAACGAACCAAAGTACACTTCCACCAAAGTTCCTCCCAGGGAACCAATGAGTGTATTAGGCTTACTTACAGGGCACAGTAAAGGGTTATCAGAAGGAGAGAGGATGGCCCCAAAGCAGGCACATTAGAAGGTCTGCGCCCAGCATGGGAGATGTTGACTCCCTTGTGGCCCAGTCGACCTTCCCCAGCCTATATACTCTAAACTCTCCCTGGACCAGGTCATGTGCAGTTAGGGCAGAATGCCATACAGACGGCTGGGCGGCTGCATACTTAGCTGAGGGTATGACCCTCCCTGCTCCTCCCTTTATAAGGGAGTATCCTCAGTTCACGGGCCCCAGAGTGACTGATACTGGCAAGCAGGTACAACTGACCTGATGAAGATGGTGGCTGTTGTGCCCAGAGGACCTGATGTTCTACAATCCCCGCCCCAACCCCCGCCATGAAGCAAGCAGTCTTCCACCATGCCCTTCGGTCATAATATACAGTCACACCACCGGCCCAGAAACTACAGACTCAAAATACCATGGGCTGAAAACTCTAGAACATGAGCCCAAATCAATCTCTCCTCCTTTAACATGTTTCTCTCAGACATTCTGTCACGGTAATGAGAGCAGACTAACACAGGAGTCCTGCCTTGGCTTAATACATCTTTTGACCCAGAAGCCCCAAGTCACTGCTCCTAGTAATGATATAGCTCTGAGTTGGCATCAATGGATCTGCCGAGAACTCAGAGAACCCAGTCGATGACACTGGAGACACCGCCTTTCAGTAAGCTGAGTTGGTACTGGCTCAGCTGTGGTTGATGGAGATGGGAAGACAGTGTTGTTCAAATGGCAGCAGAGTGAGCACATTGGACTAGAAGCCCAGTGGCCTGACTGAGCACCCATGTTACTAAGCCCGACTCTCCTGTGTCCATTAGCATGTGTTATAATTACCACAGATGATCAATGCACATGTGCTGCAGTTCATGGGTGCTTGGTCTGCTGCCTTTGGTCCATGGTGGGCAGGACATGATAGTGGGAACACTTGGCAGGAGGCCTGCTTACCTCATGTAACCAGGAATCAAGGAGACATGGCAAGGGGCTGCGGTCCTGATAGTCCCTTTCAAGGTATGCTTCTACTACGTAATTTCTGCCAGGAGGTTCTTGGCTCCTCCACGGTGCTCTACATAGTGCCTTGTGGGGACGGACAGTCAGGCTGCAAACAACAGCATGCCTCACTCAAGAGCGGAAAGCAGCACCGTAAGAAGTCTGACTTTATTTTATGTTACAAATGAATCATTCTCTCTAAACCTGTCAGCACTCCACATAGAAAATTATTTCCATGCATTTTCAATAAAGGTGCATAATAAACCATGAATGTCATTTCTAAATCAACACTCTAAGCCTAAAATTAGACACTGGAATAATCAAGTACAGGGAGAATGTAACACCAAATACCCATGTGATTCCCACCACACTCCCCTTACTTCTCTCAGAGCCTCAACTGATAACTAACCCACATCTCTCAGCAACACCATTTCATAAAACTGAGGCTCAGAAAGTGTAGATCATCTTTGCCAAGGTCATATGCCCCACCCCCTACATGAGACTGCTTTCTCATAATTAAGATAATGGGAAATGCAACAGGAGGAAGTTAGGTGTGCCTAATAAGCCAAAGTACGGAAGAAAAAAAGTGTTTTTTAAAAGCAATCATAACAGAAAAGGATAAAAAGGTTGGGGAGGTGCCTCGTGTGGAGAGCTGGATTTCTCCCATCGCTCTATAGAGGAGGAGAAAGGCAAATAAAAACGGACAGGTGAACTCCAGGGCACCCGGCATGCGTTCCATTCTACCACACTCTTAAACTCAGAGCCGGAGAGGCAGTGCAGAGGCTAAGAGCGTTGCTGATCTCACAGAGGACCCAGGTTCGGTCTCCAGCACCATGTCAGGCAGCCCACAACCACCTGTAACTCCAGCTCCAGGGGAGCCAATGCCCTCTGCTGGCCTCCGAGGGAACTCACATGCACGTGCCACACACACACACACACACAAATACAAAATAAAGATCTTATAAATAAACTTGCTTTGTCAAAGTTATATTTTGCAAAACTTATTTTCTCACGTGTAGTCAGCAGATCTGTTAGCCCCATGGGACTCTCGTGCTGTGCCAACATCTTTTGCAGCAGTTTATTGACAGATGCCACTTATAGGTGTCACTCACTCCTGATGCAGGCACAGCAGAAAGGCATTAGACATTCCACGCCTGCTGTAGGCAGGGAGTGCACTGCACTATCGGGTAACTTTTTTTTTTTTTTTTTTTTTTTTTTTTTTTATGAATGGAGAAAATATATGTTAGTTGGAAAAAAATTGATATGCAGCTTTGACATATATTTCTGAAGAATTTGAAGCCACAATGGAAATCACTTCAAGTTATGAGAACTCTGTGTGTTTACTTATGTGAAAATGGAAAAATGAAGGCAGCAGAAGCAGCCCTGTGGACAAGGCAAGGAGGACACACGTGGGTAACGAGAGGAGCCCCGGGCCTCTGGACGGCTCGCAACACACTAACCTCCTGAATCTGCTTTCCTTGGCCGGCTGGACACATCACTTTCCCGTCCTCTGCCCCAGGCAACTTCTCAATCTATCTGAACTCTTCTGCTAACCCATCAAGTGGGTCCCCCACACCTCAATCTCCTTGAACTCTTCCCCCAACCCCTCAAGATATTCTTGTCTGAAGAATATCCATCTTCCTGCTCAAACACAAATTCCCTAAGGGCAGGAAGCTCATCTATATCACCTAAGCTTCTGGCTCTTACATGTTTAAGGAACATGCACTGAGTCACTGATACTATTACATGACAAGAGGCAGCTCATTCTAGAAATGTGTTGTTAGAAATCTTGTTATTAACTTGATGGTTAACACTTGTGTTGGAAATAAATGCTGGTCACACGAAGGAAGCATTATCGTAGTGAGGAAGCCGAGACTTTGGGCAGGCAAGGGCAGCAAGGCTGTATGTACAGAGCCAGAGAGGCCTCTGGTGTCTGACAGAAAGATGGAGCATGAGCGGCTAAAGGACAGAGGGCATCCACAGCCTGGTCAGGGGCACATGATGGCTTTCTGTGACTGGTGCTGAGTTGAAAGATAAAAACAAAGAAGCTGGTAGTCACTGGCCAAGTTCTGACTAACTCAGATGACTGCTACCGGTGGGGAGGAGGTGGTCTGGCTGCCTGAGTCAGGTGTGCAGAGGCCTCGGGTCAAAGTTCTGTACTCATACATCACCTGGCTCTGTCTGTGTGTATGTGTGGTCTCTGGGGAAATTCTAAAGGAGCAACCACCAAAGTCAGAAATAAGAAAGGAGGCCCACTCTCCCGGCTGCTGGTCTGAATTCTATTGGGTTGACCGCCACAAAATGGAGCAAATAAGCTGAAAATATGAGAAAATATCATTATTTACTGATGATGTGGTTGGGAACCCAGAAGAAAGGAGAAGAAACTTCTGTTACCAGGTAGAGCAGAAAGCTTTCCTTCCTCAAGACAGTGCCCAGTGGAACTACACAACCTTAAAGTCCTTTCATGACTTAATTACATCTGACTCTAATAATTTTATTAGGAATGCATTTGATCAGAAATACAAGAACTATGTAGAGAAAAATAAAATACATAAAAGATGAAAAATTGAGATGAGGGGCTGGAGAGATGGCGCAGTGAGTAAGACCACTTGCTGCTCTTGTGGAGAATCTGGTTTAGTTCCCAGCACCCATAAAGCAGTTGATAAGTAATAGGGCTGTTTGTCTTTTCTTTAGCAATTTGTAAGAACTCTGTATTTCAATATAAGAATTAAAAGCTAGAGGAGCGGGGACAAAACGCATGCAGATCATAAGAATGTGGCGTGTAAATGTGTGTCATTACATAAGCAAGAAGCTAAAAGGACGAAACTTAAACAGTGCCTGTGAAACTGCCTTATTTACTAGAAACAAACAAAAAACTCGTAGGGATAGGTCTCTAACACTTCATATAATTCATCAAAACAGATCAACCTGACTGAAGCTTCAGAAAGAAGAACCCTCAGGTGGGGAAAGTGATCAGAAATAACAAGAGAACATTGAAGGATTTGACAATAAAGAGTTTAGAATGACTACATTTCATTTTTTTACTTTAAAAAAATATTTTTGTGTGTACTTGCTTGCATATCTGTATGTGCACTATGTGTGTGCAATACGCATGGAGGCCAGAAGACAGAGTCAGATCCCTTGGAACTAGAGTTACTAGAGGTTGTTAGCTGCCATGTGGGTGCTGGGAACTGAACCCTGGTCCTCTACAAAGAACTAGTACTCTTTACAGCTGAACCATCCTTCCAGCTCACCTCCTCATGACTATATTTCAAGAGTCAACAAAGTTAATTTATTCATATGTGTAAAAAGTGTGTTAATAACCCTAAAATACAGAGCTCTTACAAACTGCTAAAGACTTACAACCAGCCCTATTACTTATCAATGATGGACAGAAGCTGTTTACTAAAGACACACTAATAATAATCACATGAAAAGTATTCAAAGAACAATGAAAGAAACCTAGGAGGAAGAGAAGCAAATGAAGAATGGAAACCACTTAAGAAATAAAGAAAAACCAATTATACTAACAGAAAAGTGCATCTAGCAAGGAGCATGAAACCCATCCAGACGACAACGCATCATCTCCCTTCACTATTTAGCATATATGTTAGGCACAAGAGGGTAACTTTTATACTAAGTGCTACCACAATAGCAAGCACACATGATTTGGTTTACTCTGCCTGGCTGAGAAAGCCAACCAGAGGCCTAAAGTACGACCCGAGCCCATGCATGCTGGTCCAGTTCTGGATCTTTTCCATGCCTTACTGCTGCCGGGAAAGCTCTCCACGTGTGGACAGGTCGGGTCATCTCTGGGTGAGGCTCCCTTTCAGCTTCACACACCTCTGCCTTACTTAAATTTTACAATGAATATGTATGGCTTTGCAATCAGAAAAGATACATACGCTACATCTTTCAAAAACTTAAAAGGAATGAATGCCAGAACTTGAAGCATTTTTAATGATGGCTAGAAACTTGATTTGCTAACTGTAAGGCTCTAGTTTGAGTCCCCATGGTGAGAGATCTCTGTGTGTCCCCTACTTTCCTGAGCCTTATTCTACTCTGGAGAAAGCTGGAGACATCTGTACGGTGAAGGGCAGATGTGAAGACAAGAGCTGTCTGGCTACCTGCAGGACACCACAGTGCAGTTCTGCTTGTCTGGCCAAGCCAGTGCAGGCATGGGGCACAGCGGGAAGATGGATGCAGGTACCACTTGGCACAGGACACTCAGCCTTCCTGGAGGCCTCAGAGCAGGAGGGGCCCCATTCCTCTCCCAGCTTGGCTCCACCTCGTTCCTTCTGCCTCCCACAAACCCTCTCCTACAAGGTGCTCAGTGTCCTGTAAGCTCCTTTCTCCTCTCATTAGCATGCCTTCATGCTCCCTTAAAACAACATCCTGGACTGGGAGTGTGCCCAGTAGTAGGGCACCTACCTAGCATGCATGAGGCTCGGGGTTTGACCCCTAACACACACACACAGCTGATATTTTACACTATTAAATTCATGGTTTGAACTGTCTTTGCTAACAAACCCTCCAACAGGAGGTTGCTCTCCGCCCAAGCTCATGTCTCACTGCCTTGCTGGGCTCTCTCGTGATGACTAGCTGCCTAGCAAAATCATCTTGGGTTGGAAGTAGAAGGGTGGAGATGGAGACTTCTGTAAAGGGGGGCATCCAGGGGGACAGTGGTGACCCCGGGTATGACCTGACACATGGCTGGCTTGGTGCCTCATGGTCACTAAGCAGATCTCCTCCGATTACAGAACCAAGTCCTGCCAGCAGCTCAGAGCAGTGTGATTGCACTCCTGGTACCATCTTGTTTCCTACTGACCCTGATGGAAAGAAAGTCATGCTTTCTCCCTAACTTTCTCTCCCCAAACACTATCAGCAACTTCACTCTTTCCTGCGTAGGCAATGCATCTTCTCTGCTGTTATGTTCTGAGGTAAGTACCAACTCTTAGAAGAGCCAGAGTACCCACTCAAGAGAAACCATCCTTCAGATGTTACCTCCCATCAATCCGGGCTAACCAAAGTCTGTTCACTGGGTTCTGAACATCATACAGTCTACAGCATGGAACACTGGAATACTGGCATGTATTAAGATAATTGCCACACATGACTTTGTTTCCCAACCTATCATCCTCACTCAGAGATCAGGACTAAAATGAACTTCTTCAAGAGGAGGCCAGAAGCATGATGATGATGAGACTTCCTATTGCCATAACTTGAATCTTGGTGGCATCTTTTCTCTCTCAGCCTCACGTCTGTCATTCTCCCAGGTCACTGAAATAACCTGGGATACTCCAGCTTTGATGTGTATCACTACCTGCCTCACCTGCCTGCGTCAGCGGTTCACTCTGCCCCCAAGTCTCTATGTGTCACAAGGAAAGCACAGACACCATCACCATCACCATCACCCGGGGAAGCGCAGTCACCATCACCATCACCAGGAGCAGTGCAGTCACCATCACCAGCACCAGGGACAGGGCAGTCACCATCACCAGCACCAGGAGCAGTGCAGACACCATCACCAGCACCAGGGACAGGGCAGACACCATCACCAGCACCAGGGACAGGGCAGACACCATCACCATCACCAGGAGCAGCGCAGTCACCATCACCATCACCAGGGGCAGGGCAGACACCATCACCATCACTAGGGCATGCTATCCACCACCACGAGACCTAGAGCAGCATGCCAGCATTTACCTGGCCTCGTCACGAGCTCAGCCCAGTATTCACACCCTCCTCTGACATGCTGCATACCTGTAGCTAGAGTCCACAGAAGGAAACAGGAAGGACAAGCATGCTCCACCTCCATTATGACAGAAGTTCACCAACAGTGGACTCATCACACTGCACCCTTCACGACTACCTGTCTGTCTGTACACTATCTCAGACCCAGTTAAACACACACTGCCTCCTCTCGATGCTGTGGAGATGCCCTTTGACACAAGACGAGTGTTGACAGTACTCAAACAGATGCAGCCAGCAGTACAGCAGACGAGAGAGCCCAGAAACACACCCCATACTTGCTGCCGACTCCCTCGTGGAACAGGCGTGTGATTTCTTCACCAGCTAGCGCTAGGAAAACCAGCAAGCAGTCAACAGAAGACCAAAACTGGACGAGCTATATCACTCACTCTGTATAAAGAAAATCAGCTCAAACTGGACCAAGGACCTAAATATAAGACTGAAACTATGACATTACAAGAAGAAAACAAAAGGGGAACATGAAGCTGTTTTAGTCTATACGTGGGAAAACCCTCACATTCTACCAAAGCTTTATTGCCAATGGACAGCACTCTCAGTCTGTGAACTAAAATAAACCTTTCTTTATGCTGCTGCCGTCAGGTATTTTGTCTCAAGAAGAAAAGTAACTAATTTACCTATTAAAGGAATAAAGGGAAGTTGAGACAAATTTGGTTCTTGATGTGTATGAGTTACTTTCCATTTGCTGCGATAGAACACCCTGCCACAAAAAGCAACTTCAAGGAGTAAAGAGCTTACTTTGGCTTATGGTTCCAAAGGGGACACAGTTCATCAGGGCAGGAGCCTGAGGCCTACTTGTCAGTCAGGAAGCAAAGGGATCACATTTCATCCACGAAGAGGAAGCAGAAAGCAAGAACAGGAAGTGAGGGCAGGTTATATCACTTCAAAGCCCACCCCCAGTGATGTATTCCCTCTAGCAAGGCTCCACCACCTAAAGGTTTCACAACCTTCCCAAACAGCACCACCATTTGGGGATCAAGTGTTCAAACACACGAGCCTATGGGAGACAGTTCACATCCAAAACATACTCGTTTGCAACAAATCTGCCTGTCTACCAATGAGGCCCTACTTGGTTGCGTAGTGTGCAGAACCCTCAACATTGGTGTCTGTCTCTTAGGGAACGTCACTTCCCAGCGGGTTAGCAAGGCTTTCTTCTCTGGATAGAAAAGACTTCTAGAAGCTGGCCAGGTACCTTAAAATAAAGCATGTCATTCATCTCCAAGCATTCCAAGAGAGAAGATAAGTGGGGTTTATGAAAGAAGGACCCTAGTCACTGCTACAGCCAGCCTTAAAAAGGCAGTGCTCCCTCCACTCACAAATGACAAAAAATAAGCAAAAGTCCAGGACTCAAATGAGACTGAGACAGAATGGCCACTGGTGCCTTAGCTAAGCAGCCCTTGGAGAGAGCACAGGGAGGAGGGGCGGGGGCCAGGCCCTCTGCATCTCCGGCCATCTCAGTCTCTTTCCCACTGGGAGACGGGCCCTGAGCAAGTATCTGCACCTCCTTATTCCATTTAGTCATCTGAAAAATGAAGGATTAAAAATATTTTTTATTGATTGATTTTATTTTCTGTGTATGGGTGTTATGTCTGCATGTGTGTAATGCATCCATGTTGTGCAGTGTCTGCAGAGGTCAGAAGTGGGTGTAGGATCCCTTGGGACTGGAGTTACAGATAGTTGTTAGCTGCCATGTGGGTGCTGGAATTCAAACCCGAGTCTTCTGCAAAAACAACCAGTGCTCTTATCCACTGAGCCATCTCTCCAGTCCCCCCTCAAATATATATGTGTATATATATATGACTATTCTGACTCTAAACTTTCTATGATTCAAAATCACTTTATGCAGGCCTAGGGATAAAGCTCAGTGGGTAAAGTGCTTGAAACACAAGTGTGAGGACCTGAGTTTGGGTCCCCAGAACCCACACAAAAGCTAGACACAGTAGTGTACATCTGTATTCCAAGAGATCTTTCAGTGAGATAGGAGGCAGAAACTGGAGAATCCCCAGAAGTTCATGCAACAGCTAGCCTGGTGCCACATCCAGCAGCAAAGACACACTCACTCAAACAAGGACCAACGCCCAAGCTTGTCCTCTAACCTCTATACATGTAAACACACATGAACGCACATGTAATACACACATACATATACACATCACACAGAAAGACTATAAAAAGTTATTTGTTCAATAAAGCCATTCACCAAGTAAAGGAAACAAAACCCAAGTCAGAATAACTCTTTGCAATAAGAAAGGGAATACGGGAGCTGGAGAGATGGCTAAGGGGTTAAGAGCTCTTTCATAGGAGCTGAGTTTGAATCCCAACACCCACATGGCAGCTAACAACTATGAAACTCCAGTTCCAGGGGATCCGACAATCTCCTCCGACCTCCTTGGGCATTTATTGCATGACATGGGTGCACTCGCTCGCATGCAGGCAAAATACCTGTACACACTAAATAAATAAGAAAGAGAATCTTGAGGCTGGAAAGATGAACAGATAAGTAATTAAGAGCATATACTGCTAATGCAGAGACCTGAGTTCAATTCCCAGCAAACAAGTCAGGCAGCTTACAACCACATGTAACTTAGGCTCCAGGGAATCCAAAACACTCTTCTGGCCTCCATGAGCACCTTCACTCACTACGTACACAGAAACACACAAATACACATAACCAAAAATAAAATAAATCTTTAAAGAGACGAGGGCTGGAGAGATGGCTCAGTGGTTATGAGTGCTGGCTGCTCTTGCAAGGAACCCAGGTTCAGTTCCCAGAACCCACATAGTGGCTGACAACCATCTGTAACTTCAGTTCCAGGATCTGATGCCCTCTTCTGGCTTCTGTGGGTGCTGCATGCACATGGTGAACTTACATACATATTAATAATGACGATTATTAATGTGTATGTAATAAATTTAAATTTTACTTTTAAACAATAAAAATAAAAAAAGAGTCTTTGAGGAATGATACAAAGAAAGAAAAGGGGCTAATGGGAGGAAGGGAGAGATACACCATAATATCCAGATATACTCAGTTATGGTAGAAACTATTCATGGGATGGGAAGTAAACAGCCTATGATTTATTCAGCTACTTCTGGGTAGTAACTGAGATATACCTAGGGAAGGAAACTGGAGTCAATTCAAAGTCTGGTGCATGGGCAGACAGTAACTCATCATTTGACAACCACTAGTTTATAAACCTGCAGGTGGAAAGAGCCCGTGTCTTAGTCTTTATTAAAAATGTTCATCTAGACCATTGCTCTTTGGGGACTCACCTTGTAAGTGTTTGGGATTCCACAAGCTTTAACAATAAAGCACACATGAAGAAATCTGAGGTCTAAGTGATCTCTTGACATTTGACTAAAAGTCAGAGCAGTGGACCCCAAGATAAATAGCACACTTCACCCGTGAAGGGTGACGATTAGCTTTGTTCCACGATCTGTAAAGGAGTTATTAAACTCTACTATAAAGTTTTATTACTGTTTTAATCCCATTAATATCTGTCCTCGCTTTAATGTCCTGCTGCTTGCTGAATACCACAGCAATGAGCTGCGGGAACTGCTGCCTGTGTGAGTTTTTTTTCTTCTCCCCTCTAACTCTAAAGATAGAAAAGAGAAGGCACCAGAGACACTCTGCAGTGCCAATTCCATCAGAGGAAAGAGGGGAGAGCCAGATGCTAGCTGCCTTCTTTGCAGGGGTCTAACCTGCTTGCTTCCTCATTTCTGTCTTTAGTTCCCGAGAGTCAGCAGCCTGACAGAAGGGAATAAAAGTGAATATGTGCTTCAGCACACAGGGAAATCACTTATGCAGAAAACAATCTGCATCTTAACAGCTCACTTGTGTTACATTAACTTCTCCTCACGGTTTCATCTCCAAGACTGCAGGGATGTTCAATAACAGAAAGGAATCAGAATCTCCCAGCTCTGGGGCTCTGGAGGCCAATGACCAACCTTTCACCCTTACTGTGATCTCTCCAGGTACCACTTCCCTTTCTGACTAGTGTGGTGTCCCAGTGCAGTGCATCCCTAGATACAGAGCTTTTCTGGATGTCCCCCTGTTGAGCAGGAAGTGGCTGTCCTGGGGCTTCCAGTAGAATTCAAGGTCTTACGACCACATCCTATGCTATTCCTTTGTGTAAAGGGAGTCTACAGAGGGATGAAAATCTCCAGGAGAATGTAAGTTACATGCAGATAGCTCCACTTTATCTAAGGGACCAAGTGAGCATCTGTGGGTTTGCATACTCACAAGGGGGCCTGGAGCCCATTCATGCCCTGCAGATACCAAGGAATGAAGTCAAGACAAAGAACACAAACAAAAGTCAAACCCTAACAGTGCACTGGAGCCCGGTCTCCTAGAGCTACTCAGATCTGACCACATTCCCTGTCCCACAAATCTCAGCACTGCCCACTGCCCGCCTCAGGAACCACTCCAGCATGAAAACTGGGTGATGAGCAACAGCTAGTGTCCCCAGCAATGTTTCTCCCAAAATGTTTCACCCATAATTAAGCTCCACATTCTCCTTCTAATGGAACCAACTGACACCCCACAGTTGGGACACGAGGCAGTTTCCCCTTGAGAGGATTTGAATGTGGAGTCCCGAGGAGAATGTAGAGTGAATAGGATGGAGTCAATAAATGTCCCCAAAAGACACACACACTGATGAAACAAGTCTTTTGAACAACGTACAGTGATATTCATGAGCAAAAATATCATACTAAACTTTAATGATGGGATGGCTCAGCAGGAGAATGTGCTTGCCGCCAAGCTGGTTCTACTGCCAGGACCTACAAAGTGGAAGAAAAGAACTGATCGAGTCCCACAGGTTGTCCCCTGATCCCCACACATGCCCCACACATATGCATATATGTGAACACAAAAATATATAAATAAATGTAAAAAGACAAACTATAATGAAATCTGTTATTCCATACACTAAAAAAATTAGAAAAATGATATTCCTAAACATTGTATTCATTTAATCATCTTATTAAGTTACTAAAAAGGAACGTTAATATTTCCTTTTCCTGACTTCAGTCTGATAAACTGTAGGTTCTTCAGACCCTGCTCTAAAATAGACATGCTGCCATACAAGTACCACAGATGAAGACAACCTTTAAACGTGGTCTTCAGAGCCCCAATGATGGACTATTCATGAAACACTCTTGATTTTCCTTCCAAACTGTGTTAAGTGTTGCTCTGCCAGGCCCAGAACTGACCAAACTCTCCACCTCTTCCTGCACAGTGCCTGGGCCTCACCAAAAGAACACGAAGAGACACGTGTGGCATTTCTGGCTGGCATCTCTTTCCCAATTGTGGTAAAACATAAATCACAGAAAATCTGACCAGTTTAATCAAGTGTAAACTCACGTTAAGTTGCAGAGCTGCGCTGACAATCACATCTGCTTCAGAACTCAGCCTACCCTCTAACAGTCATATTTTCCCTCCAGCCTCTGTTAAGACCCATTCTACTTGGTTTCTGTGAATTCACTGTTGCCTGGCACATGGTACAACAGGAGTCAACATTAGTCTTTTGTGTTTGGCTTCTTTCATTTAACATAATGCTTTTTCATCTGTTTTAAGAGAAGTTTTGCTATGTAGTCCTGGCTATATTATGACTCATAACACTCCTGCTTCAGCATCCAAACTGTGTGTATCACACTGAGCACTTAATGTTTTGAAGGTTCAGCCATGCCATGACACACCTCAGAATTGTATTCTTTCTTATGTTTGCGTATACAGATAGCTTATTTTGTTTCTTTTCTTCTTAAGACAGGAGTTGCTTCTACCTTCTGGTCATTGTGAATAACACTGCAGCAACCAACATTATTAACGTATGTGTTTGAGGCGTTGTCCTCAACTCCCGTCTCCCTCCAGCACTGGGAGTGGAACCAGGTTCTTGTGCACACACTATCAGTGAGCTGCCCAGCCCCTGGGTTTTTTGAGGAGCACACAATATTTCATTATGGTTTTGATTTTTGAGGAGCACACAATATTTCATTATGGTTTTGAGCAGGGGTTGTTTTTGTATTTGACCTAGGGGCTGAATGGTTGTGGCTGTTATTTTCCTGGGGATCGGATGGCTGTGGCTTAATCTATATTTCTCTAGTGACAAGGAAAGCTGAGCTTCTCAGGCTCACTGTTTGTGCATCTTCTTTGGAGATATATCTGTTCAAGGCTTTAAGTCATTTCTGAACTGGGTTGTGCAATGGCCTAGGAAAATGGGTAAAGACTTTCATTTTGCAGTTTATTCAGACTTAAAGTCTGCTGGTGTTTGACCTTTGCCCAACCCCCCCTCTTCCCCCAGCAGCACATCCAGAAAGGAGTGACCCTGCCAGTCCCAAAAACTGGCCCAACCACACCCCACATGATGTTCTATCTGGAAGAGGGATGTGCAAATAACTAAACCCTTGGTCTGTTATTGTTAGGAATGTGCACATGGGAAACTGTGAAATGTTTAATTCTTAATTGGATGTTGCAAACTGTAACCAGCCCCTGCTGTCGAGTCCTATAAAAGCTTCTAAGTATAATACGGTTCACTAATATACGATCCAGAAAAGAAAGGAGCCTGTTCAATGTCTTTTGTATTGCAGAACACGTTCTGATACCTAGTAAAATGGCTTTGCTGTTACAGAGGATCTGAGTCACCAAGGATCCTGACTGAAGACGAGGGAGGACGCTGCTGGGAAGTGGAGTTCTGACTCTCAGCCCATGCTAGAAAATGAGATGGTAAAGGAAGAAATGCAGAGAACCCACAGATTCAACAAACCGCTGTCTATGCTTCAAGATAAATAACAGACACACAGACAGAGAGATGAAGCCATTGTGTGAAACGTGGGTGTGTGAAATTCAACCCCAGCTGGGTCCCAAGATTGTGCACGTAACACTGAAATACTGGGTGAGAACTGGTCAAAGAAACCAATGCATCAAACTTTATACATTTTTTGTGTCTAAAAACAGTGCACTGTATGATGTCTGACGCATGACAGACTCTCATGAGTGCATCCAGAAGAAACTAAGGTCTGAGGGCTTCGTTCCAACGAAGCTCCAGGTCAGACACAGCACACACTGACTAGGCGCTTTGAACGGGTGAGCTGCGTAGAGGATGACTACACCTCCCTAAAACCATCTTATTTGTTTTTTCAAATGCAGAGAAAGATTTATTCCTTGTGGCTGCATTGGGAAGAGGAAAAGATAATGGGCTCAGGAGACCACAACGGGCCCATATTCGGGGTCTGGACATGAAGTCTGGGGTGAAATGGAGGCAAAGGGTCAGCAAAGCTGAACCAGCCACAGCTGCTCCTGGCCACTCTTTTTTTTTTTTTTTCAAATTTTTGCGATTTTCATACAATGTATTTTAATGGCATTCAATCCCCTCTGAGCCCCCCCCCGCCCCTCGCCTCACATGTCTATACAGCCCATAGCGCACATCCACTGCATCCACCTGTGAGACACACTGTTGCTCCCCCTCCCAACCACCACCAATTGCCAAAAGTTCCTGTGGTTGGGCCGGGATTTCGTGCCTGCTTGCCAGGTCTACAGGGGAGTTTTGGCTGACTGAGAGGTGGCAAAGGGGTAGCCATAGACAATACACCTGCTCTCCTTCTTCCAACTCTCATTCCGCTGAATGGACTTTCCCAGAGATGCCTGGGACGGACGCTGGAAACAAGATGATGGCTAAAGAGAAACCGAGAGGAAAGGACAAGGCAAACAGTGAGTGCTGCCATCCCTGAGACAGGCCCTCACAGCATCCAGTCTCCCCCCAACTGCCGAGTACTCAGGCTCATGGCTGCACAGAGAACAAAGTGCAAAGTCCTTCAGTCTGAAAGGAGAATACGCCAGAGATGGATAAAGAATGAACGGCTTAAGACCGAACAAAGACTCCCAGCCAGCCTAGGAGAGCAGTGAGACCTGAGATGACTGGGGGCAGGAGGCTGGCCTGGAGGTTTGGGAACAGCAGCTGTGGGAGCTGCTATTTGCAGAGTCTGATATTTGTTAATGGCTTCCTATGCAGTATTCTCTTAAACCCTGCCACGTGTGCACGGCCTTGCATGCAGTGTCTGGCACACGCTCCACAGGTCTCTATCCCATTCCCATGCCAAAAGAATATGAGAAACTTCAAGTTCAGGAATCAAAGTACATTGGATTCCCTAGGTGTGAGGTGACAAGGGAGAAGCAGGAGACTGGAAACTCTCTCTGGGGATCGGACAGGAGTTAAAGGCGTAGTAATTACAACTTCTGTTTGACTTACCATGTGCCAGGCACTGTTTCAATAACTCACAGCAACCAGCGGAACTCTAACCAGGATAGGTGGTGGGGTGTAATGTTATCAGCCTGGTTACAGATGGGAGGAAATGCAGGAAGAGGCGCCAAGTGGACATTTCAGTTATACAAGAGGTGTGAGGCAGCTGAACTCGACCCGTGTTTATTCCAGACCCTTGTGGCTCATCCAATCGTCTGAAGGTAAAACCAGGCAGCAGGGGCAGCTTCATATCCATGTTTATGCACACAACTGTGGAGACTTAAGAGCATCTTCTTAGACACAGTTTCACTACACCCTCCAAATGATGCTTGCATCTCAGGAAATATTTACACTGATAAATTTCTTAACTGAGGATTTGTCTTATTCCTCTAGTCTGGATGATTAAACATTTCTCTTTAAAAAATATTTTATTATTTTCATTTTATGTGTATGAGTGTATTGCCTGCAAGTATGTAAGCACACCTGTGCCCACAGAGGTCAGAAAAGGGCACTGGATTCCCCTGGAACTAGAGTTACAAATGGCTGTTAGCTGCCATGTGGGTGCTGGGAATCAAACCCAAATCTTCTGCAAGAGCAGCCAGTGCTCATCTTTTTTTTCCCTAATAGCTTCCAGAAAACATACTTTATAAAACCAACTAGCTTTTTAAATATTTCGCTAAAGAAAGGAAGACAAAATCTGGCCCTGAACACCAGCCAGGAGATGTTCACAACTGTCTCCTCTAGTGTCATTGTCACGTTAAACATGTATATGGCAATTTTTCCCTGTAGAAATGTGACCAAGTCAGGTGTAGCAGCTACATCTGCAATTCTAGGCCTCAAGAGGGTGAAGCAGGACTGCTGCAGGCTGGACGCCAGCCAGAGCCACGCAGCAAAGCTGCAGGCTGGACGCCGGCCAGGGCCACGCAGCAAAGCTGTCTTTGCTTCCCTGTGTTACTTACAACAAATCTTGGGAACAAACATGTCTGCTAAAATGTTTGGTGGATTTTTGTTTTTGTCTTCTGAGACAGGGTCTCATGTAGCTCCAGCTGGCCTTGAACTCCTGATTCTCCTGCCTTCACTTTCCACATGATGGGATTACAGGCGACAGTCATCAAGCTTTGAATGTTATTCTTAAAAGTGAAAGGATCTAAGAGCGCTATCAAGTGTGGTTTCTTTATTCTTACTGCTCAAACAATGCTCACAGTGATTTTCTGGTCTCTTGGGTAAACACTGATTTAGACAGATTAATAAGAAACTTGGGGGAAAAATGAGTATTTTGATTTGTGACACTCCATAAACCATTGAAGACAACATAATTTCTTTAAATGCTTCTTCGGAGGTGCTCAGTTTCGTCAGTGCTGCATTCTGTCATGTAAATCCATTATCCTGACAGGTCTGCTGGTAAGACAGAGCGGGAATTCATATCCATTATGGAAAGGTCACACAGGGATGAGCCAACGGCCTGCTCCAAAATGTTAACAACGCTGATATTTTTCAATATAAGCAAACAGTCCTATTTTGCTTTATAATTCCTCCCTAAATGTTTCATTTAAAAATAAAAACGTTTAGCGAAAAAGACCACTGAGTTATACAAGGACATCCTCCGCCACAGTGGTGCATGTTGTCTCTGCTCACTGGGTTTCCTGGGGGTTCTAGGCAGCCTGCAAGACACCCATCTCTGGAAAGAGATTACATGGAGTTCCTGGCCTCTTTGTGGCACCAAAGCTCCATTCTTGCCCCATAATACTCGTTGCTTGACCACCTTCCTCACCTGCAGGGCCTCTGAATGTCGCATGCCCTTTATCTCTACTTCTACTAAAGCAGGAAGCTTGGGGTCTGATCTCCCTTTATCATCTGCAATCTAGACAGCAAGATTTTCACACGTCTCTTTTAGATGGTGTGGTGGCTCAAGCCTTAAATCTCAGCACTGAAGATGCAGAGGCAGAAGGATCACTGTGAGATCTAGGCCAGCCTGGAATGATCTCTATATAGCAAGTTCCAGACCAGTTAGGGCTTCAGGGAGATCTGGTCTCAAAAAACCAAAACCAACCAACCAACCAAGCAAATCCCCTAAAACAACAAAAACTAGAGGCAACCCTCCCCCCCGCCCCAGGGCTTTTGGAGCTCATGGCGCTGCTCTTCTCTGTAGGTTCCTTCACCTGCCTCCCTTATCTGATGCTGCCTTGCTCCAGGCCTGGACTTTCTGCGGCCTCTTGCCCATTGCATTCCCCACCCAGCGTTCCAGGTGCTGCTTGGTCCACATTGCAGCTATAGGACCAGGGATGGGAAACTTTCATGAAAGGCCATGCGATAAGTAGTTTACTTCAGAATATCAATCCACACCAGCTGCCTCCGCTTCCCCCACAGCTTGCCTCACACTCTGACGCTCACAGAGCTCTCTCTAACACTCCTATTAAAGTAACTGCATGTCTGATTTCCACTTCACTTTCTGGGTTCTGAGAGAACTTCACGGACAGAGTTAAGGGGTGGGAAGGAATCAGAACAAACTTCTTCAACTGTGAGTCACTCATGATATGGGGGTCACATAATTGCAGTGGGGGGGGGGTGAGTCAAGAAAAATTTGTCAAAGGAAAGACTTCTGAATATTCAAGGGCCCAAACTGAACTCAAAACAAACATCTAGTGAATCCAGGATTTCTGGCAGCCCTTCCCTGTGCTGTATCATGGGACTTCACATCAGCCTTCCTTCTGAACACATGCCAGTCACATTTGCACACTCGGCTCTACACAGCACTCATTAACTCTGTGTGATGTGTGCAACACCTGGGCTCCAGTATGAACTGCAGAGCAGAACCTCTGCTGCTCACACTCTTCCTGCTCTCACAGAAACACGGTGCTTTAATTAGACAAAGCAATCATGTGAGATGCTTTTCTGCCATTCTTCAGCATGTTAAGAATCGAATTCATGTATTTAGGGGTTGTATAATATTAGATATATCCAACTCATTATTATACAAACTTGTTTTCATCTTTAGTAAATACTAAAATTATATATGTACTAAAGAAGGGGTTTCAGAAAAAAATTGTTAGGGCTGAGGGATGGCTCAGTGTTTCAAGTGCTGTTCAAGGATGGGACGGGGACCTGAGTTTGGATGCTTAGAATCGGCGTAAAAAACCAAGTGTGGTGGAGTGCATTTCTAACTCCAGTACCGAGGAGGAGAGGAGAGACAGGTGCATCCTGGGGGTCTCACTAGCCAATCATCAGAGCCCAAACACTGAGTTCCAGGTTCACTGGCAAATGAGGTGGAGAGTGACTAACAAGATGCTGATATTCAACCTCTGGCCTCCACACACACAGGCACACCCGAACACATGCACGTGTACATACATTGTTCTTTCTCATTTATTTTCAGTAAATAGTTTATTTGTAAAACTACTGTATATACCTATATATTCAGGGCTTCAAAAAATTTCTTTGTTGTGAATGGAAGAAGTTTTAAAAGCTCTGGACTAGGAGAAAACAAGATGGCTGCGTGACCCCATGCCAGCAAGGGACCGCTCAAGCTCAGGGATCCCCGCTGTGTTCCCTCTGCTGGTCTGACTCACACACATTCCACAGCACACAAACTTCAGTAGCCACTTAGATCAACCTATGGGTGGCTCTGACGTGCCTCACCTCTCCATTCCCCAACTGTCCTTCCTTTAAGATTCTCGACCTCCATCCTACCTCTGTCCCACGGTCCCTCACTCTCACAGGCAAACCACAGCAAACCACGGCAGTCCCATTCTCTCAGCTAGCCAGCTAGGTAGGGTATAAGGAATCTCCAGAGCACAAACCCACAGTAACCCGATTCTCTGCTCAAACCAGGGAGAAGAATATTCTGAAGAGATGCATGGATGGGTTTTGTTTACTGACATGAGCATTGTGATTTATGGGATGGAGGAATCACAAGGTTTTAATAGAATTATACTGTCACCAGCATGGCCTGAAAAGACATTTGGAGCTTCTCCAGAACTCCCATTCCTGGACTTTGACTCATCTTGGAAATCCTCCTTCATATGATACTGTTACATCATTTGAAGTGACTTATAGCTCATCTGAGAGGAAAAGGCCTATGCCCACAGCACCTATAATAAGCAATCACTGGCAATTTCTTCACATCTCAGCTACAGGAGTCAGGAGCTGAGAAACCAGTCAGGGCAAAAAGAAAGGAAGCAGAAAAGGAAGCTGCAGGGCCTGGAAGTCAGGGAGGCTGTAAGACACCTGGGTGTGTTCCTGGGGCATCAGAAGTCCACATGAATCAGTTATTTTTCTCATTGCTATGATCAAGTACTTGATAAGAAGCAAGTTAAGGGAGCAATGGCTTATCTTGGCTCACAGTTTGAAGGGACACAGTCCACCATGGTGGGCAAAACAAAGTTGAAAGAGGTTCCATGGTAGCAGGACTGTAAAGGCAGGACAGTCCACCTCTTCACATCTTAGAAGAACAAGACAGAGAGAGAAGACTGGAAGTGGGGCTGGCTATATGAATTCAAGGTTTGCCACCATGACCCACTTCCTCTAACACATGTTTATTTCCTAAAGGTTCCATAACCTTCCCCAACAGCACCACCAGCCAGTGATCAAGTGTTCAAACACATGAGCCTATGGGAGCATGGCACATTCAAACCATGACACCATGCATAGGGCTGTGTACTCAACCAGCAAAGACCTAAAAGGCTCAGACTCTCTCCTCTAGCAGATGTTAAACCTCTACTCAGAGATGAAAACTTCCAGAATGTTGAAATGCCTCACCTGTTAGCAAAGGGTGGAAGACATTGACTTAAGGAACTCTGTGCAGCCACTAACTGGCCAGTGAGCCACAGGAACAGAAACTCCTACATTCAGACACCATAATGGAGCACAGAACTGATAGAGAATCAACATTCTGAGCTGACATATGGATTCATCTAAAATGTCTACTTTCTGACAACAACAGCTCACAAAGCAGCAGGGTAGCCAGTTCCCAGGCAGCTGGTGCTAAACGGAGACCCTGTCTCAAAAAAAAAAAAAACAAAAAAAAAAATCACAAAGCACCTCATATAACACCCAAGAAAACAGTCCACACACAGGGAAAAGATAGGCAGCAGAAATTATTTCCAAGGACCAGTGTTGGATTTAACTAAGACTTTAAGTCAGCTTTCTATACAGGACTACAGGGGACCATGTCTCTGGACACAGTGTGTCACCAGCCAGAGAATACTAAAAAGGAGAAGCTACAGAGAATGAAATGGAAATTCTAACGTTGAATGGCAGGGTAACAGAGCAGGGGAAGCAGCCAATGGGTGCATAGCATGCTGTCAGCTGCAAACAGGCCATCATCTCCGACCTTACAAAGTAAAAAAGATTAAAGGGCACATGAACCTCTAAACGCCAAAAAATTAGTTAACACAGATGAAATTTCTAGAAAGATGAAGTACTAAGGCTGAGTCAAGGAGAAATAGAAAACACTAACAGACCTATAACAAAGACATTTCTTAGTGATTTGAAGATCATTAAAAATGATCTACAAAGGGTAGGAATATAAGCGTGAATTCAAGCATGGCTCACTGCCAGGAAACAACCCCGGGACATAATCCAAAAACAGGCACCCCACTGTGTCTTGAAGTTCATTTTCACATATGAAGGGTATAGTCACATTGTCCTGGTCCTTGGAAACTTCATCTTACTCAGGATTGGTTCGGGGCTCTGGAAAGGCTCTTGCCATCTAATCCTTAATTACCATTAGCTCCCCATGTGCACTTTCTCAGGTGCAGCTCCATTCACTCTTGAAGACCTGAGCTAAGAACACAAGCTGTTGCCCCTCCACATCCTCAGATTGCAATTATAAACACAGAGAAAAGCACCTCTAATACTAGAACGAGAAGTATAAAAGGACAAGGATCAACCTTGTGTTGTAAAAAATAAAGCCACACATCATTATGACTAAATCTGGAAAAGAATATATTCTCTCCATCAGAAATAAAGCTACAGGGACAGAGAGATGGCTCAGCAGTTAAGAGCACTGTTGCTCTTGCAGAGGACCCAGGTTCGGTTACCAGCACCATCATGGTGCCTAACAAGCCATCTATAACTTCAGTTCCAGGGAATCTGATGCCCTCTTCTGTGGGCATTGCACACACATGGTGCACTTACATACATGCAGACAAAATACTCATACAAATAAAATAGATAGATTAGATAAAGGGATAAATAAAGCTACAAAACAAGGACATTTATGAACACAGTGGGGAATACTTAGTATGTGTAAAGTACTGAAGTACCGCAGATAAAGAATACATGATGACAGCTAACTGTTGGAACAACTTGAATATGGAGATGCATTCAGTGTCAGATAATCTGTTAAATATGATTCATTATGTGACCAGATTAAGGAAAACGTCATTTGATCATTTCCAAAGAAGTCCAAAGAACACTTGACATAAGTCATTATTTATTCCCAATTAAAGAAGGTAAAATAGATGTAAAATAGATGCGCCTTCTCAAGCCAGAAAAAAAGATTCTGAAGAAAACACACACAGTCCTCTGTTCTAAGGTCTTGCAACTATATGAGAGGAGTTAGAGTCTTAGTTAATTTTGGGATGAAAAAGAAAACAGACACTGCTTATGATTGCTATGAACATACAGCTAGAAACCTGGAAAAACAACTGGAAAACATTTATGACTAAATCAATATTTTAAAGTAGGTACAAAATTCAATATGTAGAAATGGAGCTTCTGACATTTTTCACACTGGAAGGCAGCAGACAATTCCTCATTTTTAATAATAAGAAGAAATGATAAAATACCTAGGAACAGATAAATAGTAAGAAACACATAAGGCCTAAATAATGAAAACTACAAAACTGTGCAGAAGACAAAACATCTCCATAAATGGGGAATGCGGCATGTGTGCGGCTCTCCCAGGACAAGCAATCTCACGTGCAGTCCACGCAGAATGCTTTGCTAGGGTCTGTAAACTTACGCACATTCTTTGATCTCAGGATTTGCAGATCACCCTGCTCTTCTGTAAAAGGATGAGGGGATAAGGCTATCCACTGCAGAAATGTCTGCAATAGCAAGAGACTGAGGATAGCCCACACCCAGTGGAGAGTACTAAACAAATAAAGCCGTGCTCACAAAAAATTAAGAGGTATGGACCCACGCCCACAGCCTTGGCCCACCCTCCCTCCCTCCCTCTCTCCCTCCCTCCTTTCCTCCTTCCCTCCTTTGAATATTTCATTTATGGGGCTGGAGAGAAGGCTCAGTGGTTAAGACCAGGGGCTGCTCTTGCAGAAGATGTAACACACACACACACACATACACACACATGCATACACACACACACACACAATTTAAAAAGCAAAAAATAAAAGATTTCATTTATTATTTTTATTTTATGTGTATGGGTGTATTGCCTGCATGTATGTTAGTGCACCTATGTCATGCAGTGCCTATGGAGGTTAGAAGAGGGCACCTGATTCCCCTGGAGCTGGAGTTACAGGCAGCTGTTAGCCACCATGTGGGTGCTAGGAATTGAACCGAGTCTTCTGCAAAGGCAGTGAGTGCTCTTAATCACTGAGCCCTCTCTCCATCTCCTTCTGGTATTTCTTATTAGAAGTCAGTGCATATTTTTCTTAAGATTGGAACAAATATTAGCAACCCTTTAGTATGATACCCACATAGAAAAAGGGAGGGAACATCAGAACGACTACTTGATAATTTCATTCAGTGACAGATTTTGATCTAAGATTTACTTTTGTGAACAAATCTAATAAAAAACCCTTTATTAATACAAAAGCAGACTTTAGAAACTGCAACAAACAGGTAAGATATAAAGTCACTCCCAACCCAACCAGCCCTATTTTCTGTCATGTATTTGACCACATCATTTTATGTGTATGAATGTTTTGTATGTATGTATATATGTGCACTGCATGTGTGTACAGTGCATGTGGAGGCCAAAAGAGGGCATAGTATCCCCTAGAACTGGAGTTATAGACGCTTGTAAACTGCATGTGGATGTTAGGAACCAAACCTGGGTCCTCTGCAGGAGGAGCCAGTGCTCTTAACCACTGAGCCATTTCTCTAGTTGCATATTTTTATTTCAACTGGCAGCAGTGAGCCTGTATACTAGGCTTACTTCTATTTCTTGATTTGTCTTTAAGTACAGCCTAGAGTAGCTGGATGTGATGGAGCACACCTGCAACCTGAGTACTCCAGAAGCTGAGGCAGGAGAAGCACATGTGTAAGGCCAACCTCGGCTACACAAAATGGCCCCGCCTGAAGTTAAACAAAACAACAGCAGCAAAAATGCTCCAATCAAATAGTCACATATGGTGACATAGGACTATGATCTCAGCATATGAAATGTGGAGGCAGAACCATCAGGTCAAAGTTATCCTCAGTTACACAGTAAGTTCAAGGTCAACCTGGGATACCTAAGATGGGGTCTTGCAAAAAAAAAACAAAATGGTGCACACTGAGTGCGCAATCCAGGAAAAATTAATGACTTCAGAGAAACCATCCTTTTTATCTCTGCTGGTCAAGTCATCCCGTATGGATCCTCACATATTTTAATGTGTTAGCTTTGTGTAAAACTTCCTGTGCGAGGAAACAGGATGTGCACAGATGGGCAAAAGTCACAGAATCAGAGTCTCCTCCCGAGAGGTGCTCACCTTGCTCATACAGCAGTTTCATGTTTGAATCTTTGCAGGCAACCAGATTGTTCAGTAGTGCAATCACACTTTGCATGGTGTTACCCAGAATGCTCTCCTGATGCTCCTGCAACAGACCATAATTCCCATTATAAATCATGCATAAAGACAACTACATTATCATTAAGTCAGATGTTTCCTTCTTTCATTCTCTGTACTAGGCTAAAGGATCCTGTCAGCACTATCATGAAGCAGGTCCTGAAGTTGGGCCCTTATCCCCAAATCTCAGGAGGCCCCAAGGCCTGTGGTCTCTGCCAATGTTGGAAATTTGCATTTTCCTAGAAAACTGCCTAAAATAACCAAGTTAACAAACATATTGCAATCAAGTCATACATAGCATTCTCTTAAACCTTCTGGAATCTTCCCTGAACCCTATTTACATTGTCCTTCTACACCATCTGCTCTCTGGTTGATCATACTCACCAAAGCTTTGTCTGCAATACTGGACTTTAAATTTAATGGCCTCTCTCAAAGTTCAGCCTCTAGTTATCTCTGAGTCACTATGAGTCCACACAAACTTCCCATGCCTCTCTTCCAGGGATACAGCAGGCTGGTGTTTCCCTGACTGCTCATAACTAGACAAGACAGTGACATTGGTCATGGTCAATAAGCCACAGTTGAACAAAAGCTTTAAGGGCTAGTGAGAGGCCATCAGACTTCCCTTCCCTTTGCCTGTGACCTCCAAGAGCTTGGGATCAGAGAAGAAATACGGGTAGCAAGACCAGGACCACCTGGACGGAGACACCACTTCCCAAGATGACAGGACACCCAAGGGCAGCACACAGGCCCCTGGAAATTTCCCTGAACAACCAGTCCATTCCCACTGCAGTGAGCTGCTAGGCTCCATACAGGTTATGCTATACAGTCCCTGTCTCTCTTTGAAACAAGACAAGCTGTGTGCTTTCCTAATACTGATACAACCCTCTAACTCCAGAAACGCAGGCTGCAGAGCACTCTCAGGGCGGATGTTCATGATGGAATGTTTCACTGACACCAGCTTAAGAAGATGAATGTGGAGGCGGCAGTGAGCCACCAGCTTCATCTAATTATTCTCACAGTTCGCTGGAAGGGAAGGGTGATTAATAAGTGCTGAGACGACCCAACATGCTACTCATGATAAAGTGACTAACGATACATAGGAAAGTTGCTCTTGTGGAGGACAGGGAAGCTAATAAATCTTTGGTTTTGGGTCCTATTTGGTAAAATGACACAGTCACTTCTTGTTCATATGCCTATGTATCAGCAAACACAGGAGATAAATCTATTGGATATACACATCGTTATAACAAAATACACCTTTTTTTCATTAATTTGTTTTATTTTGTCCTTATTTTTTTTAGAGACACTATCTCACCATCAGCCCAGGCTGACTTTGAACGCATAGCAGTACTTGTCCAGCCTCAGGCCCCAAATGCTGGGATTCCAGGCCTGAGCCACCACGCCTGGCTGAAATATGTCTCTGAGACTCCCCACAGTGATCCGCTGTGCATGCAAAATTCCACACTCGAGCCCTTCCTCAGCTTCCAAACGGCCTGTCACTTCTTGCCAAGGCCTTCACTTCCAAAGCCAGTGCTCCCAGGGTCCGAGCCCTTGGTCACTGAGAACCCAGGATCCCATTTCAGTGATCCAGGGTCTCGGTTCCCAGCCTGGAAGGCCCAGAGACACTGGACAGTGAAGGCTTGCCAGTCCATCACTCCATCTGCGAAGGGGGGTGGCTCAGGGGAACCACTGTGGGTATCACATACTCTCAAAACATTACCACGAGAATATTAAAATAAAATATTAAAAAAGAATATTTAGAGCACAGAATCAAGAAGAGACTTATGGCCTTGCAGGCATACTGTGGGAACAGTTCCCATTATTCTCGACATTACTGCAAATGTTCTCCTTTTCTTTGGTGTTTTCAAGTCATTCATAGACTTGAACTTTGCACAATATAAAGGACTTTATAAAAGTCATGTTCTAGAATTACCTTTACTAGCATTTCCACTTGTAAACAGGCTTCTAAATGGAGCAGGTGAAGAGACCTTGGGGCAGAATGTCACTCCTGCTCACAGTGAGAAGGAGCCAAGAGTAGCAGGTGAGGCCTGATACCCCCAGGACACATGAGAAACCATGTGCAGGGCCTTGGAGACGGTGCAGGTGTGAATTAAGCACACACCTGATAACTTTTATCAAATTGAGTTATTCTACCTCTTAGCCACTTGAATAAGATTTGTTCTTGTTCACAACCACATTAGCCTATAAGGGATAAGTTATGCATTAAAAAGCATGCCATTTATTTTTTAAAGTCTGAGAAGGAGATTATACAGGGGAGAAAATAAGGGAGTAAATATTGGGCCAGAGCCTCTCCTGGGTGCAAGTGTGGAACTGGTGCCAGGAGATAAGTGCCCATGAGCTGGTCGGACTGTGCAGAGCTGGAGAGGGAGGGTTGGTTCTGGCAGGTGCCAGATCATCATGAGCTGCTTCTCTGGGTCATCCCTCCGTCAGGCCTGTGCCTGAGTCTCAGGGTGAACAGACAAGAGGAGGGTGGGTAAAATCCTTTATCTTCCCACCAATCTTCATGGCTCATTAGACAAGGAAGGAGCCCACAGTACTGGGTCCTCATGGCACACAAGGCAGGCAGGGAGGGAAGAGGCATAGGAGGCCTTGCAGTCAGATCCTGGAACATGGTGGAGTGTCCAGGCATCATCTGTAACAGAGCCCATCTCACTCAGGTGGCTGTGGCCCAGCTAGGTGGGTCAAGGCTGGGAGAATGGGTTAAAGCCCGCTCAGCAAATCCCTCACCTCATCATGTCAGTTCACTCGTACAAGAGCAAGGAGGAACCGATCTCTCTTTTTCTCTCTCTCCCTCACTCTCTCTCTCTCTGTTCCCCCCCATCCCCTTCTCTTCCCTTTCTCCCTCCCTTCCTCCCTCCCTCCCAATAAAAGCTGAGGTGAATAAGACCAAGCACAGCCTGCCACACTCTCCTGTGCCCGATCTGGGCTGGTGGAGGCCACACCCCACTCACACAGCATTGCGACAGGTTATAGTAAGGGGAATTTTCCTGCCAAACAGCACATTCCAAGTAAGCTGTGCACTGCACCTGTAGACCCATAAGACTAACTGAAAGAAACTGGAAGGTGTCCAGGAGTGGAGTGTGGTGACTCACACCTGTAATCCAAAAGCTTGGAAGGCTGAGGCAGGATGAATGTCTCAAGTTCAAGGGCTACAGAAGGGGACCCTGTCTCAAAGACAGACAACCAGAAGCACTCTGGATCTGGAGTAGGAGATGGACGGAACCAAGGAGCACTGATTTGGACCACAATGATGACATTTATCCACCCTCCCTTTGTGCTACAATGTGCCCTGCCTCCTGCCATCACCACGGGGTCCCTGCTTTCCCAAGGGCCCTCAGAGCTTATGACTAAGAGACACATGGCTCAGCACTCACAATGTAGGACTTAGCAACAATAATTAACAGAAGGAACGAATACATTCCTCCAACAATAATGTACAGGCCAGAGGCATGAGCAACAGACATTCCACACGGGTTGATGACAATGTGTGTCAGGAAGCAGAGCCTGAGCGGCAGGGACCTGAGCGGCAGGGCACTGCTGACAGCTCAGGCAAGGCAAACTCAGCACACCTGAAGACACGACAAAATGAACTTATCTCCCTCCTCCACAGCCCATCCAGAGCACAGCCAATCTACTCTGTGGGCCTAACACAACAGTGTGGGGACATTTAATAAACAGAACACCCAACGGTATGGTTCTAATAAAACATACCAATTTCTGGTTGAGATTATTAGGATTGAAGCAACAAAATTCTGGTGTTTGGCAACACAGATGAAAAAACTTCATTACAATGTACAGCCTCAGGGGGCTGGAAAGATGGCTCAGAGGTTTAGAGCACTAGATGCTCTTACAGAGGACTCAGGTTCAATTCTGAGCACCCATACAGAGGCTAACAACTGTCTGTACCTTCAGCTCCAGAGGACCTGATGCCCTCTTTTGGTCTCCCCAGGCACTGCATGACATGAGTGCACTTACATGCAGGCAATATACTCGTACACATAAAATAAAATTAAAAAAATGCATTTGAAAATTAAATAAAGAATAAAATGTACAGCTTCAGCAAAAGAAAAGAAGGAACCTGGCCCCTGAGGATCGGCCTCCTCAACATCCATTCCCCCAGCGTTCATGGAGGCTGGCTCCCAAACACCAAGGACACAGGAAGGAGACACCGTGGCCAGACAGACGGCCTTCCCAAAGTGGCTCTGCTGTAGGCAGGGATTGTACCTCACTGGAAGATCTAAGGTGTACAGACACTGAAGGACTTCTGATATCTATATGAAAATATCTAGTAGGTTCACTGCAGTATATACATGAGACGATACAGAAACAAAGTGCCCACTGAGAAACTGAGAACGATTACATAAGATAGAATAGTATGCAGCCTTAAAATGGAGATATGCCACTGACACAACACAGACAGACCTGGAAGGCATTGTGTTAAACAAAGTAAACCAGACACAGAAAGAAAAACATTGCATATTGCAACAGTGAGTCTTCACTCTCAATTTGACTGGATGTGGAATACCCCAGGAGACACATCTCTAAATGCACCTGTCAGGGCGTTTCTAGATTAGTCTAACTGAGGAGGGAAGACCCGCCTGAATGTGGGCAGCACCCTGCTCAGGGCTGGGGTGTCAGACTGAATAAAAGGGAAAAAGGAGAAAGCCCACTGAGCCCAGCATTCATCTGTCTGTTTCCTGACGGGAGACACGTGATCAACAGGCACATATTCTGTGGAGGTTTGGTTCTGAGACACCCAGGAGAAATGGGCAAGAGGCTCCACAGAGGAGTTAACAGGACATTTATTATTAAAGGCATGGGGCTAGCTCCTCAGGTCTCAGGAGTGAGGAAACTAGCCCCGGTCTAGCCTCCCCAGGTTGGGAAATGAAGTTAACCAAGCCTAGCTGCCCAGTAGGTCTTTTTATGGGGAGGGGATCCCCACAACATCTGATTGATGTTTAGAGGAGAGAGTCAACACCTGGTACCAGGAAGCTTATCTTGTCAGGAAGCTGCAAGTCAGTCCGTTTTCACAGATGCTTGTGAATCTGGAAGTTTGACTGAAGTCGCCAAGGTGTCTGTCAGTCCTGAGTCCTAGAACTGCTGGGGGGTTTCCTTTCAGTCACACCTTACACTCTGGCCATCACAATCATAGTCACTCTCACCAAGGTGCCCCCACTGTTTGACAGACTGATAGACCCTCAGATTAGGAGCCCAAATAAGCCATTCCTGCCATAAGCTGCCCCTTAGGCATTTAAGACAAGTAATCAACACATTATCACTTCTATGTAAAAGGTCAAATACAAAAATAGAAATAAAACAGCAATCTCTGTATATGATGATAAGGAAACAGGAAGAGGTAAGCCACAGGCAGCAATGAAAGTAATGAAGCCCTGTGAACACGAGGGCTGAGTGAACAGCATTGGACTGTGTTAGACACTCTGTCGAACAACTGGGGTTCTCTGGTTTTCCTTTGGTCGGGGATGGAGCGCTATGGTTTTTCGTCTTGCTCTGGCTTTGTAGGTACTGAGGATTGAACCTCAGGCTTGCCCCTGCTCTGGCACTAAGATACATCTCTAGATAAATCGTTAGATTTCAGTTGCTGTTTTCACAAAGGAAAATTTAAGAGGCACTGACATGTCAATCCCCCTGCTGTCGATGTGTCAATCACGCCACTACCAATGTGTCAGTCACCTCGTTGCTCAGGAGGTGATCTATCAATCCCCCATTGTCAATGTGTCTGTCAAGTTTCCTGTTCTCAATGTGTATCTCATAACATCAATTGGGAAACTGAAGGCATACAATAAAATTTATTTTTTAATACAGTACGGTTGGGGATAGGAAAGCTAAAAAGTTTTTTTGTCACTTGAAACTCACAACGAACCATGTTCACTCTTTTCTGCCTCTTGTGTGTGACTGACTGAATATGAAATGTGCATGCAAACTTGTGTGCTTGAACATGGTCCTCAGCTGGTGGCACCATTCTGGGAGGTTGGGGAACCTTTAGAAGGTAGAGCCTCACTGGAGGTCACTGGGAGAGGGCCTGGAGGTTTTATAACCCAGCCCCACTTCCTGTTCGCACTTTGCTTCCTGTCCCACCAAGAAATGAAGACAGACATCAGCTGCACACTCTTGCTACTATGGAGCTGTCTGCTGCCACACATAGTAGACTGCATCCCCTCAAACTGTGAGCCAGAACAAACCCTTCCTTTCTTAAGTTGGGCTTGTCAGGTATTTATTCATGGCAACAAGGACAGTAACCAAACCTACACCTGAGCCTAGGTGAGGTTCCTGACCTTGGTCTGGGAAACAAGAGAACCAACATGAACAGCAGAAACAGTGTTGTCACACACACAGACACCTGTCATGTCTCAGAAAAGCACAGCATACTCTACTCAACACATGTCAGGAAAAAAAAAACAATAGTTTTTAGATAGCTGGAGAGATGGCTCAGAGGTTAAAAGCACCAGGTGTTCTTGCAAAGGATCGAGATTTGGTTCTGAGCACCATATGGCAATTCACAAGTGTCTGTATCCCCAGTTCCAGGAGATCTGACGCCCTCTTCTGACCTCCATGGGGACTGTACAACACAGACACACATTTATGCAGGCAAAACACTCACACACATAAAATAAAAATAAATCAAAAACATTTTTTAAAGTTTTTAAAGAATGCTAGCACAACCCACTCCTACCCTGGGGCCAAAGCAAGGCTCCAGGATGCAAAGCTGTCCTCTGCTTCCCTTTGCAAGCATCCTCCCTTTCTCGCTAGATACCACAGGATCTGAACACTGTGCCTTCAATGGGTGACGGTGACTTCTCACATGGTTCTGCAGACAGCTCCAGCTCCACGGTCTCCAGTCTGAGCACATCCTGTCCTTTTCCTTCACATTTCCATTTCTGTTTCCTCCTTTGGCTAACAGCCTAATGGTCTGCCCAGCTGTGTAGTCACAGCCTTGGTCACCTCTCTCCTGCGGTTAGCCCTAGGGTCTCCTCATAGTCCCCTGCTCTGCACCCATCATCTCCCCCTGAGTGCTCTACTTCCAACCCAGCCAGCCCCTCCTGCCACCAGACTCTTCAAGCAGCAAGGGCTCAGCCTCCATTTCTGAAGCTTCTGTGATGGAAGCTAAAGGCTGGAGCAAAGAAAGCATTGGTGTCTACAGTGCACCCAAGGTCACCATTCCACACATCTGTTTTGTCTAGATTGTAGGATTTAGAAGGGATGCTGGAAGAGTCCAGCAATGAGAGAAGCAGGGGTGCTGCCCTGGTGTCCTTGTTCCCAGATAACTGTGTTCTTAGGATTTTGGAAATAGTCCTGTGACTTACTGGCTCATATACTAATGCTGTGGAACAGGAAGAAGGCAGAAAGAAACTGCAAGCCACCAGACATTCACCTCATAGAGAGGTGTGTGGGACTCCTGGGAAGAAAGGCCAGGATTTGGGGGTCTAAATGGGATTGTCTGGGGTGCGATGATGATAAGGCCCACAGGTACAGGCTGTGCTGGCTCAAAGTGACTGGACAGCTCATCTGTCCCTGAGGCCAGGACTGGAGAGAACTGAGTAGGCTCTGACACAGGGTGAGGGAGGCTGGGTGGGCCCTGACATGGGCTGGGGGATGCTGGGTGGGCCCTGACATAGGCTGGGGAATGTTGGGTGGACCCTGATATAGGCTGGGGGATGCTGGGTGGGCCCTGACATGGGCTGGGGAGGCTGTGTGAACTCTGATACAGGTTGGGAGACTGAAGAGACCCTGTACCCAGGTTTTCCTCTTACCTGGAGCCAATGATGGTACTTGCTCCCTAAGAGTCTGCCAGCAAAGACGATGTGGGTGAGCATCACCCCTCCACCTTCTGATTACAGACAACAGGAGAAAATGAACATTATTTCTGAATCTGAATGGCAGATATTATAATAGTGCTCAAGCAGCAGCAAGTACTAGTTACGATGAGGGAGGCTCTCCACCTGGCATAGCTGGTGGGTTGGGATCAACTGGAACCAGTTGCCAAGTCATGTGAAGGTCTTGTCTTTAGAATTCCAGTCCTGGTTCCCCAGGAATGGCTGTGTGTTAAGGACATCCTTCTAGCAGGCTAATTGTGTCACTTGGATGTGTAGCCTGATGTTTTTATGTCATGTAGGCTTCTAGCAGCAAACACCCACAGTCCTACTTCCTGATGAGGCCTGCGCCACAAGGCAGCACTGTGGACCAGAGCCAAGGCTGCTCAGCAGGAGAACCCTGGCCACAGAGTTGAAGGCAAGCTGCCAGGGCCAGTGATTCTTGGATGGATGGTGTCTTATGTGACTTCATGCAGTGTTGACAGATCAACGTGTCCTGCAATGTGCAGAGCTAAAGACCGTCCAGAGCAGGGAGGATGAACGAGAAGACGTGTGCATCTGGACCCATGGCTCCTCCACCCTCTCCCCTTACCCCTGCTACTGCCCCAAACAATAACAGCAGCAAGGAGCTGGGAAGATGGCTCAGGGGTAAAGGACCTGATACACAAGCATGAAGACCAGAGTTCCAGGCCCAGAACCCACATAAAAAAGTTGGGCATGGTGGCACCTGCTTTTAATCCCAGCACCAAGGAAGGGAAAATCACAGAGGATCCCTGAGGCTCAAGGCCAGCCATCCTAGCCTACCTGGAGAGTCCCCAGGTTCAGTGAGAGACCCTGTCTCAAAATACAAAGTGGATAGTACCTGAGGAAGTACACCCAAAGTTGACTGTGGCCTTCACAGGCACCCATACAAACACATATCCAAACTCACACGGACAGGCGTGCGCACGCATACACACACACACACACACACACACACACACACACACAAGGAAATAATGATAAAGTCTTAGCAAACTAATCTCATTCTTAAATTTTCTGGCCAAAATGCCAGTTCATGAGATGGGGGTGTGGGAAGAGTTCTTTATGGTGTCAAGTGCTGCCTTGACTAGTTCCTGCCCCCATCCAAGCCCCGGCCTCCAGCACCGTCACTACTGCTCCACACCAAGCCCTCAAGCCAGGACTGACACTCTCCAGTACCTCCTTGGACTTAGGTGAAGTGTCCGGTGCACAGGGCCTCCGAAAACTAATACAGGAAGATGCTGGGGCACTGTGCTGGTTAACCTCAACTTGATGAGATCTAGAACCATCTGGGAGATGGGCTTCTGGGCATGCCTATGGGAGAGAAACTCCATTAGGTTAATAAAGGTAGGGAGACCCACCCCAATTGGGTGGCACCATTCCCTGGCCTGGGGTCCTGCACTTCATAGAAAGGAGAAAGTGAGCTGATTGGCAGCATTCGCCTCTCTGCTTCCTGACTGCCGATGCAATGTGACCAGCTGCCTCACAACTGCCACTATGCCTTCCCCTCCATGAAGGACTTCACCCTTGAACCGGGAGCCAAGATAAACCCCTCTTTCCTTAAGGTGCTTTTGTCTGAGCATTTTGGCACGATAATAGGAAATTCAATGAACACAGATACATAGAACAGCTTAGGAAGTTTACTCCAAGAAATTAACTCCTCAGCGACTGCCTATTGCCTTCAAGTAAGCAACTGACCAATGTTTCTCAAGTGCCTAAAATTTGCTACATGATGACATGAAACACAACTGCAGAAGGAAACTTCCTCAGAAACTTTTCAGTGTGTGTATGCTAACATATATACACACACAGTTTTGAGTATTGTCTACAAGTGATACACTCAGATGCCTTTACTTTAAATACACAAAACCGCTAAAATTTTAGCACCTGTCAGGCATTCATGAAGCACTTAAATCAACATGGAAGTCAGTGCTCTAAAAGTTCTGAAAATTTGTTAAAATTGGGGCTGGAGAGAGGGCTCAATGGTTAAAAGTATTTGCTGCTCTAGCAGGGGACCCATGTTTTCTTCCCAGCACCTGTGTCGGGAGGTCACAACCATCTGTAATTCCAGCTCCATGAAATCTGTCACCCTCTTCTAGCCTCCTCAGACATTCCACTCATTGGTACATGCCTACACAGATACATACACATAAATCTTTTTAAAAATAAATCTTTTAAAAAAATTGTTAGTCTCCTTGCAGAAGTTAACCGGCTCTTAGACATAAGGACATACCCCTTCTCCTCTAGAGAAGGAAAGCTGTTGACTGTGGAAATGACCAGAAGGCTCAGCCCACACTGTGGTCACAGGGTAAGTGGCAGCAGCAGTCACCTACCATCAGAGTCCACAGAGTTCACAGCATGGCAGCTGATCAGGGGCAGGTATTGGCGGGGGTCACTGTCTCAGGGGGAAGAAGGTCTCAGCACAAACTAGTTAGAAACTCACTTTTAACTTTGCACAAAGCAGAGTGCAGGAAAAAGAGCAGAGCAGGAACAAGAGCTCCAAGCCTCGGTCTGCCCCCAGGCAGGCAAGAGCTATAGACCTGGAGAACTCCTGAGTGCTTTCCAACTCAGTCTCTTGGTTTTAAAGACAAAGGAACTGAGGCTCTGGGAAAGGACTATGAAGAGGAGGCCAGACCTTAATTTCAAACTTATACATGCATCCATCCCCGCTCCTGACAAGCGGAGTTCAGTTCCCAGCACTAACACTTGCTTAGAACTCCAGCTTCAGGGGCTCCAATACCCTCTTCTGGCCTTGGAAATGACCCCAGAAGTTTCTTTGAAGATGCTGTGGGGACCTGTACTCATTATATAAGCTCCCCTGCCACATACACATAATTAAAAATAAAATTTTTAAAAAGATTAGGAAATACCAACGGAATGACTCACACCTTTGGGCTTGTCTGTGAGGATGTTTCCAAAGAGGACTGACTGCGGAGAAGAGACCCATTCAGAGGTTGGCACCACCCTCTGGGCTGGGGTCCCAGACCAAATAAGAGGAAAAAGAAAGTCAGATGAACGTCCCAGCATTCATCTCTCTCTACTTCCCAACTACAGATTTGATGTGACCAGCCGCCTTTTGCTCCTGCCATCCCTCCAACTGTGACCCAGAATAAATCCTACCTCTGTTAAGTTGCTTCTTATCAGATATTTGGCCACAAGGATGAGCATGCTAACTAGTACAACAAGTTACTCCCGAGGGAACGGGAGCACCTCTATAGCCAGTCTGTGGACCCTTCTGCCCCAGCAGAAGGAAATGCTTTGTGTATCTGAGAGAATTTCCAACTAGTTTCTGTCTCTAGGGGCTGAGAGCTGATTTCTAGTCTCTGCTGAAAGGTTAAGCCAGGAGCACTCTTCTCAATACATTATTCTAAGCAAGTAACAAGTCAGACATAAGAGGATCAGCAAGAGCACAGAGTGTGTTCAATAGCCAGTGCGCACAGCAGTCAGGATCTGCCACTCACCCTGGAACTGACTGCGCTCGGCGTCGTTGGCACGATCTCAGTATCGAGGAATAAGGTAAGCAGCTTCCCTCTTCTTAGGCACGCCTCAGATAATTATGTTTCTGTTTGTGTAAAGGCCCTTTGAGACATGCAATGAGTGCACTGTGGGCCATATTATGACAATAACTACACCACTGGAGAACAAACTGGGTGCTGTGAGACAAATGGATCCCAGGAGTTTCTCCTAAGATACTAGAAAATAATCTAGATGCATGCATAAACTACACACTGTTGAAGTGGGTTAATGCATACACCTAGAGTTTCATGCTAGACAAACATGTAGAGGATTCAAGCATTGTGCCAAAAGCTGAGAAAAGCAATTAAGGGAGGGTTTACTTGAGCTCATGGTGCGAGGGTAGAGTCCACTGTGGTGGGGAAGGCACAGGGCAGGAGGCTAAGATAGCCGGTCACGTTGGGACCACAGTCAGGTAACGGCGGATGCCGATGCTCAGCTTGGTTCTCCTTTTCGTTCAGTACGGGACCCCAGGCCAGGGGATAGTGCCACCTGCAGGCAGGCCAGATCTTCCCTCCTCAGTCAAGTCTCTGCAAACACCCTGTCTCAGAGGCACCCAGAGGTGTGTCTCCTTGGTGAGTCTAAGTCGAGTCAAGCTGACAAGATGAACCATCACAGGAGTCTTATGCTGGAAACGAGTTAGGATTCAAATGCACAGAGCCTGTGCGCAAGCAGGCAGAGGGCTAGACAAGCACAGAATGCCGTTCCAGAATCCAGGAGACTAACTTGACCAAAGAAGAGTGTGACCATACACTGGCCTGCCCTGGTTTCTGAGGTCCCACTGGGAACTGCTAAGACCTTAAACTCATTTCTTGGCCAAGCCAGGCTGGATGCCAGGATGCTTTGAGGCATCAGCGGGAACCCATCCACGATCCTCAGTATTTATTCTGGGACAAATTCCTTTGGAGGTCAGGGACACACACTGAGCCTCCACAGATCATCTCTGTGCCCATCTGGTTTCAGTCCTTTCCACATCAAAGTACTGGTCCAGCCTGGCCTTGAGAGGCCTTTGAATTCGGGAGTAGGGAGGATGGCTTCATCCTGGAAACAAGGCTTCAGTGTAACAATATTTTTAACTGCTATGTCTTCCAAAGTGAGCCTTGGCTATAAGAGCCTAACAAAGTGTTCTGATTAAGCAACCCCCATCCAGGCCACAGAGAAAACCAGAACCAAAGTGAGAATGTGGAAGGGAGGGAGGGAGACCAGAACTGAAAGAGGCCAGGGAGGGAAGAAGAGGTGAGGGAGGGAAGATGGACAGAAGGCTTCCCCAGGGGCAAAAATGAACCCAGAGAGGCTGAGCCCAGCCGGGATACAGCCCGTCCTGCTTCTGTTTGCCTCATTCTCGAACTGAGGTTCCCTGCTAAGAGGGACTGCCAGGCACCTCCAGCTGCTGACCCTCAAGTCAGAGACAGTTGTACTGAGGAAGTGCCTCTTGAGTCTCAGCCACACTTAGTGTCTGCCTAATGTGGCCTGTGCCACTCCATGGAGCCAGAGAAGGAAAGGGCGGTCTCTCACAGAGCCCCTTCACCTGAAGACATTACTTGATTGGACTTTTAATCTCCATGTTCTTTCAATTGAAGCATTTGCAAGGTTCAGGTGGGCCTCGCCTACGGCACGCAGGCAGAGGTGTAGTTTCTCTGCACTGGACTGTAGGTGCAGCTAACTAGCTAAAAACACAGCCTACCCATGCAAAGCACGGGGCCAGGCACCCAGCACCCTGCAAAGGGAGAACTAAGTGCAGAAGCAATTGCCACTGATGCATAAGCCTGCTATGAAAACAAAATCATCGCCAATTAGAAACAGTCACTCCACCAGGCCTGATGGCACATGCTTAAAATCCCAGCACTTGAGAGGTGGGGGCAGGAAGACGGCCACAAGTTTGGGCCAGCCTGCTATACATACCAAGTTCCAAGCCAGTCAAGGCTACATAGTAAGAGCCTGTCTCAAAAGGCAGGGGTTGGGGAGGGGGTGGTGATTAATTTAAAATTAAATATTAAAAGCTAGGCATAATAGCTTACATCTGCAATCCCAACACTTGGGAGACTCGGGCAGGGAGACCACCAGCACCCAGTGCTCCATGAGTGAGCCTGTCTAAAACACAAAACAGAAAAGACAGGACAAATCAGATACTAAATAAAATAATACACTGTATTAGTTTCTTTTCTGTTGCTGTGACAGAAATACTGACCAAGGGAACTTATAAAAAGAGTTTATTCAGCTTACTGTTCCAAAGGGGCAGGAGTCCATCATGGTGGGAGGCGTGGTGGCAGAAGTGGCTGGAGTAAACGCAGAAGCTAAGTGCTCGCATCTTCAAGCAGGCACAGGAAGCAGAGCGTGGCCGGAGATTTGGCAAGGCTTAAGCCCACCCCGAGTGACCGTGCTTCCTCCTGCATGGCCACACTTTCTAAGACTTCCCAAAACAGTGCCACCCACTGGGGACAAAATGTTTAAATACTTGGAGCCTGTGAGGGACATTCTCATTCAAACCACCAGGTACATCGATTTAAGATTTAACAATGTTTTATAAGAAGCCTTTAAAAAGTTTATTAGAGGCCTGGAGAGATGGCTCAGTGGTTGAAAGCACTTGCTCTTGCAGTGAACCCAGGTTCAGGTCCAAGCACCCATACGGTAGCTCACAACTGTTTGTAACTGCAGTTCCAGGAGATTTGATGCCCTCTTCTGGCCTCAACAGGGACCAGGTATGCACACAGTATACATAAATACATGCAGGTGAATGAATATTCATACACATAAAATAAATCTAAAATGTTTTAAAGTTTTTTATTGATGAAATATCCCGCACTCCCACACTTCCACTGCCACTCTGTGAGCACAGAGCCACTGTGTCACAGACCCTAGGACTGGCTGGCAGGGAGGGTGATGAAGGTGCCAGGGAGGGCTGCCATGAGCTGGTGTCGGGTGGGATGAACAGAGATCAGTGCCGGCCTCTAAGAAATACTCTCCAGCTTTAAGGACACTCCAGTGCCACTCACAGGACCCACTTGTATTACAATCATCTTATTAAATAACTTCAGAATCTCACCTTTCAGGGCACAAGTAGCAAGTTAAACAAATAAGCAAATGTATCGGTTTCGGAGTCACAAGAAATCATTAAACTTGCTCTTCCTTCTCTTCCCTCCCCTCTCCTTTCCTCCTTTCCTTTCATTTTTTGATACGAAGCCTCACTAAATAGTCTAGGCTGGTCTTCAACTCCGTCCTCTGAGTGCTGGGATGACAGGTGTGCACCACCATGCCTGGAGGAATTAATACTGTTTCATGCTGAATGGTTCCCTTCCACTATGCTGGGAGCTCGGCGTAGTGTAGGCTCTGCTACCTGAGAGCTGAGGAAGCTGTGGAAGAGAAAGACCTGACACAGCAAGAGCTCTGCATCATCTTCACCAGGTCCACTAGAGCAGGGAGAGGGTCCCTGTCCAGAAGTTAGGAACACATTGTTTCCAACCCCGAGGAGGACAGAGCCCTTCCCCCGCAGTGCTCACAGCATCCAGCTGCCTCACTGTGCAAAGCAGAGGCGACGCCAAGCAGGTCTTCCAAGGGACCCCAACTCCAACAGCACTGGCCTGTCTGTGCTCCCTTCCATGTAGCCTGCCAGAAGGGGCAGAAGTTCACAAGCACACCCATGAAAAGAAATGTGCGCACAGTATGCACATGCATGTACACAACTATATGCACATGCACACAGGAGCACACACATATGAACACACATGTACACACACATTTGCATGCATGCCCATACATGCATACATCCACAAGAACATATACGTGTGTGTGCACATTCACATGCACATACATAATGTGAACACATGCATGTACACATTCACACACACATACACTGATGCACACACATGTGGACACATGCACACACTCATATGCCTATGCACACCCACATGAGCACACATACTCATGTGTACACTTATGAGCACTTGTAACATATGTACAAGCACACACACCCACATGAACACATAGACACGTGTATACTATATACACACATGCACACACATATGCAGAGGCACATACTCATGCACATATACACATAAGCATGCACACACATTCACATATGCAGACACACATGCACACTGCCTCTGAGTCTCTCCCTCTGCAGAGCATACCATTCCTTTACAAGCTCCAGCCCCATTTTGTCACTTTCCAGGCCTTAGGACTAGAACCAGTGTCCTCAGCAAGGCCTTCGATGGAGAATGCTCTGCTTGCTCCAGCCTGACCTACCCTACGAGCCCCTAATCTCAACACTGCTGCATCATCCTAATGTCCAACTTCCTCCCACAAGCACAGGTAGGACCTGGAGGGAGAAAGGAACATGTGGAATCTCTGTCTTTTCAATCACAGGGTTCTGAAACACTGAAAAGCACTATGAGTGGACAGAAGCTAAGCTCCCACAGAAAAATAAAGGGTTTTAATGCATTCCTCTATATCTTTAAAACACACATCAGCTTGACAAAAATCTCTCTGCAGAGGAAATGAGCACACTTCCTGAATGTTCATCTGGACCACTCTGGGAGTGGTCTGCTCTGCTCTTCCCTCACAGAAAACAGAACAGGCCATTTTCAAACAAAATAATAATAATCTCATTGCATGCCAGTGCATACTACTCCTACAGTCTGTTTAAAAAGCAGCGCCTGCTGTGCCTACTCTAGACTCCACAGAGTCCCGATCCTGCATCCAGATGCTGGAACCCTTTGGTCTTCTTGCGCATAGATCCTAGTCTGTGCCAACAAGGACCTGGGCTCTGGATGCCAGAGCACACCGTCAGCTACCATGTAAGCTTGGGCCAGTTTCCAGCTGGGAGCATCTTCAACCCAGGACCCTGATCTGGGGAAAAGATCTATCAAAAGAAGAGACATTCCATCTCAGTTGCTGCCTGTCTGCCTTCCCCTGGGCTTGGGCCCGCAACCAAGTTTCTGGGGAAACTTCCAATTCAGAGGGTGAACAGATCACACCCTCAGGATCACAGGTGGTGCATGAAGTGTGCTAAGGAACCGGTCAGGTAAGGTCTGGATGAGCTGAAAGATCTCAGAAAGGAGCAGACAGTGGAGCTGGGCATGAAGATGCATCAGACCCAGAACAGAAAGAGGCTGTGAGTTATAGCACAGACCATGGCATCTGCAGATCAGGGCAACATGCAGATTTGCAACAGGGAGAAACGCAACCTTACAAAGACAGACCAAGGCCAGCTACTTAGCTCAGACTTTTGGAACCCACACCAAACCTCAGTCAAAATTTAGTGCCTGGGGATCAGGAAATGGCTCTGTGGGTAAGAACACTTTCCGTGAAAGCAAAAGGACCTGTGTTCAAATCGCCAGCACCCATGTAAAATCTAGGAAGGGCAAATATGCCTGTAACTCCAGTGTAAGGCAGAGACATGTAGATCTAGGGAGTTCGTTGGTCAGTCAGCTAGTTGGAAATAGCAAGCTTCAGTTCAATAGAAAACCATCTCAAAAAAGAAAGTAGAAAGCAGTACTCAGTGTCAACTTCTGACATTCATATGTAGGCCAACCGGTATGGACATACGCATATGTACACACATGCACACACACACATGCACAACGAGTGCCTAGGATGTTAATTTCCTTAGGATTCAGTAGAACTCTGAGCCAATGCAAAGCATACTGCCATTGCAACTGAATGATCAATTAACTAAACATGTCTGCATGGCGTGGCCAGGGCAGCCTCGTGGTCAGCCACACTGGGCCTCTCCCACTGCCAGCTACTCTGAACTCCTCCTTGACAAGGGCTCTACCATCTTATTCAAACACCTCCTTTCTACTTCACATGACTCCGTGGGCCCGCGGGCATTGACCTGAGACTGAACACAAATGAACATGGCTCTCTTCTCTGGCTTGCTCAGATAACCTCTCTACAATTATAGTAAACCAAGGGTCTAGACCTTTCTGGAATTTTCTTTAAGGGTTTCGGTACTTAGCTATTCTGATTTATCAAATTCTGCAGGGTTCTTATGGGTTCTACTAATCGCATGTGGCCTTACTGTCCAATCTAATTTAACTGTGGCCATGCTCGAAGACAGAGGGACACTAGATGGATCTGTCAATCTCAGAGCCTCTGCAAGTCATCAGTAAGACTTAGCTCTGTTTTGAAGTTGAGAATCAAACTTTCTTCCTCTGAAAGCTCTTAGAGGATGATATGTATGGCTTTCAGGAGATGCAGTGGATGAACACGTGGGATGTTCTGGATGTGAGGCCTGGGTATCAAAGAGAAGAAATGAAAGAGCAAAGTGGATTAGCTATTTCTGTTTTCTAATGGAACTCCCAGCCTGCAATGTGTGCCCCAGAAACACCTCAGAGCTGCGCTGCAACAGGAAGCCTAAATGAGGTCTCAGAAAAGATAATGGAGCTTTAATGATGGAAATAGTAAGAAAATTAAACCCCATCATGTTCCATTAAGCACACTCTCAGCTCTCGCTTCAACTAAATTATTTTATTATGATTTTGCCTCTGCCTATTGAAATAGCCTTTCATGGCAATTTGATTTGCAGGCACAAATAAGTCCCATTTACTTTCCAATAGGAGCCCCTGTGGGATTAATAAGAAGAGATGGACTGTCTCAGATCTTACCGTTCTGCAATCATGGAAGGAATACCTTATTTTATATTTGTATTCGTGCAGACAGTAGTGCACAGTAACTATTGGCTTATCTCACAGACATTGCATCACCTGCTGGAGAGACCATCTTCAACCACGTAGCTCCTTTATGCCAGCCTGCAGGACACCCGGACCCTGTCCTCCCTGTGTGGGTGTGTCCTATGCTCCCTATCCCATCACTCCGCATGTCCTCCTGCTGCTCCCTGGTGGGTTCTGATCACATTTTCAGTGCTATGTTATGATGATCAGAACTGCCACGCTGTCCACATCAGACAGGATGCTCCGGAGCAGCCAGATTTGAATTCCCAGGTACAGCAAAGTGGAGCACAAAGAGTTGTGCTGTATCAGGGGCATGTGAATGGAGGGGACCACAGAGGAAGGCAGGAGGGACTCGGACCCTGTGCTGAGGGCAGACATAAGTACCTGCACATGGTGTTTTGGTTTTGAAGACTCTGCAAAGCATGCTTGCTTCCACAAAAGGCTCATGACAAGAACATGACAAACTCTAACTGGAACCACAGCTCACTGGTTAAGTGGTTCTCCAGACAAATCTTGGCTGAAGCTTTTAAAAACCAGAGGAAAAGAGACTGAAAGAATGAAAGCACGATCAAACAGGAATGCACACCTTTCCCCTCAGATGACCTCTCTCTCTCTCTCTCTCTCTCTCTCTCTCTCTCTCTCTCTCTCTCTCTCTCTCTCCTCTCTCTCTCCAGAGAGAAATTCTGTGATAAGCTAGATGAATCTATATTGTTTAAATTTATATTTACGTATTTTTATTTAATGTACATGAGTGGTTTGCCTGCATGTGCACATATGTGCACAATGCCTGCAGAGGTCAGAAGAGGGCATCAGATCTCCTGGAGTTACAGACGGTTGTTAGCAACCATGTGGATGCTGGGAACTGAACCCAGGTCTTCTGCAAAAGCAGCTGGTACTCTTAACTGCTGAGCCATCTCTCCAGACCCAAACCTTAATTTTTGATGAGAGCATTTAATAAAGAAATATGAGTTATTAATATGCTGTGACACAGAAGCAGCTTTCATAAGCTAGAAGCTACTTTATCCAGATCTGTCAGCCTAAGACAGATGGAAAGTCAGAAACACAAGGGAGACTCAGGTAGCTCTTCACAGAGCCAGAGTTTCTACATATGTCAGGTTCCAAATCCTACTGATTAAGCAAGGGCAACTTTCAAGTACACATAGACAATTTATGAAAACTCACCACAGCAAATACAATAACTAACACCAGTAGTCTGAAAGAGAAGCTGAGAACACAATCCTATAATTCTCAATAACATTAAGAGTGAAACATGTAGAAATGAACCTAAACAAGGAGGTGAAAGACTTGGACATTAAAGACATTAAAAAAGGCTAAGGAGTTGGCTCAGTGGTTAAAGCACTTCCCTTATAAGAGTGAGGACTGATGCTTGGATACCTGGAACCCACTTAAATTCTGGGTGGGATAGTGGCCTGCCTATAATTCAAGGCAGAGACAGGGGACCTCTGGAGCAAGCTGGCTAACTAGATTAATTTGTATCAGGAAGTTCTAAGATCAACTGAGAGACCCTGCCTCAATGAATAAAGTGGTGAGTGATTTAGGAAAACTCCTGATATCAAGCATGGTCTACACACACATACACACACACACCACACACATAGGTAAATACATCTACATATAAAACACATACATATGCACATGTGCATATAAACACACATGTACAACACAAAGACACAAGAGAAAAAAAGAAAAAAATTAAATACAACAAAAGAGAGGGCACAAACCTGAGATTGCTAAAATGGTGATACTATCCAAACCCCCCACAAATTCAATAAAATTACTATCAAAATTCCCAAGAGTGGGGCTGGAGATGGCTCAGTGGTTAAGAGCATGGGCTGCTCTTTCAGAGGACCTGGGTTCAGTTCCCAGAACCCAGATAGCAGCTCACAACTGCCTGCATCTTCAACACTCTCTGTGTCCTTTGCAGGTACTGCATGCACATGGAGCATGTATGTACATGCAGGCAAACACTGAGAAAATAAAAATAAATACAATTTTATACAAAATCCCAGGACTGCAATCTCTAGAGAGGAGAACAAATGAGGTGGGGAGGGGAGGAAGGCATTACGTAGAAAAGACAAGGACAATGGAGGGCAGCCTGCCATCAGCAGCTGCAAGCCACAGGACACCAGAACAGCACGTCCCGTGCAGTCAAAGAAACAGACTTGAACAGAATCCTGAAGTCTGCAAATACCCTTCAAAGACGAGAGGTGAGCAGACAGGGTGCTGCGGCATGCCTGCCATCCCTGGAAGCAGAAGGCTTAGGGAGGTCACAAGTTAGCTCATCAAGGCTGGTCTCCGAAAGGTAAAAATAAGACGATGCAAGTGGTTTAGCCAGATCCTTTTTCAAAACAAAACGTGAAAGTTTTGCTGGGGACATAACCCCGTAGTAGAGCACTTGCTTGGCATGTTTAGTACCCTAAGTTTGATCCCGGTACAGGAGAGAGAGAGGGAAAGGAAGGGGCAGAAAGGGAAAGATGAAGTGGGGGAGGTACCAAAGGATTTATGACCAGTAAGTCTGCATTACAAAAAATGATAAAGGAAGTTTTCTATCAGGCTTAGGGAGCGGTGTATTCAGCTTGGGCTATGGAGTGAGTTCCTCAATAAAGTCGAACTAAGAACATATTACAGATGTCTGGCATATGTATAAAGGAAAATGTGTATATGCAAATGCTTAGCCACACAGCAAGGATGGCAGCTATGCCCAGGCTGCCCCATAAGCAGAACCCCGGCCAGGTGACTTTGCAAATCCATGGGGAAATCATACTGTTCTATGACTTTTTAAAAAGTCATATATATATATATATATATATATATATTTTTAATGTGTGTGACTGTATGGTCTGCATGTAGGTAGATGAACCTGTGTTGTGCAATGCTACAGAGGTCAGAAGAGGGCATCTGATCCCCTGGAATTGGAGTTACAGACAGTTGTTAGCTGTTGTACAGGTGCCTGGAATTGAACGCAGGTCCTCTGCAAGAACAGCCAATGCTCTTAACCGATGAGTCATCTCTCCAGACCTGTTCTGTTTTTAAAATGTGTTATCAAAATTTTCTACCAAAGGGAGAGTGTTTAGTGTTAATAAAGTTGCATATTTTTATTTTTATTTGTGTGTGTGTGTGTGTGTGTGTGTACATATGGAGATCACAGGTTGACACTGGGGAACTTCTTCAATGGCTCACCGCCTTGTTTTTTTGAGATAGAGTATCTCACTGAACCTGGAGCTCACTGACTGGCAAGAAGAGCTGGCTGGCAGTCTTTAGGGATCCACCTATCTCCCCTCCCCTGAGTGCTGGGGTTATACATGCAAATCACCATGCCTAATCTTGGGGGTTGTTGTTGTTATATGGATGCTGGGAACTGAAACTCAGGTCCCCCTGTTTGCAAGCAGTTTATCAACTGTACCATCTTCCTGGCCATAACAGTATTGTATCCTACAACTGAAATATCTCTAAGAGGACTTCCAATGTTCTCATCAAAAATAAACAATAAGTGTTTTAAATAACAGATGATCAGATCACACTACAGGCAACACCGACCAGTCATACTGTACCATGAGTAACCACCACAAATCATACAGCATGGGAAATGCCCACCAATCACACTGCATCATGGGTCGTGCTCACCAATCACACCAGGTGAGGGAAGTAAAAGAAAAGTAAAAAAAAATCTTAACCCAGCAGCAGGTACACTGAATCCTCTCAGTATGTGTTAATTAACTTTCTGATTAAAAACAAAAAAACCTTATTTCCAATACGTGGTTCACTGCAAGCAGTCCCTGCCTTCCTGAAGGGCACACGATCTACAGCCACCTTAGAGGAGAGTGGATCCAGGAACACTATAAGAACTGACAGGTGCAAAACGATGACAGCAGAAATGATCTGGATCCACAGAGCAGATCCCACGCCCTCCCCAAGCAAGCACCCACAAGGAAAGCACTGCAAAGACCTGAACTGGCTTCAGTCTATGGCGCCCTATCCATCTATCTGAACAGGCTGCAGCACTGCTTACTTGGCAAAAGAGCCCTCTGAAATAGTCATTGTTTAAATGGAACTCAATTGGAGCTACAGAAAATCTCATAAAACATTATAGTGAAATAAAATTAAAATCCAGAGTTCTGACAGATGAGAGCCTCTCAGGAGAGCAGACGGATGAGAGACATATGTGCACCATCTCCCCAAGCACATGAGTGAGATATTTCTAAAGCAAGCCCATCATGGAGAATAAAATGAATCACTTTGACAGTGAAACTGAGAACCAGGCTCAGCCATGCAGCCCAGCAGGAATTGCTGACACGTGAATAGTGGGGATGATACAGAGTAACACATCACTTCTGATTTGACCGATTTGGATTAAGAATCACAGTCTGAATTTTAATTTAAGCCTCTGGATATTTTCACAGTCCACAGAAAACACACATGGACGTAAACCATGCAAATTTCAAACATAACCTTAGCAGCTGCTTCTACAACTGTTTTGTGTTATTTCTCACAGTCTCTTTTGTGGCAAATTTCCTACACAAAGAAGCAGGAAGTGGGAGAGTGCTCATCACCTCTACTGTTAGAAAGCTACAAGTTTCATAGCTCAAAACAACACAACAGATTATCCAACAGCTCAAGGGGACAGAGGTCAAAGACAGGTCTCATTAGACTAAAATTCACTGCCTACAGGTCTGCTGTCTTTCTGGTGCCCAAGGGGATGCAGATATCAGCTTTCAAGTCTTCTCTAGTTTCTAGAGCTGCATTCCTGGTCCTGCAGCTTCTTCCAATGCTGCTGTGGTCTGAAGTGCCCCACACTGGTTCATTCCTGTGATAGATACTTGGTCCTCAGGTGGTAGCACTGTTTGGGGAGGCTGTAGAACCTTTAGGAGGTGAGGTTTCAAAGGAGGAAGTGGGAGACTCGGAGGTGGGACTTGAGCTTTACATCCCAGTCCTGCTTCCTGTCCTCACTCAGCTTTATCATCCAGACATGAGCTAGCTTTCACCCCCACAGCCCCACACTACTGCCACAGCATCTCCTTGTCTTGATAAGACTGGAACCCTGGATCCCACAGCCAAAACAAACCCCCCCCAGGTCGTCTCTTCAGATTTTCTCACAGTAACAAGAAAAGTAACCAATACATATACCAAAGCTTGCTTTGGTCAGTTTACTTCCTTCCTCCCTTCCTCCCTTCCTTTTCTTCCTTCCTTCCTTTTTAAAAGTTTCATGTGTATGAGTATTTTGCTGGTATGTATGTAGGTGTACCACGTGCATATAAGACCTATAGCAGCCAGAAGTGGGTGTTGGAACCCCTGGACCTGGAGTTACTGATGGTTGTTTGCCTCTATGTAGGTTCTGGGAACTAAACCCAAGACCTCTACAAGACCCATTAGTGCTCTTAACTGCTGAGCCATCTCTCCAGCCCCCAGCTTGGTCTTTCTCGTGTGAAACCCAGAAACCTTCTTCTTTTGCCTTCTTCCACATTTAAAGAGCCCTCCTGGGTACCATGGACTCACAGGAGAGTGTAGGATAATCTCCTCTTACAGTCAGCCACCTCACAACCCTGATTCCATGTCCAACACTCTCCAATGTCATGTAACAAGGTTATGGGCTTCAGAGACTGGGATGTGGATACCTTAGAAAACAGAAACAATATTCTTCCTTCTACAGACTCACATGGTCTAACATGTTCTCCTTACCCAAAGGACATTTAGGTAGAACTTTCCAGATTTCATTGCAATGCTCAAATCCCTAATATTCTTCCATGGCTCTTGGGGTTGGGGGTTGTGAGGCTGAGTCCAAACTCCTTGGCTCATTACAGCCTGGACACAGATCAGCTCCCTATATGCACACCCTCATTCCTTCACACAGGAATTTTCCAAGTATTTTTTGCTACCTCTCAGTCATCTAAGTGTTAGGCATAATGGAACCTAACATGAAACCATTCTTGCTGCAAGAAGTTAAGAATCTAGAAGACTTTACTTAACTCACTCCACAGACAGAAAACTACAAACCATGACCAGTTCTTTAAGATACACAGGGAGCTCTGAGTATCTACCACAGAGGCATCTGACCAAGTCAGGAAAGGCCAGGTGATGCTCAGGATTCAACCTGGGAGCCAAGAAGAGGAGGCACTGGTAGTGGACACTGACAAGAGGCCAGAAAGCATTTTCTAAGCACAGAAAAGACAGGTGTCTTGACTCTCTGTGGGAGGGAACAGAGCATACATGAATACACGTGCATGCGTACAATATGTATACATTGAAAGAAACCACTAATAAATCTTTATAAAGAAATTCACTCAAAAATACCACATATAAATCAAATGAAACTCTTAAAAACATGTTAAAGTAGTTCACAGAAAACCAAGAAAAGGGCAATAAATAAAATGATGGGCAACAACTAAGCTTATCAATCATCATATTAAACATGAAAGATCTAAACTGATGAAAAGACAGATTTGAAATTTAGATTAGAGAAAATGACCCGACCCAACTATATGCTGTCTACAAGAAACTCACTTAAACATATAACACAGGTGGAAATGGGACAGAAAAGAAATACCATAAAAGCATTAATCAAAAGAAAGGAAGTGTAGCATACCAGAACTGGAAAACGCAGCCTGAAGAGGAGGACGGTTACTGGACATTTACAAGAAAGATGCTATGCAGTGAAGGATGACAGCGGTGAGATCGGTCTAAGACTGAGTTTACCTAGAGGGCACACAGCCTACTTGCCTTTCTACTGCTTTAATAAAACACTCTGACCAAAAGCAGATTGGAAAGGAAAGCACTGATCTGGCTTACACGTCCAGGTCATCATCATTCAGGGAACTGAGGCAGAAACCATGGAAGAGCACTGTTGGCTAGCTCGCTCATAGTCTCATGATCAGCTAGCTTTCTTACAAAGCCCGGGATCCCTGCCTAGGGATGGTGCTGCCAACACTGGACTAGGTCCTCATGTATCAGTTAACAATCCTCCACAGACATGCACACAGGCCACTCTGATCTAGGCAGTCCCTCTGAGATTCCATTCTTAGGCAATTTTAAGCTGTGTCAAGTTGACAGTTAAAGTTAACTAGGCCAACACAGAAGCCCTAAATATATATATTCCAAACCACAAAGCTGAAAAACATTGAAGCACAAACTGAAACACAAGAAAGGAGAGCTGGACCTGTAATCACAGTTGCAGACTTCACCACCCCTCTCTTCTTAATAACTATACTTAAGACCATGAAGGGTGAAGTAGAACTCAACACCTGTGCTCAGCATTTATACAATGTTCTCAAGCTGTAGAATCTACATTCTTCTCAAGCACCCACAGAATATAATGGAAGGCAGACCATAACCTGCACCATGAAACAAACCTAAAATATTGCTAAGGTTGGATTATGCATAGACATTGTACCAACATAGATTTTCTACCTTTGAAGTGATACTTTAGAGTGAAAGTTGTTCCCATTGGGAGAAGCCAGATGAAGAGGTTCAGGAGGCTCCATGGGCTGTCTTTTCAGCTTCTTAGAAAACTATAAATATTCAAAACATGGAGTTCAAAACTTAGCATTTGACATAAAAACTACAGATCAATTTCATTTAAAAATATTTCAAAATCCTTTTAAAGGTACATATTAAGCTCAGCAATATATTTTAAAATGTATCAGTCTATAACAACCCAATAGACACACCCAGAGTGGCTGGTTAATCCTGAGGCCATAACATTCTAGATGAAAGATTAGGGCAGGAGACATATGTGGTCCTGTAGCCTCACAGGAAGATTTTAGATGAGATAGAGGAGAAAAGGTTCCATGCAAATGAACAGGGGGGAGCAGTAAAAGTAAAGGAAAAACCAGGCTAAATTGCAGGTCATCTGTTCCACTAAGAGCTCATTCTAATGCACTCAAAGCCTGGGCAAGAAAGCTAGAGAGGATGTGAGATGGCAACCAAAGTCAGACCATGTGGGCTTTTCAGGGGTCTGACTTCATGATGTGTATGAACAAGGACACTAAAAATAAAGGCATCCTGCTGTAAGGTTCTTAGGTAGACATTAAGTGATATAAAGTACATTTCTATATTGCTTGAAGCTTTCTTTCATGCTTTCCTGGGATGCTGGGATCTACTTCCTGGCTTTGCACCTACTCGGCAAACACTATACCACTGAGCTACGTCCTAGATCAGTATTTGAGAGTATTTAATTATATACAGAGAAAAAGGCATGCACAAAGCTTTTATCATGTGTGTAAGAAACATGAATAGAAGTAGAAAAAATACCCAAATTATATTAAGCATGCATAATATGCAGAATATTCATAACATACACAATAAAAATAGGCAGGAAGTGCCAAATATTCAAGCACATTTTGGTGACTCTTCATGAAGTTCTCTGTGTTCTTTGTAGCTGTAAATACATGAAGAAAAAAAGTCTAGGAGCAATGGCACACAGCTTTAATGCCAGCACTCAGGAGGTAGAAGCAGGTAGATCTGTGAGTTCATGAGTTCAAGGCCCAATTTAGTTTACATAGTGAGTTCCAGGACAGCCAGGATTCCACAGTGAGACTCTATCTTAAAAAAAAAACTCTCAAATAAACTATCTTTATATCCCAAAGAATATAATGGACAAAACCCCACAAAACAAACAAACCAAAGCAGAAATATACGGAACAGAGACTAGGAAAATAATTCTAGAAAAGATCAATGAACTGAAGAGTTGGACTTTTGAAATATGAAACCAACACATCTAGGTTAGAGTGTAAAACAAAGGTAGAATACATATTCAGCAAGTGATGGCTCTGGGTTCAGCCGCCATTACATAAAAAAAAATATATTTATGCTAGATGTTTAAAAATAGGAACACTCATATAAGATAATAACTAATATAGTATTTGATATCACAGAAATGAAAAATACCCTAAGAATGACAAGAACAATTATATGCCAAATATTCAGTAATCTAAAAAGTAGATTCATTCCTAGAGATGTATTATGTATTAAGATTAAACTCTAAGCACACCAGTGACAAGTAAGGAGACGATGGGATTTCCCGGCAGTGACAGAGACAGGACCTGACGGCATCACAGTGAATTCTATGGAACATTTGAAGGAAAGTAGTGCCAAACCTTCTCAAACTTCTCCACAGTACAGAAGAGCACAGAGCACTGAACTCATTTGCTGAGGCAAGGCCAGCATTACTATCATAGCAAAGACAGACTTGGAAAATATAAGAAAATTATGGATGAATATCCCCGAAGAACAGATGAAAAACAGCCTCAACAAAACATAAGTGCAGTTAAACAATAAATCAAAAGGATAATTATCATGGTCAAATGGTGCTAACCCTGAAATGTAAGGATGGCTATAGTACACAAAGAGACTTAGGTAATAAACCAGAATAAAAGAATGAAGGATATAAATTAAGAAACCATCTCAATAGGTCTAGAAAAAATACTTGACAAATTCAACATCTGTTCATAACAGAAACTTTCATCATGTTAAATATAGCATAAAAATGTCTCTCCAAGCAATTAAGACCATGGTGAGATGGGGCTGAAGAGATGGCTCAGCAGTTAAGAGAACTGACTGCTCTTGCAGAGGACCTGAGTTTGATTTACCGCACCCACATGGCAGCAAATAACCACCTGTAACTGTAGTTCCAGGGGATCTGATTTCCTCTTCGGGACTCCTTGGGCACTGCAGTGCATTTACATGAATGCAGACAATATACTCGTACACAAAATAAAATTAAAATAAAAAAATATTTAAAGAACATGATGAGGCTAAAGCACTACTCCACAGTAAGACACAGAGCTTCCCCCTAAAATCAGGAGGTGCACTCAGATTTAACATATCACTGGAAGTCCTGGCAGACAGAACAAAAGGCAAGAAGAAAAAGTCACATAGTCTGGAAAGAGAGTTGCAAAACTGTCTGTTTACAGATGATAGGCTTTCAGCTAGAAACTGTCAGAGTAAATGAATCGAGTAAAACTGTAGGATACAGAATATTAAAAACCTCACATTTCTATACACCAACAATGAACTACCTGAAAAAAACTCTAAGAGGAGCTGGAGAGTTGGCTCAGGGGTTAAGAGCACTTGCTCCACAATTATGAGGTCCAGGGTTCAGATCCCAATATCCATGTAACAAGCAAGGCATCCCTGCAAATGCTTGTAACTCCAGCTCCAAGGAGATACAGACGGGATTGCTGGGGCTGGTTGGCTTCCAGCCCAATCAAGAAAGCACCAGTTCCAAGATCAGGGAGAGAAGACCCTGCCACAAAATGAGTATGCAGAGAGTGAAAGAGGACATCAACACCCTCTTCTGGTCTCCACACATATGTACAGGTACAGACAACACACATACACACACGTACACCCACACATACATACAAATAAATGAAAAGAGATCTTAAAAAAACAAAGAAAATAATTCCATCAAAATAAAATGAAGCGGGAAAAACAAAGACACATTTACCCACGGAGATGAGAGATCAGTTTTTAGTTCACTGGAGCTGGGGCACAGAACAAAGCCGTCCCCACAGGCGCAGAAAAACCCAGCAGACACAAAATGTCCACTCACACAGTCACTTACACGACCCTAACACATGAAATACTGTAACTGAATAAAGAACACACATGGGCATACATATATGCATGTTTACAAATACTGTTTTAAACATCACAGATGTGTTTAAAACACAGTCTTTAATGCAGTTCCAATTTTGAACAAGACAGAAACTACACATGTGTAAAATACTGAGGACATGCTTGAAGCATCAGGCCATGAATTTATGAGCTCTTCTTATGATTTGTCAGACATTTCTGTATTGTTTTAATTTATTTACGTGACCAAAATTCCAAATCTGAAAGTCCCATGGAGTAACCTGCCCCGACTGGCTTTGCATCTCAGCCTTCCATGTAGTACCTCCCGTAAATCCCCAATGCAATCTCACTGGCTATAGCCATTTAAACAGTTTGGCATTTCCTGTAAATCTGTGCTAATTTAGTGTCTCACACTTCAGCTCAGTCTGAAAATCCTTGCAGTTCCTGGTAAGTGCATCAATTCTGCTCTTCCTGGTTCATCCAGGAAAACAAGGGCAAAGGAGTGCCGAAGGCCAGTGCTGTGGGATGCCTGCTGCTTTCTTTAACCAAAAGTAGCCTTTCACCGGCTAGGGTTCTAGTGACTAAGCTCCCTGGGAACCAGTGCTCCCAAGGAATTATGGGAAACATCAGTGTTTGGTGCTCACATCTGGAGAACGTGTGATTGATGGTCTGTACAGGGCTTCATTTCCAGAAGTCTGAACCTGCAAGGAGCCCGCTGACATTGCTCCATTTCTCTGTGAGCTTCAAATACATATGGTTCTGGGTTACATGGCTGGGCAAGGCCACAACACAGTAAGCACATTAGTTCTTTAACATGAATCCAAAGTTGCCAGTGGTAACATCTGGGCATTCCCAGATAATACAGTCAGGAAAGAAGTAGTGACACCTGCCAAGGCCAAACTCAGGGAAGCACCAGCAGACCCACATGTAAGTCTGCCCTGCTGACAAACAACTGGTCCTGACTACTAATTAATCTTTCAATTAATTCCTCAATCAAGAGTAAAAATTGGAAACAGCAGCAGCTCACAGTTCTGAAAAGCACACAACATCTTATCACTGACCTCATCTTTTTAACTAGACTTCCTCTGAGAGAAATGAAAATGAATTCTGTATTTTACCTCAAAGTGAATTCCAAGACTTGGGATAGAATCATAAATAAGAATGCAGGTGTGGCCTGGTGGCACATGCCTGTTAGTCCCAGCACTCGAAAGGCAGAGACAGATGGATCTTCTGTGAGATGAAGGCCAGTCTCATCTACATAGCAAGTTCCAGGCCAGCTGGAACAGAGAGACCCTATCTCATCAAAAACAAAAACAAACCCAAGAATGATACAGAGGATAGATGGCTGTGGGTGTTAGCTTTCCATTACTATTAGCAAATACCAGAGACAGATCAATTTAAGAAGAGAGAAGGTTGATATTGGCTCAACATTTCAGTACATTGTTACTTAACCCCACTGGCTTTGGGTCTGTGGTGCGGCAACATGTGGTGGAGTAATGCAGGAAGGGAAGGGGACAGGGATACGGGATCTCCATATCCCCTTCCAGGGCAGTACCCTAATGATGAAATTCCTCCAATTAGGTCCTCCTGTCAGGACCACAGCTGGGACAAAGACTTGAGTCTGTGAGAAACATATCAGATCCAAGTTAGAGCACTGACAAAACTTGGAATTGTTTTTTATATTTTATTTGTGTATTTTTATTTTTTATACATATGTATGAGTGTAATGCCTGCATGTTTATAAGTACACCTGTGTTGTGCAGTGCCTACAGAGGTCAGAAGAGGGCGCTGGAATCCCCTGGAATTGGATGGTTGTTAGCTGCCAAGAGGGTGCTGGGAATCAAATCTGCAAGCTCAGTTAGTACTTTCAACTGCTGAGCCATCTCTCTAGCCCCTGGAATTATCTTTTAACTGGAGATTAGGAGGAGCCACATGTAGCCATTTGGCAATGCATTCTCTGTGAGTAGCCAGAGGCACCATTTTCAGTGGAGTATGACCTCAGGACTTCATATTATTAAGGGCTACCTTCTTTTGAATCACTGCGTTGATCAGGCAGGAGTCAGCTGTGCTTCAACTCAAGTTTCCTAACACAAGTGATCATGTTTATTCCAGCCCATTTATTCAGCCAATATGGTACTTTTCAGTCATGTGTTCACATATGTCAGCAGGTGACCTCAGCAGTAGAAACACATTTCTCACAAGTTTATGGCTAAAGACACAAGGCTAGATCTGTGCAAAGACTCTTTAAATTTCATTTTAAATTTTGCTGTTTCTATGCATATGATATGAGTGCAGGCGCACACTGACCCCGTGTGTGCAAGGTAGAGGGCAGCTTTTGGTGGTCAGTTTCCTCCTTATCCTCAGTTTGAGGCTGGGTCTCTTCTGGGTGGTTCTCCTGTCTCTGCCTCCCATCTCATAGTACTGGTGTTGGGATTACAAATGCAATCCAAAGCATCCAGCTTTTAAAAATAGGTTCCAGGAAGCAAACTCATCCAGACGATCTTCTAAAGCAGGCGTATGAGATGCTGAGCCATCCTGCTGGCACCATTTTCAAACTTCAACAGCAGCAGGTTAGGAATGGGTAAAGTCATGTTTGAATACTGCAGCAGTTTGTTACACAGCTCCATTCTGCAAGCTACAGAAGCCCTAACCCAGCACACAGCTAAGCTGAAGAATAGGATGGACCTGCTGCAAAGCACAGGTATTCTTTGCATCAGTTTGAAGTGTCTTCCAAAGGCACTTTCCTAAGCCTTCTGAAATGTTAATCCAATCTTGCTTTCTGTTTTCTGCCCATCTGCATGGTAGAATCTTGTTAAGAGTATAGAGGCATTCAGATACAAGCACCTGATTCCTGCTAAGGAACCTATTAACGCACTCTAAGAACCAATTCACATGAGCTGAGTGGCAACACAAGTGGAGCCACTGAATTGTAAAGCCTGACGAATGAATGCACAGGATGGACATTGGACATTGTTCTCGTTCGTAAACACAGTGGGGCTACAATCCCTGGTACTTTAACATCCCCGTGATAAATCCTTTAGACACCAAGGGTCCATAAAGAAACTCCTTTCTAAAGACACAGTTGACTTGAAAGATTTACTAAGGTTTGCTTCGACTGTGATACTGGAGAATTGTTAGAACAATATAATTGTCAAGCTCATGTGCCGCTAATCACATTTTTATTGTTAACATTCGCCACTGAAATTGCTCTTCAACTGTTTGTTTTGGAACAGACACATAAAATACCATGACAGATATTTTGGCACATATTGGAAAATCTTCCATGAATAAAGATTTTTTTTCCCAATAAAATAGATTTTGCCTATACCGTTTGGCATTAAAATGACTTATTGAAGTGGCCACAACATATACCACTGAAATAAAACGAGTGATTAGAGTTATAGCAATGTTCAAAGGCTGCTACATCTAAATTCACATTTAAAACACATTTTAAAGCAACTTGTGAGCTCTGGAAAGTGGAAATATAGAAGGAAAAAAAATCATCCTTCATCCTGCTCTTCAGGGAATTCTACACTCAAAAGGCAGGTTGGCACTGGCTCGCACCTTTCAGGAGGCCATGTTTATGAGTCATGTCCAGGGGCTCAGAGCTGTGGGCCCTGAGGGCAGGGACAATTAAAACCAGTTCCGCCTGATCCACTGATCAGGTTGGTCTTCCACTGCCTGCCCAACATCACTCCCTGTTGCTGACAGTGAAAATGTAGGGGGAAGGGAGATGGCTCAGTGGGTAAGAGTCCTTGCTGCAAAGCACAAGACCCACGTTTAAATCCTCAGTACCCCCCACAATTCAGGTTGATTGCACAGCCCTGTAACCCTAGTGCTGTACGGGACAGAGAAAGAAGGATGGCAGGGCCTTTCTGGGTGCAACCTAGCTCCAGGTTTAGTGAGAGACTGTCTCATACAAGCAGGGCGGAGCGGGTAGAACAGGACTCCTGATGTCTCCCTCCGACTGCCACGCACGCAACAGCAAACCCAACCCAAGCACAGGAGAAAAAAAAGAAGAGCAGGCTCCCACACGAGGGGCCCTACCAGAGCAGAAGCAGCCAAGGCATGAAGTGACTTGGTGTGCAACTCATCATCCTGCCAACTCCATTGCTTGGCCAGCCAAAAACAGTGGGGCCTGCAGCTGGCATTCAGAACTGAGATTCCCAGCCCCTCTGCAAGATAGGAGCTGTCCTGAAGTCAAACCTCAGAGACAAGCCATTTCTGTACTCCCATCTCACAGTCGCTCTGGCTGAACCCATCAGCCCCTCTAACGGAGGCTTGGTGGCTTTCACTACCTGCATCCTGCACTGACTGAGCTTGGAGATCCTTTTCCAGAAGAGGCTGTGACCTGAAGCCTGAGACCCAACAAGCCCCAAACCTATGGCAACTGGTCTACCTCCATTGCACACATCTGTGGCACAGGCTGTTTTTCTCAAGAGAAGGATGCCATGTGAATTTAAAGGGTGTACTTACAAAGGCAAGCATGAAGCACAGTAGAAAGCTGCATCCTGCAGAGCCAGTATGGCAACACATTCCAGCATTTGCTATTCGGCTGCTGATCCAAGTGTCCCACTCTCAGCCTGGAATTCCTCCCCTTCCCCATGCAACTTTGCCCCTAAGGCACTGTTCTAAGTCACAGAGAACCCCTTTCCCACTCAGCAGGGTGCCACTCTATCCGAGGCAGACTCTTCTGTCTCTTCTGTCTTAGTTTCTTTTTCTGCTGCTGTCATAAAATACCCTGACAAATACAACCTAAGAAAGAAAGGGTCTATTTTAGCTCACAGTTCAAACCAGCAGGAGCCAGATGCTGCAGGTCAAAGGACATCCACAGGCAGAGGAGAGCCATGAATGCATGCCAGGGCTCAGCTCACTTTCTCCATCTCACTCAGTCCAGGGTCCCCACTCCAGGTAGAGTCCTAGGCTCGCAATTAAGATGAGTCTTTTCATATCAATACTGTAATCAAGATACCTACCCCCTACACATACAGGTCCATGTCCCAGATGATTCTAGAGTCTGTCAGGCTGACTATTCATCCTCCTCCTCTGAACAACTTCTCCCAGTGCATCCCCACACTAGCCTTGCAGACAGGAGAGAGCACTGTGTAGTTACAATCAGAGACGGCTTTTATTTCCCCAAATAGCAAGAACTGCTCTTAATTGATTGCAAGTTGAATCCATCCCAAAGCTCCTGATTTGCCACACAACTCCTGACATGCAGTAGCATGTTCCTGCAGCCTCTACATGGTAACTGTGTGTAAATAGGACACCAAATTCCACATCTTGCTCCCTTCTCGGACGGCCACCAAAGCCTGCAAGTAAGACAGAAGCGGTCAGCAACTCCAACCCCCAGAAACAATGTGAAAGGGATTGGGGAAACACACACTGCTGGTAAAAGGAACCAAGTCACAAAGTTGCAAAACCGGCAAGCAAGCTTTAACTAGTCAACTACCAACAGCCATGGTTGAGAACAAGAGGGGTCACCGAGAGCTCACTGCAAGGTGCCACTCTATGAGTCAGGGGCTTCGTTTTGCTAACGGTTTAGCTTGCAGGCAGAGGACCCCTCGAACTCACTGGACCTTGTCCGGTTCCCCCCACTGCAAGGGGTTGCTGCAAACATGCCACAGGCCACACAGCCCTCAGACTCAGAAGCCAAACCCCACTGAGGTAGATGCTGTGTTTCCCCAAGGCTGGGGACCAGCTGTCCCAAAGTGTACCACTATTCTATCAAGTGTTCAGAAAGAAAAATACTGCCAATTAAACTATGACATGGTTTTGTATTATTTGAAATTCTTACTTATTATTGAAAGAGTTCTTTTTCAACTTATCCAGACATGGATTTTTACAATACATCACTCTGGGACATTTATACACGGGAAAATAGCAGTGAGATAAATTGGTTATGGCCATGACAACCAGGTCACCTGGCTGGAAACAACTGTGACAGGCCATAGATTTGGAAAGTTTACCTCAGTTCAGAAACATCAAAATACGAGAAAATATCCTTCGTCGAATCAATAAAACATGAAAATTCTGAAAAGACAAGGCATGAGTTCACAGGATAAGTGCCACCAACACACAGCATTAATGAAAGCATGTACTTACAACAAGAGAGAAACAGAGCATTTGACTCAGGCCTCACAAAAGTAGAAAGGGAATTTAATGATGTTCTTCAAGGACATCAAAGTCCTCCCTCATAAAGCAGTTGGTTTCAAACTCCCATTCTTTACTTACTGGCAGCAGCAGAATCTCCTTTAAAATAATACCCTGGGACAGTGAGATGACACAGTGGGTAAAGGGGCCAGCTGCCACACCTGATGACCTGAGATCAACTCCCAGACCCACATGACGGAAGAAAAGAACTGATTCCCACAAGTTCCCTCTGACTGCCACAAGTGTGCCAAGCACAAAAAGCCCACACACAACAAATAAATATAATAAAAATTTTAAATATCTGAGAAACTTAAATGTAGGATATCCTCCTAAAGTAAGAGCACTATAGCTTCAGGTCTCAGAACTGGCTAAGCCCCAGAGTGGGAGTCACTTTCTCACTCTCTGGGACAGCCACAGTGAGAGCATGGCTTAAAGCTGGTGTTCTTCATTCACTCACTCACTCACTCACTCACTGCACAGGCTAATTAACGTGAGGCACAGGTCAGGGGCTCAGAGCAGGACGGTCCATCAGGTAACCTACAGGAAAGAATTTCCTTTCTTTTCGAAAGTTTGCTTTTATTCGTATTTATGTGTATGTGCATTAGCATTTGCCTGCAGGCATGTAGGTGTACTATGTCTGTGCAATGCCCATGGAGGCCAGAAGAGGGCATTGGATCCCTGGAATGAGTGCTAGCCACCATGTGGGTGCTGCAGACTGAATCTGGGTCCTCTACAAGAGCAGCCAGTGCTCTTAAGCATCAAGCCGTCTCTCCAGCCCAGAAAAGAATTTTCTATGTTCAGATTTTAGACCTTTAGATGACAGTGAAAGAGAAGAACATGCATGGATTTCTCAAAAAAATTAAAACTTTAAATTAAAAACAAAGAAGAAAAAGAAATCAAGGGGGAAATTGAGTTTAAAATTCTCATAAGAAAAAATAAAAAATAAACCTCAAGGAATAATGAAAAAAACAAATAAAAATTTTAAAACAGACAACTTTACTTTGTGCATTCCTACATTTAGTCCAGCCTGCCATTCTTCCACGTGCGCCACCTGAAGGCTCTTGCACATCTCTTCCAGTGGGAGTTGGATCAGGTGACAAGAGGTAGCTCACACACATTCCATCTGCATGACTCTCACCACAGCATGCTGCCCTGTTTCCTAGTAAGGCTGCTGGTGAGGCCCTCCCTTACTGTTGGGTACCAGACTCTCCCAGGAAGAGTTCCCACACTTTCAAATGGAATTGGAACAAGTAAAGCTTTTCCCGCATGGCTGACACACATAGGGCTACTTTCGGAGGCATTTTCCATACAATGAGAAGGTTTTGTCAGTCACAAAAGGAACTGACCTGATCACAGCAAGATGAGTCATATCTGTCACAAAGGTCCAGTCTAGCTCTAGAATGACAACCACTTTCTTTTCAAACACCTACTGAATGTGGCTCTTTGGGGCAACGTTGATTCTTAGACTCTGCCCAATCATGTGCACACTCAGCTTTCATTGTGAGACAATACCTGAGGAAACCAGCCCAGAAGAGAGGCATGTTTTGCTCCTGGTTTCAGAGGTTTCAGTCTGTGGAAGGTACTTGTCTGGTGGAGCCACTCCCATCATGCCTCACACAACACAGAGCACAGTCACAACCGGAAGGGGCCAGGATGGGATCCAACCCCCATTGTTTCCTCTAGCCAGACCCCACCTTGCATAGTCCCTTCAAGTTTTGACTCCATCAACATATCATGCTGTCCATTAGGTCACAGCCCTCATGAAGGAATAGACTGTTAATGCCTTCACAGAAACATCTAAATGTAATCCCCCAGTAATCTCAATCCAATCAAATTGAGAATCAAGCAGAACTATCACAAGACATGGGACCAACATAGAAAATCCCCAATAGGCAGCTCCAGACAGCATTGCTTCCTCTCCCTTTTCTCTGTTCTTCTCTACTACCTCTAGACCCCCTTCTAGCATTCTGCGCAACCCCTCCAGCCTCAAATGGTCCACTCAGTATGCAGCTCTCAGCATCTGATGTCTGGACCTGTGCTTACATACTTCCCACTCCCATCTTTACTCCACACCACCAGCGCAAATGTCTCAGTGCTGTACTGGATATGTTCTCTCCAGAAGTGTTGAGTGACAGGACTTGGCGGTGCAGTCATTAAGAGTACACCCTGGAGCACCCCTCCCTTTAGGTATGATGCTTCGCATAGCCTGCTCCCAGCCCTTCTACCTGCTGTCCTGCCAGGATACAGCAAGGCCCTGCAAAGACACTTCAATTTCAGATTCCTCAGTCTTCAGAACTGTGAGAAATAAGTTTCTATTCTTTGTAAGTTACCCAATGTAGGATATTTTTCTTTAGCACTATGTCCTAGATTGCCTTCCATTGCTGTGACAAAACACTTTACCCAATGCCAACATGAGGAGGAAAGGGTTTATTTGGCTTACATCTCCAGGGTCACAGGTCATCACTAAGAGAGTCAAAACTCAGGGCAGGAACCTGGAGACAGGAACTGGAGCACGGGCCATGGAGGAACACTGCTTACTGACTTACTTGCTGCTCCGGCCCATGCTCAGCCTGCTTTCTTATATAACATAGGACCACCTGCCCAAGTTGGCACCACCCAGAGTGGGCTGGGCCCTCCCACATCACTCAACAATCAAGAAAATACCCCACAGGCCAGTTCAATGGAGGAAATTCCCCAAGTGAGGCTCCCTCAGCCCAGGTGTGTCAAGTTGACAACTAAAGCTGTCCAATACCCACCATGAATGAACGAACACACTTGTGGTTTGAAAGAGAAATGTCCCCTAGAGGTTCACGGATTTGAACACTTGGTCCCCAGTTGGTGGCGCTGTTTAGGGGAAGGTCAACCTTTGGGAGGTGCAGACTGGCTGCAGGTAACATGCTACTGGGACAGGCTTTGAGAGTTTATAGCATGGCCCCTCTTCCAGTTGTTCTCCCTCTCTCTGCTTCCAGCACATCCTCCCTCACATCCTGCAGATCCTCACAGCCGCTTCGTGCCACGCCTCTCCACCCATTATGGACGCTCCCTCTGGAGCTGTAAGGGGAACAAACCCTTCTATAAGTTGCCTTGGTCATGTTTTATCACAGGAACAGAAGAGTGACTAATACAGAACTCGAGGAAACCAGCTAGCTCCCACAAACAGGATAGGGTGATTGAAGCTAAGAAAGGAAGTTTGTTTGCTTTTGATGTTTTCAAACAGGGACAAGAGCAGACACAGTTTACAGACACATTAAAATGATTGAGAGATGCCTACACTCTGTGTTAGGGGTACTCCATCACTATAGCTAATGTGCTAATAACCACGGTGGGTCACACTGGTCTGGGGCCAGAAAGCATCCCCACCACGGTGTCAGGCCATCATTTATATAGGCCTGGGTAACAGGGGATACCCAGTCCCCTCACTATGAGCACCAACTCAATTTTCAGCCTTATTCTCCAATCTAGAGATGGATCTAAATAGGGATTTTCAGAGGCAAAGAAAGTCGACCCTAGGCTCCATTTTATTCTCTTCACATAGCAGACACAGGAAGGATTTTATTGAACAGGTGGGTAATGTTCATTTAAGATGAGGGTTTTTTGTTTGTTTGTTTGTTTTTGGTGGAAAAAAAATAGCTCAAGGAAACTAAGCTGCTGGAGCTCTGAAGATCACTCTGGCAACTCCTGGACGGCCACAAGGGGCCTGCCGAACACTAAAGATTCACACTAAGAGCATAGTAACCATCCTGCCCTCCCACAAGCTGACACAAACTAGGAATTCTTCTACATTAGAAGACACATATTAGGTCGGAATCAAAGAACACACCACCTGTAATCTTGGAACTCAAGAGGTTGAGGCAGGAGGATCACAAGCTGGAGGCCAGCCTGGACTACTACAGACTCTTGAAAGAAAGAAAGGGAAAAGGGAAGAAGGGAGAGAAAAAGGAAGGGAGAGATGGAGGGAGGGAGGAAGGAAAGAAGGAAAGAAGGAGGGGAGAGAGGGAAGAAGGTAGGAAGGGAAGGAGGGAGACAAGGAAAGAATAAAAACCACACATTGCTTGGGTCTGGAGCACTGATTCAGAGGTTAAGAGCACTGGTTGCTCCTGCAGAGGACCCGGGTTCAGTTCCCAGCACTCACATGGCAGCTAACCACCATCTATAATTCCAGTTCCAGGGGATCTGATGTCTTCTTCTGGCCTCCATGGGCAATGAATAACATGGTGCACTTACATACGTAAAGGGAAAACACAAAATAAAAATAAATAAACTATAAAAGTCCCACCCATTGTTTAATGAAATAGAAATGAAATGCAAAGGATTTCCAAGAACTTGAGACTGCAGTCCTACTTGTTTTCAGAGTGTGATGTCCCTTTACAGAAAGAAGAGGTCTGATCAGGACAAAGTCTTTGGAGGCAGAGTCTGGGCTAAAAAGCCAACCATACAATTGGACCAAAACCTTCAGAGACTAAAATTTTCACTTGAATTCCAAAAACATTATTTCCATTCTTACCAAAATAACTTCAAAAATGAGTGGGACCAGTTTGCTCTCCTCCACAAGTCTGTTGGGGGAAAGAAAAAGAAAAAGTAAGCATATATTCAATAATGTGTATTTAAACTGCTTTTCTATGGGGTGAAATGAAGCCCCTCTGTTTAACTGCTCAAACTCTGTGACCAAGAAGCAGCATGATTAAATAATCATCTTAATACACTGAATTTGCAGCAATTAAACTCAAGAAATATGAGGCGTCTTGTGATGACTGGCTTAGCCCTACTGATCTGTAGGAAGGGAAATCGCAGATAGATTGATACTTTAATGTGAAATTAATTAGAATTCGCAATTATTAAAAGCCTATCTGGAAAGGTAATGCTGCTGAATAATGTAACCAGCCCACTTGGCACTGCAGAACCATAGGCACGAGACACTGTCATTTTTTACCACTGCCTCATTAGCAGTCTTCTCTGTATTACTGAATTAATGCACAATGAATTTTAATGGTCTTTAATTCTTTAAAAATTGGACACCAACCACCCAGCCCACTCTAGGCACTTTCATCAAATCTAGTTATAAATTGTCATCACTTATAACAGAATAAAGTTTCCTTGAGATTTTAGAGAAAACTGCCTTGATAAAACCAGAACCATTCAAATTCATTTTTATTGAGAATATAATTCAGGGTTGGGAACACAGTTCAGTAGTGGGATATTTGATCTCTCAGTACTAGAAAAATAATTTTAAGAAAAAACAATAGCTCTCTTTTTATCCAGGGTACAGCAGGTATTTCCCCAGTACAGGCCAGACAGTGAACACTGGGCCCTTTGCAGTGCACTGTCTCTGTAGCAACCACAGCCCAGCTGTGGAATGTGAAAGCAGTTGTAAGCAATGTTGAAATAGACAGGCATGGCTAGGTACCAATAAAACTTTATTCTTAAAGTGGGCCACAGGCTGTATCTTCTTGATTCCTGCTTTGATTTACAACAAGCACATTTGGGAACCTGAGAGATACCTCAGTGGTTAAGAGTTTGTAATACTGTAGAAGAGGACCCAAGTTCAGTTCCCAGCACCCAAGTCCGGGAGCTCACAATCACCTGTGACTCCAGATCTAGGGGATCCACTCAAGGGCACCTGTACTCACATGCATATACAGACACACATGTAATTAAAAATAATAAAAACGGGGCTGGAGAGACGGCTCAAGGGTTGAAAGTACTGACTGCTCTAGCAGAGGTCCCAGGTTCAATTCCCAGCACCCACATGATGACTAACAATCATCTATAACTCCAGTTCCTCTTCTGACCTCCATGGGCACCGCAGGACACAGGTACCTACCTACATGCAGGTAATATACTCATATACATAAAATAAAAAATAAATTAAATTAATAATGATAAATGCTTTAAGAAACAATAATCATGTTCTTTTATATCTTATTAGAATCAACTTTGTGGGATGAACTACAAAGCTTAAGGCAAGCATATTGCATGTATTGTAAATACACAATTTATCTGTTTCACAGAAAACTCAGGTAGACAGAAGCAGGATTTTAGCATCTGGCCTCCCAGGAGCTTGTCTGACTATGATAATACAGAGATAAAAGAAATGTCTATGAGACTAACAGAGAAAACATCACAGTGTTTACAAATACGTGTTAAGGGAAAGGGAGACACAGCTTTCCCACAGACTGAAGCACAGAAAAGCCAACTTCAGTGTTTAGGAAAATAAACGTGATTCCTCTCCTTTTAGCAGTGTTCGTGGCTGCCGAGATACAGACAGCCTGAGAGGCCGCCAGAGAGCGGGGTATGGAAAACACGGCCCAGGCACACAATGCCGTGCCAGTCAAGCCAAGGAAGGAAGGATGGCGTCAGTAGTGACCATGGCAATGAATCCAGGAGATAAACTTTTGAAAGAAGTGAAGCAAGGAACAAGGAGAATGCAGACACAATTGCCCACACTGTGCAAACTGCAGGCAGTGCCTACGCTTCCATATCAAAAATGACAAAGAAAAAAAGAGTAACCGTATGTTCTGTGGTATACTGGATGGTGCTGTAAAAGGCATATTTGTTTATTATTCTTTCTACCATAAGTTCTAGAAACATTTGATATCCACAAATTCAATATGATGGCACTGGGGACAAAGCTCATTTGTTCTTTGTCCTTCGGCGTGATCTCAAGGCAGGATTCTTAACATTAGTGTCCTAATTCCAGAATCTTCTCTCTTATCATATCAGGTCCAATTAACTGATAGCTGGGGCTCAACTGCTTGGAATGCTGGTGTGTTAAACCGATCCATCTCCTCATCCTATGCTGGGGGCTCAGGGAGTAGGCTCAACTGCTTGCCTCAGGTTTTCGGGGAACCAATCAAACAGCCAGTCGCAAAGCCTCCCATAGAAGGATAGCACAGTGCACAGGCTTTACTATACAGGGGCTCTGCAGTGCTGGGCCACCACGGTGTGGATTGCCTGGATTCTTATACTGAACCCATGACCTCCTAAAATCCCAAAGAATGCAAATCCCACACTTGCTTTCTCTATAGCCTAAAAGACAGTAAATGGTTTATATAAACTTCCTGAAACCCCAAAGAAGTAACATGGAGATCTTTATGAAATTCTTCCTAATGTTCCAAGGGCCATAGAGGTGTTAACTACATTACAGCACATATTCTTCCCCTGGGTCAATTGTCAGAGCCACAGGGTTTCAGGAAATACTCTGTTCCATCCAGTACAGCTCCTGGGAGGACTTTATCTCAGGCGTGTCTGTTTCCTACTTTACAGAGTGATTTAGACAGAGTGAGTGAGGTGTGAGCATTTTCCTTCCAGTGCTTCCCTGCTGTGCCTCACTGGGATCTACAGACCTGAGGTCTTCAGGGTGAGCATGTGGGAAACGGTGCACAGGAGGCTGGAGAGCTGGCCATGAAGAGGGCTCTTCCAGAGGCCTCGAGTCAGTTCCCAGCATGTTGAGCTGCTCACACTGCCTGTAACTGTAGCTCAGGGGGTGCAGCACCCTCCTCTGATCTCCATGGGCGCAGTGCTCACCAGCACATATCCTCACACACATAAATTTAAAAAATACATAAATTTATGAAAAATTTACATTATCTGGCAATTTAACACCTTCTAAATCTTAAGTAGTTGCTGTTCTTTAATGTTGTGACTCTTTTTAAAAAGAAAAAACTTTATATCGATGTTTGATAGTCATCCTGAATAATATTTAAAGTACCATGTTCTTTATACTTTCTATGTGCCTATTTAAATAAACTACATTTAAATTCCAGTAATAATTTTGTTGAATAGAAATTCACAAATTGATGCAAAGATTGTACCACAAAATTATCTATGAGTGATTATCCCTCAAAATAATTGCAATGCTTTAATTAATGGTTCAATGCTGTGATAGAAAGGGGAACCCTTCTGCAGGAAGGCCCCGGCTCATTCCCCATTGCCTTATATGACTTCATTCCAAAGGCTCAAGAGAAAGGAAATTTGACAATATTTGTAGCTGCTGGCTACAATTCAGGAGAGGTACAAGGGAGCCTCACCGCACTTCTACTCTGAGAGCTACAGAAGCAGATGAAGCCAAGTTTCACACTGTTATACAGTGTTAAAATTTTCCTCAAAAAACTTGAGTTTTTCTTCATGGCTTCCCAGGGATGAACCAGGAATGCGAGCTAAAGGGAATGCCGTCCCCACCACCTCCGGCCACATGCAGAGCTCCCCCAGGCATCCTGTCTCCCACCATGGCAGATGGCATCCTCGAAGCTGTGAGACAAAGTAAACTCTTCCTAAGGTAACCAACTATATTTTGACTGGATTTGAGGACAATTTCACATGAGGGAACTGATCACTGGTACTAAAAACCTGGGCAAAGAACATGGCTAGGGAGGTTCATAGGTTCTGAGGGAACTTACTATCATTGTTCTGATAAACAGACATTGTAAAACTGCCTTCTAAATATTTAAGCTTATACCCACAGACAGTGCTGCCCTCAGCCTTGGTCAGAGAAGCTCTCTGCCGTAGGCACTGTCAATGCAGAGATTCACAGCTGGTCAAAGTGCTGAGAAAAAGTGACTGTGAGTGCTCAGCCCTAAATAGGATGTCTAAACAGGGACCATCTGGCAAGAGGGAGCAGGAAGATAGAAGAGCTGAGGGTCGGGAGAAGCGCTATGAAGTGCTGTCTTCCAGACATGACCATTGCACCCATGGACTCACTGCAGCTACGGTTACCTGCACAGGACCAAGTCAGTCAACACGCCAGCACAGATGTGGGAAGGGCTCACCAGGCCCCACACGTGGCTGAGATGATTGCTTGGGGAAGGAGAGTCATTTTTCTTCTACAAAGTAGCTGCTGGTAGGTTGCCCATGTTCACACTGATGGGCATGCAGACAGCACTAATTGGACTTAGTGAGCTATACCAAAGTAAGAACAAGGCATGAAGGAGGGAGAGAGTGTGTCGGGGAGATCCGAGCGAAGTGGAAGGGGACAGAGGACTGGATATGACCAAGATATACTGTATAAATATATGAAATTGTCAAAGAATAAAAACGTTTTAAAAATAAACACTTCAGTGATGCTGATCTCCTCTTAATCACAGTTGACTTTTCAGTCTTGCTGACCAGAACTGATTATCCCAGTAAAGTACAGAAGATTTCACTTCCACAAATTCTTAATTCAAAATACCACAGAAACAGCCCTAATACAGTTTTTGCTTAACTCTGAAACTTCACAAGCCAGACCTCTATTATCCACATCTCTTTCAGTAATATCTTATAAGCTCTCACAGAAGAGCTTACTAAGGTCCAAATTTTCAATGTCTTTTCCTGCCCAAAGCTCCCAAAACTCTCACAATCCTCCACAAAACAACATGGTTGGGTCTGTCACAGCAATATCCCACTCCTGGGATCAATTTCTGTCCTAGTTACTTTCTACTGCTGTGATAAAAACACTAACCAAAACCAACCTGGGGAGGAAAGGGTTTATTTGGCTTACAGCTTAGAATCCATCAAGGGAAGTCAGTACAGGAACCTGGAGGTGGGAGCTGAAGTACAGACCATGGAGGACTGCTCCTTACTGGCTTACTCCTCTGGCCTTTGCTCAGCCTGTTTCCTTTTGAAAATATTTTTATTATTTTATTTTTATGTGTGTGAGTATACTGCCTGCATGTATGTAAGTGCACCTGTGTCATGCAATGCCTGTGGAGAGCAGGAGAAGGTATCAGATTCTCTGGAACTAGAGTTATGGATGGTTGCTAACTGCCCTGTGGGTGCTGGGAACTGAACTTGGGTCCTCTGCAAGAGTATTCAGGCTATTTCTCCAGCCCCCAGCCTGCTTTCTTATACATTCCAGGATCACCTGCCCAGGAGTAGCACCACCCACAGAGGACTGGACCATCCCACATCACTCCACAATCAAGAAAATGCCCCACAGACATGGCCACGGAGCAATCTGATACAGACAGTTCCCAAACTGAGGCACCCTCTTCCCAGGTACAGTAAGTTGACAACTGATACTATCCAGCACAATGCCCATTTGTATATTTGCTAGACTACACTTTCATTGCTATTTTGGAGTGTACTCCTAATTACCAAAAAGCAGGTTTCTGGGAAACAGGATGCTTGTCACCCCAGCTACAGCCTCACAGAGCCTCATTCAGTGTCCTGACATCATAAGGAGCCATGCAGAGAAACTGACCTTCACTTTCTTTGCTTTCGCTGCTCATAAACAGACAAAGCTGTCTAGTGAAGCACTCCCCAAACAGATCTTTAAACAGCATGTAACTCTAGTTGAGAGTTCTTTTCTTAGAAACCATATCAGCTGTCAATTTATTATCAATGTTACTGAGCCCTTACTATGGGCTAATCTCTTTTTTTGGGTAACTATTCTATTTTCTGTGTATGAGTGCTATGCCTGCATGTATGTAAGTGCACTCATGTTGTGCAATGCCCACAGAGGATCCCATAGACCTGAAGTTACGGGTTTAGAGCTGACATGTAGGTGCTGGAATCTAAACCCAGTTCCTCTGTGAGAGCAGCCAGTGCTCTTAACTGCTGAGCCATATCTCAGATCCAACCATGGGCTAATCTTACAAACTCAATGCCATAGCTTCCTGTTCAGAGTTAAGAGGGTGAGGAGACGTTTAGTTTTTTCCTGGGGAAATGTGAAAAAATTAAAGAAAATGTTGCTAAGACTGCTGTTCACACGTTCAAGTTGATGATCACTTTCCATTTTTGCTTCTTGATACCACTAAATCATGAATTGCAACAGACCAGGAAACAATTCTACCGAAGTCTGACTTTGTAAAACCAATGGATCTAATTGGACTTATATAGAGGAAGAAGAGTGAGGGAGGGGCTGCTCACAGGAGAATGGGTGAGAGGCCACGCACAGGAATATGGGTGAGGGGTCACAGGAGCACAGTGAGAGGATGCTTGTAAAAATGGCATTTACAATATGAACATAATCTGGACTAGTGACTTTTACCTAACTTTGCAACCAAAATGTTATTGTTTACAATATAAACAAGCTCACTGAGACATATGCTCATTTGTGACCTGGGCACCAGACCTTAATCCCTCAGGATCCCACTTTGCCCTCTACCCAAATAGTGGATGAATGTATGGATGGGTGATTTATACAGCAAAGCACTGGATACAGCATGCTTATCTCACTGAAGGCAACAAGAGAAACCTAGACGTCTGCTTGTAGTTGTCTGTGTGTGTAATATTCTAGGCCTAAGGAACAAAGAGCAAGATTCTCTGATAAGGGTCGATCCTAGCATCTACTTCCCTGAGTCATGATAGAGACATAATTTAAATAAAGGAATGACTGAAGCCCAGCTTGAGAGCACAGTCCTGAGCGACATTTGAAGGAAGAAGGGCTCAGCAGTTCGGGTTCGCTCTTGGCTTGAAAACAAAGGCTAAGGGTCAGGATGTTTCTTTATTCAGACATAACTGTACTATGTCTTAGAAATTCCACAGTTACAGGTGCATGGGTGAGGAGTTACTCATAAGTACATGGGAAACTTATGGAGGCTACGCAGTGAAAGAAAATGTCTTCACCCCAGCCACCTCTAACTGCTTATATATCCTCAGAAAGGGGCGGGGCCTCATGTGTCTAGTTAGTGCCTCCTCATTGGCCCCTCCCTCCTATCCATGGAGAACGTTAATGAGCCCAGTTTTATGCGGAACTAGGTCTCTGGGTGGGGATAATCACCCATGTGATGCTCAGAGGACAGCATTCAGCAGCAATAAACAATAAATTATTAATTCTTATCACAAACATGCACTGGATGAAAGGGAACTGATATGAGGAAAGTCCAGTTAGCCACACTGGTGAGAGATATTGCTCATTAGCCTTGACAGACAGTAAGAATGAGCCAGGTAAAGAGTAGAGGGGGGCAAGCGTGTATCCGAGAGGAGGGGCTAAGAGGGAGGAGGGCAAGTGTGTGTACACGGGAGGGAGGGGCTGGGAAGAACAGCTTCAGGGAGCCACCCACAACCACACAAACGGGACTCTGCTATCTCTGATGGCATAAATCTGAGTTTATAACGGTTTCAAAACACGACTCCATTGAAATGCTGTGAACAACAGGAATATGGAACACGGGTTACCTGTAAGGTGCTCACCACAGGCATCCGGGGCTAAGAAAGTGCCAGGCTCCATCTTCACCAAATGAGTTTCCTGCCCCAGGAGTAAGACCCAGGGCATCTGGAAGGTTTTGAAAGGTACACTGGGAACATCCATTACACTTCTCTTGCCAGACTAAATACAGCATGGAATCCTGAGCACGCCCATTAGACCCTGTCGGAAGGAGCGGGTTACTGCTGACTCGCTACTTCAGCTAACTGGACAGTGGCTGTTACATCAGTGGGTTCTGCCTGGGGCACATGGGAAAATCTCTGAACTATTTTACAGCTGTTCCATAGGCTAAAACAGTTTCAGATTTGAAGGCTTTTCTTTCAAGTGACTTACAAATTCTCTGAGTCTTCTTGTGAGGAAGGGTCTGAGTCCTGAGTCCAGGCAGACTACATGCTTTGACCAAAGAGGCAGGATGGGAGTAAAACACTGATTTCTACTGACATTCTGCAGGTAATGGTATGGATCTCTTTGTAATAATGTCATTTTATACAAACACATAACTTCTCTCCAAATTTGGCTGCATAAAACAATAGCTATTTTCCAATGTCCGGGGGCTCTGTGGGTCAGGAATTTCGACAGAGGCCTACCTTTGTTCCCCAATGATTGAGGTCCCAACTGAGAAGACAGAGGCTGTGGTGTCTAGAACATCTGGGGATTCAGAACCTTGCCCCCAACCCCCACCTTACATTGTATGCTGGAACAATTCAAAAGCCTTGGTTAACTCTGTTCACTGGAGCATCTATCATGCCCTCTCTGAGTGGTATGACATTTACAACATTGTGGCCTGATGCCAAAGAATAGTGTCCAAGCAGCAAGTCTTGGGAGAAAACAGAAGGACGTGGCACAGCCTTCTGTAGCCTGACCCTGGAAACCAGGCAGAATGACCCTCTTTCTGTTCAAGAGCATACAAAGAGAGTCATGACCAGGGTCCATGTCAGTGGAAGTAAAACAGGCTTGGATATTCTGATGATGGACTGCAATAGTCACATTACAGCAGACCATGTGGAGTGGGAAATGTCTATTGCCATCTTAAAACACAAGCTGCCACAGCATGGCCTGTGACAAATAGAACATTTAGAAATTTCTTCAGTAGTCATTTACAGAAGTGAAGAGACAAGCAACCCATTGGCCATTCAATGAGGCCTTGTGTCAGTGTTCCATTGTCATACAACTGAACACCAACTAAACAGCTTAAAGAATACCCAGCTGTGGGGCTGGAAAGTTGGCTCCGTGGATAAGAGCACTAGCTGCTCTTGCAGAGGACCCAGGTTCAGTTTCCAACACCAACATGGCAACTAACAACCATCGGCACCTCCAGTTCCAGGTTCTGACCTCCACCTGCATTGCATGGCACGTGTGCACTTATATACGTGCAGGAAATTCATTTATACACATAAAATAAAAATAATGAATGAAATATTTTTTAGAAAAGAACACCCAGCTGTGAGTGCAATGTCCTTTGGCCGTGTGTCAAGCTCAGTGTGGCTGGGATGTCCTCTCAGAGCACCACAAAGCTGACACTGTGTGTCAGCTTGGCAGAGGTCCTGTCTGCAGGCTAGACCCATTTCCAACCTTCTTACACTGGCAGACTTCCTTTTTCTTTAGGAAGACTCAGATCCCCATCTGCTGGCTGGCTGCCGGCTGGGGCCTAATTTAAGGTCATCTCCTGCCAGTCCTGATAAGCTAGGCTCAGCTACCCTTCCCCAATAAGTCAATTAAAGGGATAATTAACAGAGAAAAACAAAGAAAGGAGGCTTGTTCAATGCAGTCATACTGGAAAGATGAACAGTCCGGTGACCTCCCCATCACTACAGTCCATCCGCAGTGCTCGGACATGAAGTTTAGGGTTAAACAGAGTGAAAGGGGTGTGCGTGCACAGCTGAACAGTCCTGGTTCAGGTGTGGCTCTGCCCATCACCGTCTTCAGGGTCTGGAGCAAGTCTGTCCTGTAAGTAGAACTATATGAACTTCTTCCTGGGAAGCCCGTTCCTCCTCAGGCCTCACCGTCTCCCTTACTCCAGCATGGGATTCCTAGGGACATGCTATGTTTGGGGTCCATTGTCTCAACAGTAAGTAGCATAAGTGACTCTCATCAGAGTCTTTCATCTTGCCCTGACAGTTATGCTTCTGTCCTTGCTTTGTGGCCCCTTTCATCTCCAAATCCAGTAAGGAATGCACTCCTGTGTGTCAAATCATTTGCAAGCTTCAAATCTCTCTGACATCCTGTCCTTGAACTCTAGACAAGATTGCAGGGACTCATATGATGGGGTCAGGCATATGCTGACAGTCTCTATATTTTTAGGGGACTAATTTGGGACCATAATTACATCTGCAATAACCCTTCACAACAGCACTGAATTAATGTTTAAATGAGTAACTGGACAAAGATAGGGCCATCAACCAGGGGCTGGGAAGCTCGAGGCCCATTTGGAACACTGTCTACCTGGGCTCCACCACAATGCTGCCCTCACATTTCATTCTCTGGAGAAGCTGCCTCTGTGAACTTGCATACACTCAAGACAGAGGCTGCGTTCTGCACAGTCCTCCAACAGTGCTGGTTAGGAGTCTGGAACTTTGTATTCATTCTCTGACTGAATGAGCAGTAGACTGTAAACAAAGCTTTTTCATTTACATAATTTACCAGTCTGGTGGTCCAGTGACAGTCATTTTAAATTAAAAATCTCCAACATCAAGCTGAATTGCAAATTATTTGTTCAGTGAGTCAGCTTCAAAAAGAAATGGCTTCCTAATGTTTAGCTGTGGAATGCTTTCTATCCAGAAAGCATAATGTCTGACATTTCTCCTCCAAAGCCTCCCCTTGCCTGTGATGCTCCCTAATTCACTTGCAGCAGAAGACAGCACTCTCACCAAGAAATGTACTCTTTTTTAAAGAAGGTAGTTTTCACATACATCCACAAGATCGAAGGACTGAGGTTTTCACTTTTCATGTACATCAATTTTACATCCGGTCATCTTATAAAGATTCAGGCACCTTTCCTTACAAGAAGGCATCATATTTCTTCTCTAAGAAACTTAAAGAGCAGTCTCAGGGCATGAGCAAAAACAAATATATATAAAGATAACTTAATCCAAGTCATAAGGCTGACAGCTCCATTCACTAAGAAAGGCTTAGAAACATATTATAGCACAAATCCATCCTACAGCATACTTTCCACATAAAGAAATTCCCCATTGCCTAAAATACAAAAGATAAGAATTTTAGCAAGAGACTTTTTAGTTAGGTGAAAAGCAAGTGTTTTCTAATACAAAGCACACTTTAAGTAAAACAGAAGGATTTTGATGTTATATTAGTAACCTTACAAAATGCTTTTATGCCTAATAGCTCAGCTGGCACCTAACACAGCTCTGGGATGACCCAAGTCTGCTGAGTGAAACAAGACCCAGACTGGTTCTTGCAGAAAGTACTGAGGTTAAAGGGAGCTGTAGTCAAGGGGGCCTCGGCTCTCATCCATCACCCAAATGCCTCTCCACTCCAGTTGCAGGGATGTACCTCAATGTCTTGTTTCCTCTGAAGCTCCCTAGGAACTATCCCACACAGGTCCCCAGCCTAGAAGTCTGGGCCACAGTTCCCAGCGCCTTGTGCTGTTTCTGTCTGGGTCCTAAGCTACTCTTTGGGCACCCTGAGCTTGGCAGAAGACCTCTTTCTCCCAGAATTTCATGGCATTACGGCATTCTCTGCAACATGGGACTATGTGTTCAGCCCCACTCTCCATGCAAAACCACAGGCTTTATCCATATCCCGGAGTGAGAAGGGCACGAAGAGAAAGACAGCATCAGCAAGAAAATGGCAACTAGGGGTTCTCAGGCCGCCACACTGCCAGCGCCTCTTCCCGCCTACAGGCACAAGCTCAACAAAACAGAATAAACAGCTGCAACTGAGATACCTAAAGTTTTTCAAGACGTTTTCAACTTAACCAACTCACCAACCCTTTGGTCCTGTTTACCACATGAAATGAGGTTTTGGTTTGGGGTCATGTGAGGTCAGGCTGGAGTCCTGCCTTTTCTCTCCATTCATTCAATAAACACATATAGAGTGTCGACCATGTGCCAGGCACAAGAGTAAATAAGAGCTGCGGCAACTATTGCAATTGCGATGGTGGAGGGAGAAGGTCGGGAGCTACAGAAGGAACAGAAGGACAAAGGGATGACAGGAAAAGGCTTCAGAGTACAACCAGTGATGTCAGAGCACCCAATATGGAGGTCACAGCCACTGTGTGAAACACACAGCTCTGAGGCAAACAAGCAACATCACCATCATCTTTGTCGTCTCGTCATCGTCATCATGCTCATTCTCATCATCGCCATTGTTAAACCCTTGTTCTTTAGAGGAAAAATTGAAGCACAAAGAAGGTAAGTCCAGTGAGTGTCAGGTGGTAGAGTCAACCTCTAAACCCGGGAGTTATGACTGGAAACACATCCCGTGCAACAGCGCTGCTGGAGGGACACAGGGGTACAGAAAGGAGGAGGAGGAAGGAAGGGATATCAGCCACGGACAAGGTGTTCTTTGGACAAAGAAAAACAAGACCAAAGCAAAGCAGCTCAGGAAGGGTGGCTGAAAGGGCAGGTAAAAAGCAAATTCATTAGCTACGACAGGAAGAAGCGAGAAGAAGAGGTCTGTGGTGGTTTGACTGAAAATTGTCACCCACAGACTCCCATGGTCTGAACACTTGGTCCCCAGTTGGTGACAGTGTTTAAAAGAAGGTCATAGAATCTTTAGAAGGCAGAAGCTTGTGGGAGGAAGGGTGTCACTGGGGACGGGCTTTGAGACTTCATGTCCTTGCCTCATTTCCAGTTTGCTCTCTGCTTCCTGCTTGTCACTGAAGATGTGAGCTCTCAGCTTCCTGCTCCAACACCATGCTTACCACGTGTCCCGTGCCTGCCTGCGAGGACCCTTATCCCTCTGGAACTGTAAACCCAAATAAATTCTTCCTTCTATAAAATGCCTTGGTCATGTGTTTTAATCACTGTAACAGAAAAGTAACTAATACCATACCCAAAGCGCAGGCTCAGTGGCTGAGTCAAGCTGGTATCAAGAGACTCTGTTAGCCAGACTGATGAGCTTAAACTTCTTCCAAAGTTCAGAGTGAACAATGAGAGTTCACAGGCAGAACTCCCTTCTAGCTGCCCTTATTTGTATAGCCCACAGGCTGAAAACCATTGTGAGACTTTTAAAGGACTGAAGAAAACTGAAAGATAACTTTCAAAATACATGAAGAATATATGAAATTCAGTTTTCAGTTTCAATATATAAAACCATAGTGGAACACGCTTGCGCATTCATTTGCACACTGTGCAGGGAGCTTCCGTATTACAGACCAGAGAGGCAGGGACATGGAACTGGCAGCAAAGCCTGAGACAGTCACCATGAAACTGAGCTTTGGAACTTTGGGGGCTGGGATTAGGGAAATGATGCTATTAGTAGCTTCCACATTTACAGTGATTATTCAGGCTACAATGAGGAGAATGGTTGGACGAGAACGACTGGAGAGGTTGGAGTGTTGCAGTCCAGAGATGACTGCAGTTTATCTTGGGCTATCTCTAGCCCCTTAAAGAGCCACTCCTTGTCAACCTCTGTGGCCAACCAAATATCCTTTGACTAGTAGGTCAATCTTTGAAATGTATCAGCTAAATACTAGCTTCCATCAACCAAAAAGTAAAGGAGGCCACCACATGGCACCTAAGGCAGACACCTGAGAAGGCCCCACTTTTCTGGAACCCATCTACCTAGCATTGTTACCAATGTATTTGAAAAATGCCTCGATTTATGAGATTCTTTGTTTTATAAAAACGCCATCAAGCTTCTTCCAGTCTAAGGCACAGGTCCACTTCTGCTCTCAGTACCCCAGATCCCGAGACAAATCTCTTAGGACAGACCCATCCACTGCATCCTGAACACCGTCCATACTCAGACCAGCTCAATTTTCAGTCAAGTTTGTTAGTGTCTTCACAGGCTGTTCCCACTCCCAACCCACCACTGCAATCCTGTGGCCTCCCATCTACCATGCTGTCCCCTCCCCAACCTGCCTTGGATTTCTGTGAGCAACCTTCTTCCCTAGTTAAGTTAGATCCATCCAGTCTCTTTCCACTCCCCTCCCATCTGAGCAACTTCACCCTCTCCCCAGCCCATGTCCTATTCTTCTTCTTGCCTTGGGCACAGGTCCACTCCTGCTCTAAGAACCCGTTTCCAAGACCACTCTCTTCCCTGGTAAATCTGATCCTGACCACTGTGTCTCTACTCCCCTACCATCTGACAAAATAAACTACAAACTAAAACTAATCATAAGAGATAAAGAGGGTCACTTCAATCAACCAAAAAGATATACAATGATGAATATATATGCCCCAAAGTCTGATGCACAAAACTTCATAAAAACACTACTACATGACTTTAAGACACAGACTAATCCAAACTCACTAATAGCAGGGGACTTTAGAACCCTACTGTCTCCATTAGACAGGTCAGTTGGACAGAGAATAAACAGAGACATCTGATTAAACAATACCATACATCAAAAGGACCTAACAATTATCTACTGAACATTCCACCTAAGCAACAAAGAATACGCATTCTATCCAGCACCCATGGAACTTTCTCCAAAGTCGACCATACTGGGGCACAAAATAAACCTCAAAATACAAAAAAGGGAGGGAGGGAGGGAGGGAGGGAGGGAAGGAAGGAAGGGAGGAAGGAAGGAAAAATTCCATGCAATCTATCAAACCACAGTGCAATAAATGCAATCAACACTGTTAACTTCATGAACTCATGGAGACTAAACAACACACTCCTGAATGATGAATGGGTGAAAAGACAAATTAAGAAAGAAATAGAAGTGTTCTTGGAATTCAACAAAAAGGACAATGAAACCCAACAAAACCTATGGGACACATTAAAAGCAGTCTTACAAGGGAAGGTTATATCTCTAATTGCCTACATTAAGAAAAAAAAAATCAGAAAGGGCACAAATAAATAATTTAGCACTGCAACTCAAGGATTTTGAAAGCCAACCAAAAATGAAACCTAAACCCGGCAGATAAGAAGAAATAACAAAAATCAGAGAAGAAATTAATGAAATAGAAACAAAGAAAACAATACAAAGAATCAATGAGGTCAAGAGCTGGTTGTTTGAAAAGATAAACAAGATGGGTCGAACCTTGGCCTAGTTAACGAAAGGAAAGAAAGAGCAACTCCAAATCAACAGAATCAGAGATGAAAGGGGAAACATCACATCAGCCAACAAAATGATCTAGAATATTATGGGAATATTTTAAAAACCTATATGGTGTTAAATTTGAAAACCTTAAAGAAATGAATGTATATCTAAAATCACGGAAATCACCAAAGCTAAACCAAGAAGAGATCAACAGCTCAAACAGACCCAGGAACAGGAAATTGGATCAGTAATATAAAACCTCCCAACCAAAAAAGGCCCAGGCCCAGATGGATTCACAGCAGAATTCTACCAGACATTCAAAGAAGATCTGTATCTAATACTTAAATTATTCAAAAAGATAGAAACAGAGGGAGAATTCTCAAATTCCTCCTATGAAGTCAGTATCACTCTAATACAAAACCCAGGTAAAGATACATCCAAAAAAGAAAAGTATAGACCCATATCCTTCATGAACATACATGTAAAAATTCTCAACAAAGTATGTGCATACTACATACAGACTCACATTAAAGAGATCAGCCACCATGATCAAACTGGCTTCATTCCAAAGATGTAGGGTATAATATATTTAAGTCAATAAATTCATAAAGCACATCAATGGATTCAAAGATTAAAATCACATGGACATCTCAATAGATGCAGAAAAGTCTCTGACAAAATTCTTTTAAAAGCCTATTAAAAGTCCTAGATGGAATTGGACTAGAGGGAACATAACATAATTAAAGCTATATACAAAAAAAAAAAACCCCAGCCAGTTTTCTAAACAGAGAAAAATGGAAGTATTCCCATTAAAACCAGGAACCAGTCAAGGCTGTCCATTATCTCCACTCCTTTTTAAGATAATGTTTGAAACTCTTGCTAGAGCAATAAGAAAGAGAAGGAAGTTAAAGGAATACTTATTAGAAAAGAAGTTAAATTATCTCTTTTTGCAGATGACATGACATTATACCTAAGAGATGCCAAAAATCCACCAGAGAACTCACAGAAATGATTAGCACTTTCAGTAAAGTGGTAGATTGCAAAATTAAAGCAGACTTCTATATACCAGTAACAAGCAATTGGACAAAGAGTACAAGGAAACCCTCTCAATCACAATAGCCTCAAAAAAAATCTCAGGATAAACCTGACCAAAGATATTAAAGATCTCTACAATGAAAATTTTAGATCTTTAAAGAAAGAGATTGATGAGGACACCAGAAGATGGAAGAACCTCCTATGCTCATGGATTGGAAGAATTAATATTGCAAAAATGACCATCCTATCAAACAAAATATATAGATTATATTACAGAGCTATCATCTTTAAAATGACATGGTACTGGCACAAAAATAGACCCATAGAACAATGAAATATAATTGAAGACCCAAACATGAGTACATGCAATTTCAGTCACCTGATATTTGACAGTGGGGCCAACACTTACTGGAGTGTATCTTCAACAAATGGTGCTGGCAAAACTGGATCTCTACCTGTAGAAGAATGAAACTAGACCCTTATCTTTCACCCTGTACAAAAGCCAACTCCAAATGAATCAAAGACCACAAAATGAAATCTGAAACTGTTAGAAAACGTTGGCAATAACCTACAAGATATAAGTATAGGAAAGGACTTTCTAAATCAGACGGCAGTTGCTCAGGAATTAAGATCAACAATCAACAAATGGGACCTCTAACTAAAAAGCCTCTGTACAGCAAAAGAAACAACCAAGGAAGTAAAGAGAAAACCCACAGAATGGGAGAAAATCTTCACCAGTGACACATCTGACAGAGGTTTAACACACAGAATAACAAAGAACTCAAAAACCAAAGGATAAAGAAAACAAGTGACCCAAATAAAAGATGGGTAAGGATCTAAGCAGAGAGCTCTCAAAAGAAGAAATAAAGATGGCTGAGAAACAACTTAACACATGTTCAACATTGTTAATAACTATGGAAATGTAAATTAAAAACACTTTAAGATTTTGCCTTACCCCAATCAGACTGGCTAACATCAAGAAAGCAAATGATATCAAATTCTGGAGAGGATGTGGGGAAAGAGGAAGGCTCATTCACTGCTGATGGATTGTAAACTCGTGCAACTCCTACGGAAAGCAGTCTGGAGAACCTTAAAAACTAAAACTGAATCTACCATTTGACCTGGTTTTACCACTCCTTGGTATATACCCAAATGACTCATCCTACTGCAGAGATACTTGTACATCCATGTTTGTTGCTGCTCTTTTCACAATAGCTAAGGGACAGAAGCAACCTAAGTGTCCCTCAGCTGATGAGTGGATAATGAAAACGTGGGACATTTACATGGTAGAGTTCTCAGCAGTAAAGAAAGTCAAAAATAATGACATTTGCACGTAAATGGATGGAACTAGAAACTGCTATGCTAAGTGAAGTAACACATAATCAGTAAAACAAATGATAAACGGTCTCTCTCACTTGTGGATCCCAGTACCAAACCCTTATATGTGACTATGTATCCTGATGTGACTGCAGGAACCAGGAAAACAGAAAGGAGTAGGAGTAAACCTTTTGCCTCTCAGGTTGCTTTTGTCAGGGTATTTTATCACAGCAACAGGAAAGAAAGACATCATGGATGCCCATTTCCCCAGGGACTATGAGAGCTTAGAAAGAAAATCAATGCAGCAACACAGAGGGACCACTGCAGTGATAACCAGAGGTCGGGGGCTAAAGCTTGCTTCCACAGTCCAATGCGCTAGGCTAGGCCATGTGTCCCTACATGCAGATTAGACAGGGGCATGGTGGTGACAGGCAGAGAGGGGGAAATTTAATCAGTGCACGGTGGAAAGAGGGGCAGACAGTGGGGTCCTGCGGTCCCACACCAGTCTTCAGGCTACAGATATGAACTTGAGGTTTAAAGAGGAGCAAGTCCAGCAGGGAGCATATGTGATTAACTAGGCAGGTGTGGCTTTGCTGTCCGTCTAAACTGCTCCTGAAGCTAGTCCACCACGAGCCCTTAATCTGTTCATCCCTGCAATTACACGCACACTAGGAAGTGGCTATTTGTAGCCACTTATAATAGGCTGTTTTCAGTACCTGGGATTGAACCCTAGGCCCCACGCAGGCATGCATGCTTAGGCAGGCAGTCTATCCACAACTACAGCCCCAGTTTTTATCTATGATAAGTCCTTAAAATAGTTTCCTTGTAAATCTCACACCAAATAAGCCATCCACTCTGACCAAAGTAGATACTCGGTATTCAGGTGACCTTGAATTGGTATCTCTGCTGAAAACCAATGAGAAGATGTTGACATGCTGTGCTGACCAGGGCCCAGCAGACAGACTGGGCAGGTTTGTAAGTCAGGACACCCACAGCAAGGGCAGTTCGGGTACGTCCTCACGATGCCTTCAGTTTACTGACTTTTCTAGAACCAGACCAAACAATTATAAAAAACAAACCATATCTGACTGCCATCTCCTTCGTAAGAATGTGAGCTGGCAGCTACAAATAGCCTCTGAAGACAGCTCACAGGCACCAGCAGGAAGATCAGAACCCTACAGTTTTCAAGGATGGGATAAATTCTATCCTTACCCCTGTTAAGATGGGACCAAAAATACTTCAACAAAGTCAACATCGTGGCAGCTTTGATTCCAAACTATTCCTTGGTCATTTTTACCACCAAACATTTTGGACAACTGTGCAACATCATAAACCAAAGCAAAGGTGGCGGGGGGGCTCAGAACAGCTCTGAAGGGGCTGAGGGTAGGTCAGTGGTACAGCGCCTGATGAGCATGCACAAGGCTCGGGGCTCAGTCACCAGTAGTGCAGGGGAGGGAAAAAAAGCTTTGAACTCGAGGGACCGAGCAACCTGGAGATTTGCCTCAGGTTCCAATCATTCATGCTGCTTTATCCTCTGAAACAGCTTTACCTCAAGAAGGGCAAACGTGGAAAACAGCAGCAATGGACGATGCCCAGAAACAGAAAGCTGACCAGAAGCTCAAAGCTCAGTTGCAATTCTAGCATTCCTGGGGAGAAACAAGCAGCACAGACAGGAGAATGCCAAGTCAGAGGGCCAGCTAGCCTGAAGGACACTACGCACAGCTGTGGAAGAGAGATCCTGCCTCAAAAAAGGGAGGTGAAAACCAGCTCCTAAGGCTGTCCTCTGACCTCTACCTGCATGCTGGGGTACGCAGGCACTTACACATATGCACGCACACACACACACACGTCCAAATAAATACTCAAGTAATGACTCAGCTCTTGCTGGAGCTCTACTGTGTGTGTGCGTCCTGAGAAATGACAAACAATGAAGCCTTCCCTCACTCCATGGATGACTTCACTCACTGAAATTTGATTTCAGGAAATATTTTCACTGTGTTAATTCTGCTAATGGGGAGGAGGTGAAAACACTCTAAATTGATTGTTTAACATCAAAAGACCATTTCTGATGAGCTGAGTTGTTATTTTTATCAGGGCACAAAATTTAAATTGAAGTATAAATCAAAATACAGCAAAGCCTAATCTTATCAAGATATAAAAATGGAGCAGCAAACGCAAATGGAGGCCGCCTCTGCCTGGTGTTTGAATAGGCTGCACAACTGTTCTCCCTGTGAACCCCACACTTCCCTCTTGGGATCTTCTTTCTACTGCACAGAAAGGGGTTTTATCTTGGTCTTTGTAGGGGCCGGCACCCTGGCCTCAGTCACTACCTCCAGATATCTCACCTCTGTGGAGGCATAACCTCTCCTGGGTAACTGTTATACCCTGAGGAAGGAATGCTGAAGACAAAGAGGAAGAGTCGGAAGGAAAGGGAGCCCTTCACAGCATGTCCTGTGGCCAGGAGCTCATGCCACCCTCGTTTCCACTGGAGGGAACATGGGCATCGGCAGTCTTTGACTAGGACTGCACAGCCAGTGAGGTTAAATTCCATCAAGTCACCCTAATGCTCAGGCCACCACTATCTCTGAAATCACTGCACTGTTTAATGAAAGCCCATGATGGCACTGCATGTGCCACATATCTACAACCTCAGAATTTCACAGTCCATGGCACAAGAATCTCTATCCAATTAGGAGCCAGCCTGGGCTATTTGGGAAAACTTATCTCAAATAAACAAAGGCCTATTTGAAAACTCATTCCTGCACCAAGTTCTAAGCACCCATGGGGTGAGACCTTCACCTCATCCCCATTCTAATTGTCATTTGGTAATTGCTGATGTGAAATAAATAAGTCAAAGAATGAACCAGGGTTCAACCAAGAGAGTCAGAAGCAAGTCAGATATTATAACACAGAGAGTCAGAGGGAAGTCAGAGACTGTAACACAGAGTTGGGAGGTCAGAGACTGTAACACAGAGAGTTGGGGAACTCAGAGACTGTAAAACAGAAAGTTGGGGAAGTCAGAGACTGTAACACAGAAAGTTGGGGAAGTCAGAGACTGTAACACAGAGTTGGGAGGTCAGAGACTTGCAACTAAAAGGGGTTTTCCTGTATTTGCTTTGTTGCTGCTGTTATTATTCGGGATTTCTGAGACATGACCTCTTCACCCATTCAAGACTGGTCTTGAACTTGAGATCCTCATGCCTCAGTCTCCCAGTCCTCTGACGGTAGGAGTGCATCACCACACTCAGCAAGGCCAGGGTTTTTCCTGAAGGATTTACCACTGACTCACTCTGAGCTTCATTTATGAGATCTCTCAAATTTAATCTTTCTAAAAAGCATGTTTATGACTCAACATAAAACAAAGAGCCATAATAACTTGAGAAAACTGAAATGATGACATTGACATTTCTTCTTAGAACATAAACAACATCTTGGTAATTATGGAAAAAAAAAGAGCTCAATTTTATTCCAAAATAATTCAGAGTTCAAATCCATCTTCTTGCTGAGGAGGAGCTACTGAGAGATAATCAGCTTTTAATGCAGACAAGCTACAAAAGTATTGCTTACTTTCAGAGAGTGGTTCTGTGCAGTCTGCTGTAAAATTAAGAATTGAGAAAAAGGCCAGGGCCCAGGGGACCCAACATATTCCTCTCAACAGTCAAACTGCATTAATGTGGAAAGTAATTTACCTTTCTCCTGTGAACTCAATAATAAAATAGATTAACCAGGGCAAGAGTGTTGAAACATAAAATAAAATAAAATAAAATAAAATAAAATAAAATAAAATAAAATAAAATAAAATGTGTGTCTTAGGTCCATTTTCTGTTGCTATAACAGAATACCTAAGACTGTGTGATTTATAAAGAAAGAAGATTATTTAGATTCACAGTCTGAAAGACTGAGAAGCCCAGTGATAGGTGGTCATACCTAGTAAGGGCTACGTGCTGTTTTGGAACATGGCAGAAGTCAGAGGGCAGAAGTGGGTTTAGGTAGATGACAAAAAAGCAGGTCAAGGTCTCAGGATAATAAGCTTATCCTGCAATCCCACAAAAGAGTCACAAATCCATCAGTGAGGGTCCCACTCCCAGTGACTGAAGCATCTCTCAGGAGGCCCCACCTCTAGCTTCCAATACATGATGTTCTAGTTTGTTTTCAATTGTTGTGACAAAATACTCTGACCAACACCAACATGGACAGGACACAGTTCATCACTGGGAGGAACTCAGGGCAGAAACCTAGAGGCCGGAGGTGATGCACAGGCCATGGAGGAACGCTGTTTACTGACTCGCTCCCCTGAACCATGCTCAGCCTGGATACAGTACAGAACAACCTGCCCAGGGGTGGCACCGCCCACGGTGGGCTGGGCCCTCCCACATCACTCAACAATGAAGAAAATACCCCACAGACATGGCCATAGCCAGTCCAATGGAAGCAGTTCCCCAACTGAGGTTTCCTCAACCCAGGTGTGTCAAGTTGACACTAAAGCTATCCAACATGGAGTCCTAGTTCCAATACCTGGAGGTCGGGGACACATCAAACCACAGCAACAGCAATTCCAATTTGACAATGTAATTGCTTCTCTTTGGAAGGGGAAAAATAAATTCTTAATGATACCAGAACTGAGTTTTTAAGAGTTTCTTTATCCTAAAACAACTTTACAAAATAAGAAATAATTTCTTTAACTGATGGGGGCAGTGGACCAAGATGGCAGAGTGGGTAAAGGACCTGTCACCAGGTTTGAGGATCTCAGTTCAATTCCACATGGTGGAAGAAGAGATCCAATTTCTACACATTATCCTCTGACATTCACACATGGGTACACATACATATGCACACACGCATATACACACTAAATTAAAATGTAATAAAAATTATTAAATAATGCTTCACTTGACGCTGGGTGGTTTATCATCCCAAGAGATATTATTTGGCACTCTAAATTCTCAAAGCAGACAAAATAAGGAAATATCCTTTAAGAACACGGTAGTGATGGATCTAATTATTAAGTTAAATCTGTAATTGATGGCTCATGGTTATGTTTATTTGACTAGAAATCTGTTTGCATAAAACATTGAGGAAGTCTCTTGATGCACATTTGCAGTCAAGCATTTGACCTGTGCCTACTCCCACATGGTCACTGGGGATGTCAGCTGAGCATAACAAGCCTCAGACACCAGAACTAGGAGGGAGAGTCCTGAGCACAAGGCCTAGCTGTGCTCTGGCTACCGTAAGCAAATAAACAGACACATTTTAAAAACTGTCCATAGTACAGACACAAATGAAAGCAAATAATAAACTGAAATGGAACAAAAATATTACCTAATGATCACAACACAACACAAACAACGGTCAAGATCACAGACTTACTCCCCATGCGTCAGAGTGACAAAGATAAGCACTCTCCTGAGATAAGGGTGCTACGCTGACTTTCACCGTTGTACATGGCCTACAGAGAGACTGTGGGTGACTTGCCAACATCCTTTCAGAGGACTGGGCCTCACACTCATGTGTGCTGCTGATCAGCCAGGAGTTGTAGTAGTTACTATCCTGTTTCAAGACTGCAAGGAACTGGCTTGGGATACCACAGGGACTTTTGACTATTAACATATCCCCAGTGATAAACGTACAATCTAAGGAGTCACCAGCTTATAGCTTCAGTGAAATCATTTCATTTCGAACTCTTCACCTACAAGGGACACATGGTCTATGTTGCTACCTAGGTCTTTAAATCTAGAAGATTAAGGACAAAATATTCTTCAGAAGGGGAATTGTTAAATCAATATATAATGTACAAAAATGTAATTCTATTTGCTCTTTCAAAAAGAGGTATACATGAGTTTTATCTTTCAATCATGCTGTCACATTTCAGGAGAGTTTTTTGTGTATTTTATTTTTCTGTTTTCCTTATTTTTTTGTGTGAATATGAACAGAACCCAGGGCCTATGCATGCTGGACATATGCTCTACCACTGAGGTACATTTCCCACTCTATATACTTATTTACTTATTTAATTTTTTATTTATTGTATGTGACTGTGACGTGTAAGTGTGAGCATGTACACACGCCACTGTTGCATATGTGGAAGTCAAAGAATAACTTTCAGACTCCTTCCACCGGGATTTCTGGGGCTGGAACTCAGGTCATTAGGTTTTTATGGCAAGTACTCTGAGCTATCTCTCCAGCCCATTCAGTACTCAACACCAAATGTCTATGGGAAAAATAAGTAATGAATGTCTACTCAAATCCAATACTCTTAGTGAAACGAAATTAAGAATTAAACTTTTGAGGAAGGAAGGATAGTATCTTCTGGGTGATGACTTTGAAAAGCTCTAGAAGGCTGTGCAGAGTCTGAACTGGAAAACACAAGGTGTGACTTAGTGCACCATGAATTCTGTCATGACTGGGGCACAGAGAGCAACAGGTGAGATCTGCATGAGACCTTCTAGAGAGGATCACAGAAGGTGACTGGCCTGAGGGCCGCCTACCCAGCACCATGACGCACTATGGCTCTGATTGTCTTTGTCAGCCACAGGAAGTCCCAGGACACCTACTGCAAACACTAGGTTCAGCATTTTGCTCAATGCACTGTTGTGGTTTGAATGTAAAGTGTCCCCCATCCCCCCAAAAGCTCATGTGTTTGACACACTTGGTGCCCAGTTGGTAGTGCTGCTTCAAAAGGTTCAGGAAACTTTATAGAGTCTTCCTCAAGGAAGTGGGAGGCACTGGTGGGCAGGCCTTGAGGTTTTGGCCCCACTTTCTATTCTCTGTATGATTCAGATACATTAGCGGCCACCCTCCCGCTCCTGCAAACAGCCTTCCCCACCATGATGGACTGTGTCCCCTCAAACTGTGAGCCAGAATAGGCCCTTCCTCCCTCAGGACATGCTTTCACAGCAACAGGAAACATGATTGAGTAACACTCATTCCACCCTAAAGACAGACTTCACATCCCCACACAGTGCTGGCACAGCCGGTGATGATGCCAACATGCCAGAAGGAAGGCAGGCAGTGAGGAGGGAGTCAGGTACAAGGTGATTTCATTCTTTGCTAAAGACCAACTGGTAGCCATGGTGTACAACTCCCACACACAGTGTTCCAACCCAAAAGGCCTTCAGCCACCACCTGCCCAAGGATATTTCCTTTCTTGAAATTAAGGAGCCTGCCCCCATGTCACCTGGGGCAGCCCAGTGTTCTCTCAACACACAACTCTCTGCAGAGTCAAAGAGTCCTCCCAGCAAGTTCTGAAGAAAGGTGCCTCATCATCTGCAGAGCCTCTAATAGGTAAAAGCTCTAAATTACTCAACTAAATAAGATGGCGGTAAGTAACAGTATAAAAATACAAAGACTTAAAAAGTGTTCAGTGCCAAATGAGGCACCAATAGGCACTTTAAAACTGTATGTATTCTCAACATAGTGATGCATGCCTGCAATCCTGGCACTCAGGAAGCTGAGGCAAGCAGATTGCTACAAATCTGAGGTTAGCCTAGATGACATAGTGAGATGTCAGAATGAACTACAGCACCCTTAAAGTGTATGTACTGCTTCCTGCCCCCTTTAAAGGTTTATCATTTGTTGTTATTTTGGTTTTTGTTTTGAGACAAGGTCTCCCTGTGGCCTCAGCTGGCACTCACTATATAGACAAGGCTGGCATTGATGTCACCAAGATCCAACTGCCTCTGCCTCCTGAGTGCTGGGATTAAAGGCATACACCACCATGCCTGGCAGCTTTATCATTTTGATTTGTGTGTGTGATCTGCCCAAACATTTCATATGTATGCGTTCTGGCAAGTTCATGCCACCCCACATGTGTCTAGAGGTCAAAAGACAACCTCAGGAGCTAGTCCACACCTTCTACTTTGTTTTTTGTTTGTTTTGTTTATTTTCTTTTGTTTTGTTGAGGCAGGGTTTCACTGTAGCCCCAGCTGTTACAGAACTTGCTATGTAGATCAGGCTGACCTGGCTCTCATAAAGATCTGCCTGCCTCTGCCTCCCAGGTGCTGGGATTAAAGGCTTGTGCTGCCATCTCCGGCCCTCTAGCTTGTTTGGAAGCAGGGTCTCTGTTGTGTCTGTCAGGATGGCCCCTGAGCTTCCAGGGACTCTCCTGTCTCCCTTCCCATCTCTCCATAAATGCTGGAAAGGGATTATGGATGTTCATGCTAGGCTTTAAATTTTCTTATTTACTTTTATTTTATGTGTACAAGTGATTTACCTGCATGTACGTAACTGTACCCATGAGTGCAACACGTGGAGACCAGAAGAGGGTGTTGGCTCTCCTGAAACAGAAGTTACAGATAGTTGTCACCTGCCATGAGGGTTCTGGAAACTGAACCTGAGTCCTCTGTAAGAGTAGACAGTGCTCTTTCAACCACTGAGCCAGCTCCTGTGTGTGTGTATGTGTGTATGTGTGTGTATGCACATGTGTATGTGCATGCCACTTGTGAGACTGGATTCTCTCCTTTACCATTTGGGTCCCTGGGATTGAACTCAAATCCTCAGACTTGGCAGCAAGTGCCTTTATCCACTGAACTATCTCTCCAGATCCCTCTGCACCCAACTTCTACATGGGTCCTAGGGATTCTAGCTCAAATGCTCCAAGCCATTTGCTTCATAATTTCAGAAGATTATGCATTTCATGGTACAAACTCAACGTAAGGATCCAAATATGAGCACGAGACTAAGACAGCATGGGCGAGGACAGCGCAGAGGTCTGAGCAGAGACCACCACAACAGTGCAACTCTGGCCTTGCTGAATCTCACTGCCTCTAACACAAAGCTCATTGATGAGAAACAATGCCGATAAATGTGAACTTTTAATACCTGGTAAAGGCTGGGTTGTGTTCTGTCATCGCAACAAGCAGCTTCAGAGCGTAGGCAGGTACTGGGTCAGGCTCCAAGAGAACGTGTTCATACCTGAGGGATAAACCACCAGAAAATACTCAGTAGCTCTCTTCACTTGTGGACCCTGAACAACAAACACAGCAAGCAGTCTACCATGAGAAAACATCTCAGGCAAAGCATGAACTGATGACCTGCCAGACTGCACAGAGCCCAGGAAGCTGTGAGACACTGCTGCTGACCTACTCCAGGGGATACTGATAAGGGGAATGTTAGAGTCGAGCTGGGCATCGAGTGAGAGACCAGTGACTGTGAGGAGTCTTTGTGTGGCATCTCTGAGGACATCCCATATGCAGGCTCAGTGGAGGGCTGGGTACCAGCTGTTGTACATGGCTGTGTTCATGGCTAAGATGTAGCCTGGCAACACAGTGAATACGTGCAGCTCAGTCTTAAGGGAAAAGGAGGAAGGCAGGAGACAAAAAAATTCCACACGCAAATTCCCTGGTACACAGGCACTGGAGGGCTTTGGCACTCGGTGCATGTCTCCCACACACACACTTTTTTCTCTCTGTCTCTGTTGTTGGAAGATGGAAGATAGAAGCCAGGACCTTGCACATGGGGGGTATGCACTCTCCATGGACCTAGGCCCCCAGTAAAGAATTCTTGTGGCTGAGGGAGACAAAGAAGCAAGACAGACATTCCAGATATCTACTGAGCCACAGACATAGAGATTTAGAAACTCAAAAGTTGTAATTTCTACTGGACACTATTCCTAAGACAGCTAACCCAACCTGCAGTGTGTGACCACTGATGGAGTCCACTATGCACTCTAAATTCTAACAGGAAATGCAAGTCTAACCTGTAACAACGAACATACTCTCTTTTCTCAGAATCTAAAGAACGAAGCCTTCATAATTTACGAAGTCATTATGGTCCCAATAACTTTACAGGTCTCTAGAGAATTATTTTCAAATGGGAAGGCTGTGTTCACATTCCCCAGAGAGGGACGCTGAGTGCCATTTTGTCATAAAACCATCGCCAGCACATTTAGACCAGCATGGTTTCTCTAAGGCCAAATACTCAGCTTTAAAAAAAACAAAACAGGAAGTTCAAATGCATGTTGGTAAATGTCCCAGGAAACCAGAAGCAAGCAGCACTTTCTCACAGGCTACTCAGTCCGTAATGGCTTCCATGTCTGCTTGGAGACAGGCCACTGGAGCTCCACCCCTGACCACTATTCTCAACGCCTTAATGCTGTTTTGTGTAATTTTTCCTGAGTTCTCATAATTAACTGAAATTGAAAAGGCCTCTTAGAAGCTGCTTTTGCTAAAAATCATCAGCTCCTCCCTTGGGCCCACAAAGTAACTAACTACAGATGAAAGCCTGGTGTGTCTGCCTTCACTCTGTCAATCTCCTTTCTGCCTACATTAAAACCATGACGGACAGATCCCTCCAACCCCCGTGAGGGCAATTAGCCATGAGAATATGGACTGTCTTATGGGAGCCAGACTGATCTCCTCAGGAGATGATGGTCATTAAGACTTCTTGGGATCACTGCTCCCCAACAGCAGGACCAGCTCTGAGACAATCAAGGAGCGTACACCCAGACCAGGACTGCACCATTATGCAAACCCCACCCATTCTTCCTCGACTTAACCTAAAGCTCCAGTACCTGAGGATGAACCTGAGGTCACTGAACCTCTCTGTCTTCCCTATGACAGCACACTGATTAAGTCTCCTTTTCTCCTTAGCCTACACACAGGAATGGGTGCCTAAAAATTCTGGTTCAAAGTTCAGCTCATATTCATTGGTTTACTACTTTGTCTTGCCCACTGGAAAATAAGCTCCTGACAGGATGGGACCTTGTTTGCCCTCTTCTCCCCAGGGCCTGGTACAAAGACATGACTCAGTCAATATGGCATTTACTGAATGAAAGAGAAAAGCTTTGATCTGCATATGAGCCATCACCCAGGGCACTACAATTAGAATAGAGATGTTCCTCTGCCTCTGACAGGGTTAAATCTCAATAATCATGGGGAAAGGGCACACACACAATGAGCTCAGGCAATCAATGGCTGCACAGAGAGGGAGGATCAGTTTTCTCCAGAGAAGAAATCCCTGATAGGTTATCCCATCACAAGCGGTCAGTCCCAAATACAAGCACAAACAGCAGCATAAACAGAACCATAACAAGAAGAGGTCATAGATTTGAGAGGGCATCAGGGGACAAGGGAAGAGCTGGAGGGGACAGAAAGGGGTAAAGACTGTGCAAATATAGTACTCATGTATTAAATTATCAAAAACTTAAAATTAAAACAGTGCTCAAACAGTATAAGAATACTTTCAATTCTAAGCTTTCATCGATAATGATTTTGATATTTCTTCTAGATTGGTTTCTGTTGTGGTGACAAACACCATGACCAAAAGCTGCTTGTGAAGGAAAGAGTTTATTTCATATACAACTCCAAGGTCACAATCTATCTCTGAAGGAAGCCAGTGCAGGCATTCAAGCAGGAACCTGGAGACAGAACTGAAGCAGGGCGCAGAGACCCTGGAGGAACACTGCTTGCAGGCTTTTCAGTCAGCTGTCTTATACAGCTCAGGCCCACCTGCCTAGGGATGGCACCACCCACAGCAGGCTGAGCCCTCACACATAAATCAACAATTAAGAAAATACCCCGACAAAGGTCAGTCAGTCTGATCAAAGAAATTCTTCAGCTAGTGACTCTAGGTTTGTGTCAGGTTGGCAGCTAAAGCTGACTATGACAATATTAAACTCCTGAGAGGGGCTGATGTGAATTAACAAGATCAACTGAGGCTTAATAAACACCGCCTCTTCTCTTCAGCATGAACTGTTAGAATTGAACCCTGTTTCTCAACTGCATAAACTCAGGACAATTTTCTTGGCATATGAGGTATCTTTCTTCCCCAAAGAGAAAAAAATAAAACCTTTTCTCATTGATAATGCAGATAAACTCACATTCCCAATATTCCAACTATCTTGAGAAAAAGAGGAAAGACTGAGGGAAGGAAGAAGCATACCAGGACACGCACATGTGAATGGAGGGGCCAAGACACATCTGTTGGGTATAACGCAGGGTGGGCCTAGCTAGGCCACCTGCCAGGAGGAATGTAGGAATGGCTCTCATGGGTGTGGTGCTCCACACTGGTTGGTTGTGGATTTCTGCCCAGCACCTGGAAGGAACCTGATCCACCTGGGAACAAACTGTGATTGGCTGTGGTCAGGACCCCACCCCATAAGGCAATTGGCTAAACCTCACCCCATAAGTCTATTGGCTAACAAGACCTATAAGACTCTCTGTTCTTTCTTGAATAAATGAGTTTACAGCAGACAACCATTGGTGGCTTTCTGCTCAAATCCCAGAGTCTGTGTGTTGACTCTGTGCCTACTCACCCCCTCCCCCATGGCGGAGACTGTTCAGTCCTTCTTGGGCTGGCCCTGACACCAGGACATGTACACGTGAATGGAGAGGCCAAGACACATATCCAAATATATGAAACAAAAGACAGATTATCAATGGCCAGTGTGAGTCATTTTCCTAAGCACTGAGTTCCCTTAAGATGGCGACGGAAGTCAAAGATTTCAAGCATGCTGGGATTTGACAAACAATTGCTGACCCAAAAATAGAGTGGGGTATGTAAAAAGACCAGTCCACATTGTCAGAGACACAAAACAGCAGAGACCTAGGTGCTGGGGACCTTCAGTGACACAGTGGGGCAATTTATCTCCTTCCAAAATATATGTCCAAGTCCAAGCACAGACTCTATGAATGGGGCACCACTGGAATCAGTCTCCAGGGGGCTGGAGAGATGGGACTGTGCTTAAGAGTGTATATTGCTCTTGCAGAAAATTCAAGTTTGGTTGCCAATACCCAAGTCAGATGGCTTACAACCACCTGTAACTCCAGCTCTAGGGGATCTGACACCTCTGTGCTCCACAAGCACAACACTCAGGTGCACAAATTCATATACAACACAGACACACAGGCACACACAGACATGGAATTAAAGACATCTCACACTAAGTCCTGATAAGTCCCACACTCATATTTGAAAAGCACTTCAAATCATAAATAAAACTGAACACATCGGACGATTTAAGCCTTGAACTGCGGCATGGTTTCCATTTAATTTTCTGCTTTAATTCCTCACCTCTGGAAAAAGAAATAATGCACATTAAAGGAATTTATTTCACCCAAATGAATAACAAACTAGTGCAGGATTAAGAGGACCTATCCTCAGCAACTCCAAATCTTAAGCTTTTTTTAAAAGTAAGGACTTAATTCTTTGTAAGACATTTCAGCCTCTTAACCATTAGTCAGAATCACAATGCAATTACACCTGGCTCCTATACTGTGATGGTTCAGTTTTCCAGTGCCAACAGGTCTTGGCCTGGGGTAAGGCTGCCACTCTGAAAAGCTGCTGCTCTGACTGGTCCTGCAGCCCAGACCTGAGGAAACTGTGATCTAACACACATGGTAATAATACATAGTGTGCAACCTAGTTGTAAAGAAAAAAAAATCTTTTTATACTAAGACACAGTGTGTTTTTTAATGCAAATTACTCAGTGACCAGATGTGGCCCTGCATGCCTACAATCTCAGCTGGGAGGCTAAGGAAGGAAGACTGCAAACTGAGGGCTAGCCTGGGCTACACAGCATGTACTAGGACATATGGATTCCAGAGCAAAACTTTCTCAGGACAGACAAACAAAAAGTGATTCTGTTTGATCAGTGTTCTCTGACTTGGAGGCCCCATCTATTCTGTCAATTCCCCTCCCTGGAAAGTCTGTGTAAAGGAAGACTGGCCTCATTTCTCTTACTACTGAGGTGTGCCAGGGGAGGTCTGAATTCCACATTCCACCAGTCTTAAATCACAAGCTCCTACCCCCAGAGCTGTGAACGGCTTTCAGTATGCATCAGAGCCATGTACCTGGCAGAAAACAGTTGGAGCTCTCAATGGAGGCTTGAGAAAATGGGCCGAGACTCTTCTGGGTCTTTTTGCCATGTAACAGCTGCTGCCTATATCTGTGCCTCTCTGACATGAGCACACAGGCATACATGTACAGATTCAGTTTCATCAAGACCCTGACCCCATTGCTGGGCCCACTGCACAGAGGCTTCCTGTTGGCTCCACACTCCTCTGTGAGTGCGCAGCATGGTACTTACTGGGGATGGTACTTACTGGGGCAGCAGCTCATCTCTGATGAGAGCCAGGAGGCTGCTGTCAGAATCACAGTTCGCCTCTTCTTCACCATCCCCTGGCTCCTGGCTCACCAGCAGGGTTGTGGTTTCTGAGAGCAACCGCAAGCTGAAGAGTCTCCACTCCACTGGAATGAAGAAAAAAGGCCAGGAATGAGGGTACATAGAGAGAGGAGAATGGAACCTGGGCTTCTACTGTGAGTACACACACCTGCAATCCAGCACTTAGAGGCTAAGACAGGAGGACACTGAGGGGCCCAGGATATCTGGGATACACAGTGAGACCCCACCTCAAAAAATAAAAGTTCAGAGTGAGTAACTGAGAGAATTCTCTCTACCATAGCCTTACTTACCATTCTGGCTTTGAACCAAGGAGACCAAGGGTAGCAGGATATAATCAATAACCTAAAAGAAAGGATTGAAAGATTTGGCTCAGATCTCTGAACAGACAAAACTGATAGAGTGATGGCTATGATTTTTTCTATGAACGAAGTCATTAATCGGAGGAGAGAAAAAAAATCAAAAGCTAAATTTATCCTGAATCTAAACCTTTCATGATATTTCATAAACCACCAAGCTTGTCTAACACTGGAAAGATCTTCAGGTCAAAAATGACCAAATGATGATTTCCTAAAATCTTCAGTGCTAATGAAAGCAGCGTCGGTATAGGAAGGAAAATCTGCTGGCATCAAACCATCACCACTCAAGTTTAGGATAAACTACAACCAAAATATTAGGGGGAAAGAAAGACACCAATCCCTGTGCTTGATCAAAGAACTATGACACGTTAATCTTGGCTACAGAAAATAAGCCCACAAAATGGAAATACACTACACAGCTTACACTCGTGATTCGTATATCAGAGAAATTTTAAATATAGTTTGAAACTTAATCCAAAATAACAAGCACTGGTTTTCTCCAAATATCATGAAGAATCCGGACTACCATCTAATTTTGAAATCAGCCTCGTTAGATGCGCTCTTTTAGTGGCAAAATTCCCATTGTGTTTTTATTCTCTGTACACTGACAGACAGATGCACACAGCCAAATGCCAGACTGCCATGAAAACCAAAGAGACGACACCCCAGCCAGGAAGGGTCTCCCCATGTGCTTTGTTGCCCATCAGTTTCAGCTTGTCATAGTACACTTATTTTTATTTAATTTTATTATTTTTGATGATGATTGTGCGTGCGTGTGTGTGTGTGTGTGTGTGTGTGTGTGTGTGTGTGTGTTTGGATATGGGCCCGTAAGTACACGTGCCTGAGGTCAGAGGTGCCAGATGTTCCTACAGCTGGAATTGAGGCAATTATGAGTTGCCCAGTGTGAGTATGGGAACTGGACCCTCTGCAATAGCAGTAGGAACTCTTAACTGCCAAGCCATCTCGCCAGTCTAGAATTGTAAGGATCCGAAGAGCCAAAGACATTTAGAGGTGCTCTCTTTTAATCAGTGACGTGATGACTGGAGGTGCCTGTTCCGCTGAAGTATTTTGAGAACTGGAACTTTCCAGTTATCTCAAAAGCAAAAACTACACAGCAGGGAGAAATATTTCATATTAATAGCACTCATGTTTTTCCTGGGGAGATGTGAACATTTGCTCATCCCAGACAGGGCAGTGATGAGAAACCAAAGAAACAATTCTGCCCAAGTCTAGCTTGGTGAAGCAATGAGTTTACTGGGATTATCTATAGAATCCTGGGTGAGTAGTTACTTAGAACTGTATAGATGACCGTAAACAGCTGCATCACTAAGAAGTCCTATCCCAGTCTGACTGATAACCTCCCCATAGCTTCAGAGATGATGTCCCTTTCAGTGAACCTTCCACAACCACAAGGCTACATGCAGCTCAGTAGAATTACTTATGGCTGAAAGATAGATGCAGGAAGGAGTGGCTAAGTTGCAGGTGAGGGTTCACAGACCCTCCCCACCCCCTCTTGAGGGTTTGCTTGTGTGGCAGCAGCTGATTAAGGTACCAATAGCTGCTATGCAGAGAGGACAGTATTCCACAAAAACCTGTTGACACCATCAACACCTACCTTTGCTATCATTGTTTTTGAGACAGGGTTTCATGTATCCCAGGCTGAACTTGAACTCATTATTCAGTCAAGGCTGGACCATATGGAAAGCATCACAATTAAGAGGCATGGCTAATACCACCAAATCACTAAGTCTAAAGTAATGAAAATCACAGAACTAAACTAAGAGGTTGATGAAACAGTGTAGAAACAGACAGGCCCAAGAATTTTTTAAGTGGCTGAGTATTACCAATGATGGAAAAACATATAAATCATTCCTTGAAGGATACAGGTACAATTAGCTATTTCTGTTTAAAACTCAGGGGGGTACTGGGTATGTAGCTCAGTTGCTAAGTGCCTGCCTCGTATACACAAAGCTCTGGACTCAATCCCCAATATTACACTAACTAGGCATGGTGGTGCATGCCTATAAACCAAGCACTTCAGATGTAGAGGCAGGAGGAACAGGAGTTCAAGGTCATCCTTGGTTATTAATGCATGCTGAGTATAAGGCCAGCCTGGCTACAATAAGACCCTATCTTAAACAAAATCAGAAGTTACCTAAAAAAAAAATTATAAGGATCAATCTAACAGAGAAAAGAAAAATTTACAGGATAATATAAAACACTGTGGTATTCAAGTAGAAAGGGATTTTTTTTAAGTAACACCTAAAAAGCACAAGCTAAAAGGAAAGCAGAGTGGTAGTCAGATTTCTATAAGTATAACAAGATCCTGAGGTTAGGTCATGTATGATGATAGGAGGTTGGAGAAGCTCACAGAGAGGGAAACCCTTTCCTATCAGCCTCTGGTAAGAGCCTTGTGACAGATCACAGTATCACAGTGGGGTGGCAGGGGCACATGCAGGAATCCAGAGTAACACACAGCAGGCTCACTCTGTTGGTAACAATTCACTTGAGGACCTAGGAGAGTCACAGCACTCGCTTCCTAGAGCAGCACCCCAATCATATAACCGAGTTCCACTAGGGCCTGCTGCCCCTCAACACCACAGATCTGAGGAGGAAGCTCCTAGCACAGCAGTCTCTGGCTTCACAAGCAAACCACATGGAAACTCCAGTGCAGGCATCCCTCCATCTCTACTCAGATAGGTTCCAGGACCTCACACAGATACAGAACCCAGAGGTGCAGCGGTCCTTGTGTAAGACGGCAGTACTATGAATGAACCCCACAGCCTCTCCCATATATTTAAATCCTGTCTAGATAAGTATGGTACCTGATACACCTAAATGCTATCTAAATCACTCCTGAAGTGTTTAGGGATGCAGAGTCTGCAGACATGGATGGCCAGGTGACTAATCAATCTGACTACATAAAAATGAAAAGTACATTTGTATCACCGGGACCTGTCTTAGTCACTTGTCTCATTACTGTGACAAAATACCTGACAAAAGCAACTTAGGGAGAAAGGTTCATTTTTGGCTTAGTTATTCAGTCCAGGGTCTCATCCCATGGGACAGTAATACCCACATTCAGGGTGGGTCTTCCTGCCTCAGCTCACCTAACCTAGATGATCCCTAGCAGACATCCCCAGAGGCTTGTCTATTCAGTGAGCCCAGGTCCTGTCAATTGATGATCAGTATCAGCCATCACCGTCCCCTTAGATGAAAAGCAAAGCCCCTAACTGGAGGTTGTTCAGTAATCCTTAGAACTGACAATGGATTAGTATGTACAATACATCAAAACAAACCAGTGAGAAAAGACAGGCCTTGGACAAAAAGAGACTGAAGAGGAGAGAACAATCCCCAGAGGAGTGAACAGCCAACAGACACCTAAAACACTCAGCCCCAACACAGATACACAAAGTAAAACAGAATATACTCTACACATCACTAGCTTAAAAACAGAACAAAACATAGCCAGGGCCTGTAGGTCTGTGAGAAGACGGGCACTCAGACACCATGACAAACCAATACAAGTTAGAAAGCTGTTTCTGCAGCACCATTCACACACCCATAACCCAGGGATCACACTTCTCTGTGACTTGCTAAGATATTCATTTCAGACCTGATTTTGGAGGCAGGGGGGCAAAAACAGAGTAAATAAATCTCAGAGTCATACTTTGTGAAAAAATCAGCTCACAAAGTACACAGACGGCAGGACAGTAGGTACTGTGGGAGAATGAGTGTAAATCTAATTATCATTTCACTTTTTAATTAACATAGCTGTTTTCACTGCCTCAGGGAGATTACAGTGCTCCACAGTGATACAAACTCTACCTCCAGAAGTGAGAACGATCCTCCAGAAGGAGCATAGACAGTAATTCGAATGTGGATGTTAAATGTGTAAAGGAAGAGTGTGAGGAAACTGAGAAGACTGCCCACTTAGCTCAAACTCATAGATTCCTTTAGCAGAAGATGGCTTCCAGGGAGGAACGGAATTGAGGGGCCAGAGAGACAGCTCAGTGTGTAAGAGCAGAGGACCCAGGGGCTTAGTTCCCAATTTCCTCATCTGGAGGTCCAGCTCCAGGGGCTCAGACACCTTCTTCTGGCTTCCCTGGAGATCTACACACACATGTGTGAATACACAGACCCACACACACATAAATAAAATAAAAAATATATGAATTGAAAAATTTAAAAGTTACATGAAAATGTGTGCCTACTCAGCAATTCAAACTAGACAAAGGATTTCAACAGTAGAAAAACAGCCCGAGCAATTCTATGAATATTCTATTTAATAACTTATAAATGAAAATGATAAATGCTTTTGAATACTGATCATTGCTTTTTAGATTCTAATAAAGAAAAGAAGACCATGTATCTTTTGGCAAACTGTGCATCTCAATATATAATGATTCTATAAAGAGAAAAATTTGAAACTAGTACTAAACTATAAATATGACCTTCAGAACACAGGACAAAGAAACATACTTGGTTCTTGGAATAGTTAATATCAAAAAATATAAAGAATATGAACAGACAAACTTTAAGCAACTATTTCTATATATGTCCACACAAATCAAGGATTATTTTCTCTATTTTCTCTGCTTTGAAAAGAATACTGTGGTGGGGGATGCATGTAACTGACATTTCCTAACATGTACGCACACATGAGTCCTCTGTCAACACCTTTAAATAATATACGTACACAAAACATAAAATAAATTATGTAGCTGAGCTGACAGTATCTATGGGAATATATCACCACTATGGTCAAAACTTAATAGGTATTCAGTGATAAAATGAGACCATATGCAGACATGTATACACACACACACACACACACACACACACACACACACCCATAAAAATGGTAACAGTGCACACAAAGGACTGATTGGGCAGGTGAAATTGGGGCTCTGGAGGATGGGAGGAGTGTTCTATTAGAGCTGCTGCCCTTGGTTTCCATCATTAGAAATAAACAGCCACTAAGTTAGCCGCTAGAGGTTAATTGGAGCCACATGATGACTGGGGTCTTGTTGCTGCTTTCCTTTTCAAGACAGAGTACTTCAATTCTTTTCTAATGTTACCAATCTGCAGCTGATTGTCTAGAGATATAGTCTAGAAGATACCAACAATGTCAAGAAGGAAACTCTAAATTGAGAGGGCAGACTGGCTTTCCCACAGCCTTGATCCCAGGTCCCTGGAGGCCATGCTCTGGCTGGCTCATGACCCACTGGCTGGAGGAACAGGACTGGAAGGATACTGAAGTCAGCACAGGGAATGTGCAGCTGTCTCAGGGACAGAGAGGGGCTCCAACAGGAAGCTTGGGCTCAGCATCAGAATAATGCATCTTTTCAAAAATGTTATTAATTATATTCCAGTAAGAATTGTTTTCCATAAATCTGTATGCACTTTATTTTATTTTGTGTGTTTAAAAGCATCATACTGAAAATGAATCCACAGTTCTCGGCAATTGACTTAAGGCTCCCTAAGCACAAGGTTAATTACATTCCCTTAAGTTCAGACAGAATGTTCACGAAAATTAACACTGAAAAAATTTGTCTGTTGAGTGCCAGGAAAACCACTGTGCAGGGTTGACCAGACTCCTGTTCCTTCCCACACATGGATATGAGGGTGCAGTATCCCACTACACAGCCAACCACACATTTTGAAAAAAACTAATTTCATCAAAGGGGGAAATCTAACAGATAGGCATCAAGATAAAGGTTTCTCCACATGGGAGTCTTCAGTCAGAGTGATTCAAAGTCTAACTCATCACTTCTGGTGGGTGTTTTCCCTTCCCTTCCACTTCACCTAGAAACTTGCCTCTTCTAGGGCAGAGATTAAAACCAATCCATGCATCTAATTCCACACTCCATGATTAGAGCTTAGAACCAACTGACTCCCAGCCTCTCAAAATGACTGAAGTGACTGCTTGCTTCCCCCTTCTACACACACAATGCTCCCTCCACCATCCCCCAGCAGTCAGCTCCTGGAAAGCTTGCCCCAGTCCAGCACACTTCATCTGGGACAAGCCTGCAAGGTTCCGTTCTTAAACAGCTCTCTCAAGGAAGAAGCTCTGGCCCCACTCTAAGCCAGGCCAAGGGGAGCCACACATTCAGCCCCTAATTTGCATTTCCCATCCTGATCAGCTCAAGAAGTACCTCCTAACAAAACCCAGTGCACACCAGCAGACCACGTATGGCTGCAGTACTCTGGGGTCCCCATCAACAGCGTCCTGCAAACCACACCTGTGCTCCACTTTTCACAGTAGCATCCACCCCAAACCCAAGCTGAGCCCTGCATACAAGGACCTAACTTACCACTGCATTCTCAGCCTTCCTTTAGAGATGGTTTGCAAAAGGTCCTTACTGTAAATAAAATATAATTCCCAAACTATCCTAAATTACAAAGGCCAGAAACAGAGGAGGGGAAAGATAAGGGAGTGAGTCAGTTGATAAAAACACCAGTTATGCTTAACCTTTGCCTAAAATCCCATCATCGTCAAACAGGAGGGACACACATCCCATTTAGATACAAACTTCCAGACTGCCAGTAGAAGCCACAGAAGCAAGAACACTTCTGCTGTGGACTGAGATACCTGCTTGGTATATTCTACAGCCCAGCAAAAGGAAGAATCAGCCCCCAACCACCACAGACCCCAGGCTGACAGCTTCTAGAAGTGGAGGAATCTACTTCTACATGTGTGTGCATGTGTGTGTAGGAGTGTATTACCTACGTGGATATAAGTGCACCGATGTCATGTAATGCCCATGGAGGTCAGAACAGGATGTCAGATCCACTGGAACTGGAGTTAAAGATGGCTACTACTGCCATGCTGGGGACCAAACCTGGGTCTTCTGCAAGAACAGTCAGTGCTCTTAACCACTGAGCCATCTCTCCAGACCCGCAAACATACTTTTAAAAATAAACTTTTAAATTTTCTTCCTGCAACATCCAGTGAGTTTTTTCTAAAATTATGGTGAAGTTCTCATGGGTCCAGAGACATTTAAAACGCAGTATCTTATCCACACAAAGAGGGAGTTGAAAGTTTCCTCAGTGATAATCATGCTACAGATGCATTTCAGTTTGAGAACCATCATGGAGTCCAGCACAAGCTGAACTGCAGTCCATACTCTGAGACATCACCTTAACAGAGTACATTTTAAGGCTAACCCAACACCAAAAGACAACAAAGAACCCAGCAGGGGAAGGTGACACCTGTCTATTAGCCCACTCATTACTTAGGAGGCTGAGGCAAGAGAGTCATGAATTCAAGGTCAGTCTAAAGCAAGACTGTCTTATTTAAAAAAAAAAAAAAAAAAAAAACACACCCTAAATATTCTTTTTGCCAAATCACATTCAAGAGCAAAAGTGAGGAAATCATAAGGACACTATACAACAGAGAACACGCTGGAGCCCTTCACAATGGCTGGCTTTGCTCACTGCTATGAGGCCTTTCTTGAACTGTGTGAGACACTGATATACCCATTTGCTGCAGCAGGAGCAGAGGCTCTGCTCACTAATGTTCTGCCTTTCCAGCCTCTTCCACAGAATTCATGAAAGTATACCCTGTTAAAATACAGACCACTCCAACAGTGCCTGCTTGTATGAGTGCCTGCTTCCATCAGAGTCCTCCCTCCTCACTCAGTGCAGCAGCCAGCACAGTCCACACCCAGGGTGAAATCCAAGGGCTTTTAATTCGTAACGCTAGTCTACTGATTTCTTAAAGACATTCAGCTAAAATTTGTTTTACGATACGTCTTAAAACTGAGATCCATTCAACTCTTTCTGAAAAGGGAAAGTCAAAAAAGGAAGGAAGGAAGGAAGGAAGGAAGGAAGGAAGGAAGGAAGGAAGGAAGGAAGGAAGGGGAAAAAATGGGGCTGGAGAGATGGCTCAGCAGTTAAGAGCACTGGCTGGTATTGCAGAGGACCTGGTTCCAATTCCTAGCACCCACATGGCAGCTAACAACCATCTGTAACTCCAGTTCCCGAGGAATCCAAAGTCCCCCCCCCTGACCTCCGCAGGCATTACAGAACATGAGTGCACTCACACACGTGTAGGCAATACACTTGTGCACATAATTAAATTTTTTAAAAAAGAAAATGGAAAATCTACTTTCTTCCACTCAAAAACTAGCACTCGCATTGTGTGTGTGTGTGTGTTGTGTATATGTGCATTCACATGTGTACACATGCACGTCAGTCACTGCTAATGATCCCCAGTGCCTAATGTCCCACATGACCTGAGTGTCCTGATCCAGGACTCCTGTAGACGGCTCTGGACACTTAGGCCAAACAAGAACATATGCATCTGAAATATCTAACATTTACATTGCTACGCCTCATAGCGTCTGTTCTAAACAAGGTGTCGATTCCCAAGATGGAGCTTTATTCTTCATATTAAGAGATGTTTAATATATTACAAAGCAACTTTGAACTATAAAAATTCTGTAGCCATATTCAAGTTTTCTTTCACAAGTAAAAAGCAAAAATTTTCTAATTTATGGAAAAGTATCTTTCTAAAAGTTAACCCTTACAACGAAGGTCTATGAAATTAATGTGTATGTTCACTAGTAAGAGCAAATGACCCGAAACTTTTACTTTTCTAAGTCTTTGTGGTTTGAAAGGGAAGCATCTTCCACAGGCTCAGGTGTTTGGTGGCACCAGCTGGTGGTGCTGCTTTGGGACGCCGTGGATCTTTTGGTGGCAGAGCCCCCCCAGAAGAAGTAGCAGAGAGAGTGGAATGAACATAGAAGCCCCAGTCCTGACTAGAGCAACTTAGAAAGAGTGTGTTTTAGTTCACAAGTCCATCACTGTGGGGAAGTCAAGGCAGGAACTTGAAGCAGTGGGTCACATCACATCTACAAGCAGAAAGCAGTAAATTAATGCTGGTACTCAGCTCACTTTCTCCTTTTTTATACATGCCAGAACCCAAAACCAAATAGTCAAGACAGTGTGTTACAGATAGGTCCACAAGGCACTCTGGTCTGGACAGTCTCTCTAGGAAACTCCTTCCAAGGTGATTCTACACTGCTTCAGGCTGGCAATTAAAACTAACTGTCACATTGTGCAGATTATTGTGGCTTTCTGACTGGGGAACATGTCTCAACTTCAGAGAGTGCGTCTGTGCACTGATCGAGTCTTGCCTTATTCTGAAAGTGTGACCCCCTCCTCGGTCAGGTACCCCCACTCAGTGTAAGGTGATTCACAAGACGCCAATCCTAGGTGGAGCTGGCCTCAGTGACCCAATGAAACAAAATGGCTTAGACACCCTATTGAAACAGCTAAATTAGCTCTGTGCTCAGCAAGAGTTAATGCAGTTACCCACTTCCACATAACCAGGTATCGATCAGGAGTCTTGAACACCATGTGCGCTGAAATCTAAAACAATCTCATGTTCCCTGGGGTGTGGGTCTCCTTCCTCATATATGCCAGTCATGCCCAATAAGAGATAATTAGAAGACATCCTATGAGCTGCAGCATTAGGAAGTGGTTTTTATGAAGTGGTGAGTTGCAACGAAGCCTTTTCTATCATAATTGCGGCTGTAGTTGCAATAATTGGCACATTCGTGTTTTGTGATTAGAAAATACACTAATTAGACTTCTATTTAAATGCAATACAGATATTTATAAACACTGGATCTTAACAAATTAGCCATGAGGTTATTGTTCATTAAGCAATGGGATCGATAAGCAACATCCCAGGAAGTAATATCTCAACTGAAGACTGGAATTTTCTGGAATAAAATGACCATGACCAGCACTTTGTTCCAGTGTGCACAGAAATTTGGCCCAACTCTCTTATGGAGAACAATAAAAACTACAGGTTAAATACAAAAAACAAAATCCTGAAATCATTAAAGTCTGTAAAGGCAGTGGGGGCGTGGAAGTCCGAACAGAACATGGGACAGACTGTGGCAAGAGGAATTCCCCCAAGAAACCAACGCAGGACTTGTGGAACCTCGAGGGACCAGCTGCTGCCAGCACAGGCAGTTTGTGACTAGCCCAACATCGGGGCCTATGCTGAGGAGGTGGTTTAAGAAGCGTGTCCCTGAAACGAACATTTCACAACCTAGTCTCATTGTTCTGTGTGGGCAGGGCTTGGTGACAGAGCTGATGCTGTCTTACTCTAAGAATCAAATCACCCCCTCAGCATATTTAACATAGACTTGAAGATGGGTGGGAGTGGGGGTGCAGAGAAGCAAAATTTCTAGTTATGGCAGAATGACAAAAGAAAAATAACCAAATTAAAAACATCATGGCTACTTCTGACAAAATGGGCAAATCAGGAGAGAAAAAGACAACAAATAAAGCCATTCAAAATATAGCTAAATTGCCAGACCTGCAATTCCAGCACTGGGACGTGAGGCCCAGGCCTATAATCCCAGAACTGACTGGAGGCTAAGGCCAGGCCTGTAATCATAGCACTGAGAGGATGAGGCCCAGGCCTGTAATCCCAGAACTGACTAGAAAATGAAATGAGGCCCATGCCTGCAATTCCTGCACAGATTGGAGGCTGAGGGCCTAGGCCAGGCCTTAGCACAAAGAACTATCCACCCCAAATGTCTGCACAGGTCTGTGCTATTGGTCACTGCAAACAATCAGGGAAGAAGGAGAAAGGTGGGTGGGGCAGAGCCTCCAGGCTGTCTCTGCTTCCCTGAGTAGTTAATTCATGTGAGGAACACCTGTCAGTCCAGTACACATACACATGCTTACCAAGAAAATGAAAATTAACTTTTCAGGAAACTGACCGTAGAGTGGTAGTCTTTCAGCAAGATCGGATATTGTATCACTGCTTCAAAAGCTGACAGGGTGATCTTGATGAACTCTTCTGACGCTGTCAAGCCTAGGACCACAGGAAGTCGTTACACAGGAGGCCAGCTGCGACCAGAAGGACAGGCAAGGCCCTGGCCTGCTCATTACTCACCTATAGCTCCATCTATGTTTGTTTCTCCTGAGTCCACTGACTTAATATGACTCTGAGAAGAAAAAAGGATAATTTTTAATAAATGGAGGAACTTAGGTAGTTAATATTTTGCCTGAAATTGCACCTTTCTTCTTCTTTTCTTTTAGACAGGGTGTCCCTATATAGCTCTGGCTGGCCTGGAACTCACTATGTAGATTAGGTTAGTCTTGAATTCAGAGATCCACCTGCCTCCCTAAGTGCTGGAATTAAAGGTGCATACCACCATGACCAGTATACCTCTGATACTTAATAAAATAACTCACAGAAAAGATTAAATACACATATTACAAATACATATATTACTATCATAGTTTTAAAATGTGCTTATATAAATATTATACATAGGGGGGTAGAGAGATAGCTCAGCAGTTAAGGGAATATACTGTTCTTGTAGAGGACCTTAATTCAGCTCCAAGCACCCACAACAGGCTGCTCACAACCACCTATAACTCCAGCTCCAGGGGATCCAATGCCCTCTTCAAAACTTCTAAAATCCATCTGCTTAGAGGAGAACTAAGGAAAAAGAAATGTGAAGGCTTTTTTACTATCATAATGAACCAAACAAGTTGTTTTTCAGTCTCCAAAAACACCTGTAGGAAGACAACCCTACAGAAGCCCAGTAAAGGGCTCTCAGTTCCTGGTCAGAGAAGACACCCTTCCTCAGTATGGCTGCCCTGTCTCTGAGCCCAGTGCTTCAAGGGGCTTCAAAGGGGTACCCTCCTCTGAAACATCTGCAATCCTGTAATTTCTGAGGTCCACAGATGAGGATCTTGAAAATGTGCTTGCGGCCCACAGAAGAAAGTCCTGGTGTGAAAAAATGGTTAGTCAAGGAGGGAGAGAAAGAGAAGGAAAGAAAAGGAGGAAGAGAGAGGGAGAGAAAGAAAATGGGATAGGAGGGAGGGGAAAGGATGAGGGGTGAGGGAGGAGGGAGGGAGGGAGAGAGGGAGGAGGAAGGGAGGGAAGGAAGGACATAGGAAAACATAGGTCAAATTATGTCTACCCAAACACTGCGCCAAAATATTCCAAGGCGGGCTGCAAGGGCAAAGACTACTCCAGACATTGATGTGTATCAGGGTCATAATGGAATCACAGTCTTGCTAACAGAGCAGACACAATGCTAAGTTGAAGATGGTGGTAGATAACAAGGGTAATGGTCGTGAGTGCAGGAAAGCAATTCCGAGCTAGAGGCAGGATTCAAGCACTAGAGTGAAGCTGAAGCCAAGCACCAGGAACCCTCCCGCATAGCTCACCCAATGCCTCCCACCTCCGCCATCTCTACTCAACATTTGTCCTAAGAAAGACTTCTCCTCAAGGATGAACCTTCTAGAAAACCATATTCTCACTTGTGAAAGACAGTCATTTGTTATTCCAAAATAACAATAAAATTAAAATGGACATTTCATTTTAACTGTGTGTTTCTGACATCTTTTAAATCTCTGGAGTTTATCATGAGTATCAGTGTAGCCAGAGATGCTGAGGGATGCATCCTAGTTTCTCCCTTTTGTATATTTCCTTATTCTATCAACAACATACACTATAGCATCATTCGTGAGCCACAGCATAATCAGAAAAATTTTGAGTGTGCACAAACTGTAGTGAAAAATAGTAGTTATTTGGTATTCACGTCATCAAAATTAAATTCATCCTTTCAAGAAGAAACTAAACTAAGCTTAACTCAGGTAAATGTCACCATGAAGAGAAAGATGCACGGCTGGACGCCTGGAGTCTAAGTCAATGACAGCACGCATTCTAGCCCTCTGCTATCACATGTGTCTTTTTAAATGTGCTCATGACGTTTAACACCAAACCTATCAAAGTGTTTCTGTGAACTTCTTTACCTTATTTAAGGCTTCCTCCAAACAAAATACATTATCAGGAGAGAATGTATTTTCCCCAAATGCCAAATTTTATTACCATCAACAGATAAAAACATAAAAAGGTCACTTCCCTACAGACAAATGCCACTATGCATTTTTAATTCTCTCCTGTTAACATCCAATTCCACAAACAGTAGAAATGATGCCATTTTTAGTCAGAGCATGAAAAGTTAGCTGTTACTCACAAGAATGGTTCCGTAGCTGAACAGAAACTCCTCTGTCACAACTTGAGGTCGAAACACCTGTGGGACCAGAGTTTCTGTAGATTAGATGCTAAAAACCACCTGCAGTTTCAGCTCCAGAAAAAGGAACAGGCAGAAGAAATGTTTTATCTCGCTGAGATAACTGGGGTCCGGATGACACGGGTGAGGTCCAGGAGACACAGACTAGGTTCGGGGGACACAGGCAGAGCCCAGGAGACACAGACAGGGGACAGGGAATGCAGGTGGGGTCTAGGGGACACAGGTGGGGCCCAGGAGACACAGACAGGGGACAGGGAATGCAGGTGGGGTCTAGGGGACACAGGCAGAGCCCAGGAGACACAGACGGGGGACAGGGAATGCAGGTGGGGTCTAGGGGACACAGGCGGGGCCCAGGAGACACAGACAGGGGACAGGGAATGCAGGTGGGGTCTAGGGGACACAGGTGGGGCCCAGGAGACACAGACAGGGGACAGGGAATGCAGGTGGGGTCTAGGGGACACGGGTGGGGCCCAGGAGACATCGGTAGGCCCAGGGCACACAGAAGCGGGTCTGGTGGACACAGGTCTGGGGCACTGACGGGACCCACGCTTCTCTTCTGCTTCCCCAGAGTGAATACCTGAGACGTGACCAGGTGCAGCAGCACTGACATCAGGAGGAGGCACACCTTCAGCTGCTTGCCCTGCATGGTGGATGGGTGCTTTCTTCCAGATACATTGGCCAGGGCAGTGAGAATGTCACCTGTGAAGCACATCCAAGGCAGAAGCGGAGGTGAGAGACCACAGAGGTATAGTGACTGATGAGGTGGTTAACCCTAAGGAAGTAGGTAGATGCTATGTCCTTTTATAGTTTTTCATTTTTTGAGAAAATCTCCTGTAGCCCCGGTTGGCCTGGAACTCACTATGTAGACGGGGCAGCCTCGATCTCACAGAGATCTTCTGCCTCTGCCTCCTGAGTGCTGGGAATACAGATGTGCTCCATCACACCTTGTTCTACGCGTTGCTAGAGATTGAACCCAGGACCTCCTCCATGCTAGGCAGGTGCTCTATCAACTGAGCTACATCCCCAGCTCCACAAATACTGATCATATATAATGCACTTGCAGCCCCTGGAGACAGTGCAATAGTCTGCATAGATGTTAACAATTGATGTCTAATCTAGAAATTAAGAGAATTTATAAATGGTTACAGTATTGTGGTAGTTTTAGAAATTTTTTGTATTATTCAAATTTCAACCGCGGCTGCTTGTGAGTTTAGTAGACTGAGAAAACTCATTTAAATTTACAAGTGAATAGATTATAAATCACAACTTAAAAATAAAAGAACAGAATGGGGAGGGGAAAAGACCAATTTCCAAAACTTTTAAGATGTGTGTGTGTGTGTGTGTGTGTGTGTGTACACTTTGTGTGTTGGTCTGTGCACATGCATGCAGTGCCCATAATGGCCAGAAAAAGGCATCAGATCCAATGGAGCTGAAGTTGGAAGCAGTGAGTTATGAGCCACCCAATTTGGGTGTTGGGAACAGAACTTTGGTCCTCCGCAAAAGCAGTATGTGCTTGTAACTACTGAGTCATTTCTCCAGTCCCAAGCTCCAAAACTTAAAAGAATTTGTTACTATTTTTACTTTTATGAGTGTGTTGCCTCCATGTATATAAGTGCACCTGCATTATGCAACAATCACCAAGGTCAGAAGAGGACATAGGACCCCCTAGAACTAGAGTTAAGAATGGTTCTTAGTCACCATGCAGGTGCTGGAAATTGAACCTGGGTCCCCTGCAAGAGCAGCCAGTGCTCTTAACCGATGAGCCATCTCTCCAGTCCCTCTAAAATCTTTTACTGAGAAAATTGTGAGGTACTGTCTTTTCAATTATCAAGCCAAAAAAAGTCTCCTAACTTATTAGTAAGGAAAAAATGGTTCCTGCCAGGTTGTAATGAGACTGTCATGACTAGAATATTCTGCTCTGCATTGTTACTACGACAGCTTGAATCAAAATGAACATTTTCAGCACTTCTGGTTTAGAGTTGCATTTGCCGGAAATGCAAGGGAAAGGAACTCAAACATGCCTAGGTGCCCACCTTACATTGTTTTAATCTCTTTTAAAAATATTTTATTTATTATTTTTGTTTTGTTTCATGTGTATGAGTGTATTGACTACATGTATGTAAGTGCACCCATGTCCTGCAATGACCATGGAGGTCAGAAGAGGGTGTCAGATTCCCTGGGACTGGAGTTATGAATACTTGTTAGCTACCATGTTCGTCCTGGAAATCGAACCCAGGTCCTCTGCAAGAGCAGTCAGTGCTCTTCACTGTTGAGTCATCTTTCCAGCCCCCTATTATTTTAATTTCTAAAAACAAAAGATGGGATATAAGTGGTAATAAATATCTTTACATTAAAGATAATTTTTCAAACCAAGTAAATTTTACAGACTTTGAACTTTAAATCAGTACTATCAAAATATGTAACATGAAATTTGAATGTTTTAACTTATAAATTAAAACCTACATATTAATTTCAGCACTTGAGAGAGGGGGACAGGAGCATCAGGAGTTCAAGGTTAGCCTCAGGTAGGTAGCAAGGCCAAGCCCAACCGAGACTACATAAGACACTGTCTCAGAACAACAACCAAAATCTACACATTTTAAAGTTCTTTTAATAACAAATATATTTATGACTATAATTTCAAGGTTATTTCTTCAGATATGGGCAGATGACTTCTCAGTCTTTTGACTAAGGTCAAGTGTTGATACAGATTGAGAGAAAACTTAAGAAAAGTCGCCCAATCTAACCATACAAATCCAATATTAAGCAATTATTGTTTGATTTGGATTCCTTTTTTTCTTCTTTTCAGACAAGGCCTCTTGTAGTTCAGGCTGGTCTCAAACTTGATAGGTAGCTAAGGATAACTGTAAACTTCTGATCCTCCTGCCTGTGCCTCCCAAATGCTGGGATTATCAGCCTGGGCTGTTCATCATGGCTGATTATCAGCCGTGTCTGTTTTAAGGGGTGCTGCTTGTTAAATAAAGGGATTCCTGCACACTAGGCAAGTGCTCTGTCAATTGAATATATTCAATACACTGAGTTCTTTCTTTTTCTCTTTCTTTTCTTTCCCTTTCTTCCCTCCCACCCCCACAGAATCTCATGTATACCAGGCTGGTTTCCAACTCATTATGCAGCCAAAGATGACCATGAAATCTTGATCTTCCTGCCTCCACCTCCCAATTTGCTGGGATTACAAACCTGAGCCACCTCAGATTATACAGTGCTGGGATGGAGCCCAGGGCTTCTTATATGCCATGCAGGCACTCTAGCAACAGAACCACATCACCATTTCTGTTTTATTTTCAAAACTGTTCACTCAGATAGAACCTCAGTGTTAACATGTGACCTTCTCAACCCAATGACTGATGCAAAAGAATTATCAAAACAGAGGAGGCAAATTTAATAGTTCTTCAAACCACATATTCAGAAAAGCGTCACTGCACTGGCCTGCAGGAAAAGAGCCATGAGGATGAAGGGGTGGCACTGCAAAAGGGGAAGCAGCCACAGGCCTGAGGAGGCAGCTCCACCTCCCCAGGATTCGCGGCGGCTCCTGCACGATGTGATAGATGAGGAGATCCAGGCACCTGGACAGGTATTCGCTCCCACTCTGCAGCTCCTTGCCCGGAGAGGTCTTTCTGCTGTCTCTCTCAATGTACATCACCAACCTACAAAAGAGCACAGTGCAAACATCACCCTCACAGTGAGCCAGCCACAGCAGCTGTCTCCAGAGGCAGTCCTACTCATGTTGACGTGAGGTTCCTGGCAATCTGTCAGGTACAGTCAGCCTCCACACGGCAAAGCCAGGAACATCATGCAGGAAGAAAGTAAGGCCACACTAACAAAGCAATGCCCCAATTTCATTTGCCTTTGGCCAATGGAAAAACGCATTCTCGAGATAACAAGTGGCAAGTAAACAAAGATGTCTGAGCACAGGGGGCTCAGGATTCAAAGTAGGACCATAGGGGCCTGCCCTTTTATTGGCGATATTAGTATTAAACTTGCTTGAAGCCTCGGGTCATTCATTTGAACTCCAATTCTTTCAACAGACTATGCACACAGATCCAAAGGTGGATGGCAGACACTATCTTTTGCACTTTTCTGTCTGTTAGCTTAAAATACTTGTCATGTGTATGTACATATGTATATGTGTACATTGTATATGTGCATGCATGCATATGTATATGTGGGAGGCTGTATACATGTGTACATGTACATGTATGTGTGGTATGTGCTTGCAGTATATGTATGGGGTTGTGTTCATGTGCATACAGGTATGTACATATATATGTGTATGTGTGTGGGTGTGTGTATGTGTAGATGTATGTGTGGGGTTGAGTACACATGTCTATATGTGTATGTGTGAGTCTGGGTGTGGACACCCATGCATGCCCATGTAGACTCCCAGAGGTCAACATCAGGTGTCTTCCTTTATCACTGCCCATCTTATTTTTGATGCAGGATCTCCCACTGAACCTGGAGGTCATCAGTTCAGCCACCCTAGTTCCAGCGATCTCCTGTTTCCCCCTCACCCCCAACACTGGGGACACAGACACTCACCACCAACCTGAATTCTGGTATTGTGCTTCTGGATCAAGCACCTAACTCATTGACCATCTCCCCAGCCCCATCAAACCATATCAAACTACCTCAACATGCAGGTATTTCCAGCTCAGAACTGGGGAGCACACAGGCCCATCTCCTCACATACTTAGAAGGCTGCTACAGGGTCACAGGAATCCCCAGATTTCAGATTTCCTCCTCTTGGAAGCCATAGGTCATTCCTTAAGTTCTTGTCCCCTCTCCTCTAAAGGATAAAGAGATATATTTCATGATCCCAAGTCCCTCACAGCACGACTATCCATCTCTCCATTCTGTTGTCCTCAGTCACCCCACCAATATTTGTTTACTTTTTCGGTACTGGGGATCAAACCTAAGACCTGTTGCATGCTAGGCAAGCACTCTACCACTAAGCTGCATCCCCAACCCCAAACCTTACTTCTCAGAGAATAGCTACCAATTCCCTGGGTAAATTGGAAAGAGGAGGCTTTGCACAACACACATACAATACACTGAGCTCTTGACACTTAGTGCCTATGTAGCTTGGTCAGTAGATTTATCCACAGGTGCACCTTTCTGATTTTTTCTATTTGGAGCCCTGTTAAGAACAAATAAGGAGGCTGGAGAGATGGCTCAGTGGTTAAAAGTACTGGCTGCTCTTGCAGGAGACCCAGGTTCAATTCCCAGCACCCACATAGTGGCTAACAACCATCTGTAAGTCCAGTTCCAGGGAATCAGATGACTTCTGACTCTGTGGGCACAATATAAGTGCACTTACACACATGCAGGCAATATACTCATACACATAAAAATTTTAAATCAAATTTAATTAAAAAAAAGAGTATTGGCTGCTCTTTCAGAGGACATGGTTCAGTTCCCAGCATCCAAAGGGCAGCTAACAACTGTACTTAACTCCAGTTCCAGGGGATCTGATACTCTCTTTTGGTCTCCCTGAGCAATGTATGACACAGGTACACTGACATGCATGTAGACAAAACACTCATACACAAAAAGTAAAAATTAAATTGTTTTAATTTATAAAAGAACTCATATGGGTAAATCCCAATCAGGAAGTCAGCTTTGATTACATTAGAACAAGCATTCTATTCTAGCCACTGGTCACAGCCCAAGTCACATGCTAACAAATGGACAGCACTGGCTAACACAAAGTGAATACTGATGAATCCATAAAAATGAATCATCAGGACTTGAAAATAGCTCTGAGCATACAACTTTCTGATGATGAGCAACCACAGCAGAGTGGGCCTTCCCTCCCTCTCATGGTAAGAGAACTCAAAATATCCCAAGAGCAACTGGCATCTCTTGGGCTAGCTTTGCCCCTCGAGGATAGCGCCCCGCCCACTGTTTAAATTATGGCACTAAGCTGTGTTGTCTTGAAAACAAATATTCCAACCACACCCTTTGATATACCTGCTCTTGTCCCAGTACTTCCCCTCTGACAAATTCCTTATCTTCCTGAGAATGTCTGATAGAACCTATGGCATTTCCTCTCAGTCCATCCTTTACTCCCTTCATTACTGTATCGATTGGTCAGTTTTATGTTACTACAGTAAAATGCCTGAAGGAGACCAGAGGTTTGTTGAGCTCATGCCACTAGAGTGCAAGGGCAGGAATCTGAATGATCTTCCTGGTTGGTGGCACAGCAACATATGGCAAGAGAGAGAATGCTCAGGCCCGTGTGCTTGGTTTTTTTTTTTTTTCTTTTTCATATTCGGTTATATACTATCATTATTGTGATTATAGATTTGTATATCATTTTGTTGTTTTTTTGAGTCTGAGACATGGGAACCCCATCTGATCTAACAGCTATAATTGCCAACTTGATACACTGGAAAGAGGGAACCTCAAATGAGGAATTTCTTCCATCAGACTGGCCTCTGGATGTCTGTGAGGCATTTTCTTGCTTGCTAACTGTGAGCAGTTGCACCCTGGGAGGATGGGTCTCCGCTATATAAGAAAGGTAGTTGAGCAAGCCAGGAGAAGCAAGTCAGTAGGGAGCACTTCTCCATGGTCTCTGCTTCTGATCCTGCTTCCAGGTTCTTGCTGTGAGTTCCTGCATTGGCTTCCCCTGGTGATGGACTGCAATCTGAAAGCTAAGTAAACCCTTTCCTCCCCAGGCTGTTTGTGGTCATGGTGTTTATCACAGAAATAGAGAAGAAAACAAGAATCCAATATTCATGTCTTTTTCTAATCTTAAGTACTTCCTAAGGCCCACTTCTAACTAACCACTAACTTTAGAATGATGCCCGTCTTGACATTCTGCACAATAACTATGCATCACAAGATGTATGTTCACAGGATACAGTGAGCTGACAAGGGAACATTACTTACTAAGAGAGCTCACATTTTGTTGAAAAAGATAAAATGTGGAAACATTTGGGTGCAGCATCTTTAAATACTTCAATAGTTCTACAAATCTGCAAATCATATTTCTCAGTGTTCTACTGTGGGACCTGGGCCTATTGCATAAGGCATTGAGCGGGCACTGTGTTCCTGGAGACCCTGAAGGGATGGCAGGTGTCCCGGCCTGTTCTGCCTGAAGCTATAACCTAGGTGCCAGGAAGCCACTGCAGATACGACTTCCTCGTTCCTCAGCAGTTGCTTAATCTCCTTTTTCCCCCTATAAAGATCACCCCAGACCAAAATCAGGTTTGGGGGTTTTGTTTCCTCGTTCCTAATTTCTACATCAGCCCTACAACCTTCCCACCTTTACCTAAAGACCCCACCTTTAACTTTCCCACCTTCTGAAATGGCCAGAAAGATCTCCCTATATAAACCCCTGCCTTGGTTTCTCCGTTCTCTGGGACAGCTGGAGCCTAACTGCCATGCTGGGAACAGAGACCCACCCACATTCTATAAATATCAAGTTAAGATGATCAACACTGTGGGGGCTAGAGAGATGGCTCAGTGGTTAAGAGTACTGGCTGCTCTTGAAGAGGACCCAGGTTTGATTCTCAGCAACCACATGACGGCTAACAACAATCCATAACTCCAGTTCCAGGGGAGCTGACACCCTCTTCTAACCCCTGTGAGCACTGTATAACATGGGTATATTTACATACATGCAGACAATACACCCATACACACAAAATTAAAATAATATTTATTTTTAAAAAGATAACACTAAGAGATAATCCAAAGTAAACCGCAGATGAGCACGATTGTTGTTCGTCCCCCAGCTGCCTCTCCAGGATGCCTTCTCCCCATGGCTTTACCCCCTCCTGATCTCCTCCACTGACCGGAGTGGTTCATAACTACTGACTCTCCCAGCACTCCTCCTCTCCTGTCACGGAGTCTTCCTGCTCACAGACTCCTCCCTCCTCACCCTAGTCTCATCTCTCTGCCTTCTCATGTGCCCTCCTGCCACACGTCGTGCTTCTGGGCCAAACTCAACTCACCTCTAGTGCTCAGGCTGCCTACAGCTAAGGGTGCTCAATGTGTCCAAGAATAATGTCAGTTTATCTATTTAATAAATATCGAGTGTGGTGCAGGTCTATAATCCCAGCACTTGGGAGAAACAAGCAGGAGGAGCAGAAGTTCAAAGCCATCTTCCACTGCACACTGGGTTTGAGGCCAGCCTGGACTATATGAAATCGTGTCTTAAAAAAAGAAAAAAATCTAATAAAATAAATATTGACAGTGTCTACTACATGCATGGCATGTCTCTAGCCTTTTTTCACTTTGGTTAGTCTTCACTGTCAACTTGACTGGATGCAGAATAACTCAGTAAAAGTGCCTCTGTATGTCTGTGAGGACATTCCAGGAGGAGATTAAATGAGGGAGTAAAACTCACCCTTAGTGTGGGTGGCACAGTCCCACAGGCTGGGATTCTGAGCTGAATGAAGAAGAAAAAAATGAGAAAGTTAGCTGAGCACCAACCAGCTTTCCTTGTCCTCTGCTTCCTGGTCTGCCCAGAGGTGAGAAGCCCTGGCCCTACACTCCCGTGAGGGGCCGCGGTCACACACTACCCCCAGTGAGGGGCCCTGGCCTTAAACTCCCTCCAGTGAGGGTCCTGGTCAGACATTCCCGTTGCCTTCCCTGACATGATGGGCCGTACCCGACTGTGAGCCAAAACAAATCCTTCTTCTCGACTTCCCTTAAGTTACTGCTGCAGCATTACCACACCACGTTACAGTTTTACCTGAAATAAACAGCCTGAATTTTTAAGAGTGTGGCTGAACTCAGAGGACACCTGTTCCCCAGATGGCTCTTGAAACTGTGTTGTGGAACTGTGCTCCTGAGTCAGGCTTCACCCATACTTTCATTTCAATTCACCATTTCTCCAGCTTCAGTTGGGGAACTAGAAACTTCAAACCACCCTTCTCAAACTATTTGCCCTAACCCTAACCCTAGAACATCTCAGACACATAATCTTCATGAAGATGCATGTGCTGCCTTTCATCACTTTGATATGTTAATCCTCAAGCACACTCACATTTATCCCTTATCTTTGGGTGGAACAGCAAACTGAGGTTCCAAGGAATCAAGGTCAGGTGCCCAGGTCATAAGAGCACATAGATCAGTGAGTTTGCCAAGGTTAATTAAAAATCATTAGTGCAGATTCTGTCCACTTTATAAGTCATTCCTACAACGTCTATCTAGCAAGGCGACATAGTGGGAAGGAAAAGGCCGCAGAGAGAGGAAAGGAGTGGGAAGGGGAACGTTCACACTCCTTGCTGAACTTCACCCTGGCTCCCCGACAATGCAGCCACAGTCCTTTCTCCCCCATTCTTTTCCTTCTGGAACAACCTTGCTCCCTCTGATTCCTTCTAACCTCTCTGTGCCCATCAGTGACTATCCCTGCCTGCTTGCCTGCGTCCTCTGCAAACCATCTCATGGGGCATGTGTGGCTGCAATACAATGTCATTTTGGGACACCTGACCCATCTGGCCCCATGGACAGCTTTTCTCTGGCTCCTTGCTGGAGCCAGACACTATTTCCAGAGAATCAGGACTCCTCACCCTGCTCTGCCTCCATTCCACTCTGAGCCCATCTTTATCTGTCTACTGCACATTCTTTAACTTGTAATTCTTGTATTCCATTCAGGAACAATTTTCTTTAAATATGGGAATTGGTTTTTTTTTCTCTTCCATCTCCCTGCCAGAATCCTCAGCAAATTCCTCCTCCAATTCAACACTTTCATTTCTAATTAAAAGCTTTTGTCTCCCAGCTTATGGTGGCCCAGTGATAAATGGACTTGGCCCAAATTCAAACTACAGTGATTCCAGCATTATCTGTAGCCCAGCTCTTGGATTGGTTCTTTACCTCATAAATGTAGTTGGAAGAGACATACTTAGCAGCTAACAGAATGCATATACTAGCTAACTGACCTGACATGTGAAGATTAGTTACAATGAGAAAGGATGGACAAGTCTGTAATGTTCCCTCGGTACCAAAACAATAAATCATATCAATACAAAACAAATCACAGAAATTAGTGTTATAATGATATGCTAAAAGACCTAGAAATGGTAATATCTATTACATCTTTACAGAGTCTTTAAGGAGTGTCTAACCCATGACCCACCCTCAAGCCACACGTAGCCCAGGATAGTTAATGATGGTATGAAATCATGCAAAATAAATGTACATGTGCTCTCACAAACCATAGGTCTCTGGTTGGCCACCTTTGTATTTAATATGTGGCACAAGACATTTTTTTATTCAACGTGGTCCAAGGAGGACAAAAGGCAGGAAACTCCTGTATCCAACAGACAACAGTCTTAGGAGATGACTATATCTGAACAATGTCAGGGGATTAACCAAAACGAAGCTAAGATTTAACATGTAAAATCTCCACTGGCGTGGGGGGGGGGAGCGCGGAGGGGGGTTCAACAGTTACGAGCACTTCCCACTCTCGCAGAGGACCCAGGTTAATTTCCCAGCACACATATGGTGGCTCAGAATTATCTGTAACTCTAGTTCCAGGAGATCTGACACCCTTTTTTTACCTCAGTGGGCACCAGCGACACATGTAGTATATACATACATGCAGGCCAGACGCTCATACATGTAAAACAAAAATTAAATTTTAAAAATCTCCACTGGAGTAAATCATCATGGTCCTGACATATAGTTGCTTTATTCCCCTGTATCAGGAGAACACCAGCACAAAAAGGACTATCTGCTTGGACCTGCTGTTATTCACCACAGCAAATAGTCAAGTTCATAGCCTTGCTGCAGAGCCCTGTCAGCCTCCAGCTCTGGGCAGCAAAACATTTGTAAGGATCTGTTCCTGAGCATCCCATTTGTACATCATTTGATGATCTTAATCAACTGGACCTGAGAAAGAGTCCACGGCAAAGATTTCTGCAGGATTACTAAGACAGATGTAACAGAGACGAGCTGCATATAAACTCAGGGACTTAAAGCCGCAGTGAGGTTTCTGGGACTCCTGTCCTAGGGCAGAGCTCATTCACGCATGTCTCTGCCTACTGCCACCAAAGAGACAATGGAGGGTGAGACCTTGGGAAGCTAGGAGGTGGGGACCTGGTACCTTTGTGAGTATCCTCTTGCTTTCCAGAGGACCCTTAAAGCTGCTGGTCTTGAGAGGAGTTTGAGTGCACACATGTCTGCAATTCCAAGCTGCAGTGAAGGTGCCCTGCCCCTGGGGCCTTCAGGATATTCTGAGTGTCTTCAGCAAATGGGGCCTGAGGGACATGCCAGCAGGAGTCACAAGGATCTGTAAGCTTCTCCAGAAAAGCCATGTTCTCACTGGTGGGTGAGGAGTTATCACTGAGACTGAACATGACACTGGCACCAAGGGATCATGAGATCCCAGTTGCCTACCATTATCCTGACTCATTAGACTAGTAAATCAGATACAAAGAGCAGGAGGTCATCAAGTGGGCTGGAAACGGAGCTTGGCTAGGCCTAGAATACCCACTGCATGAGGATAAGGTTCTGATCCATCAACACACACTCTTGCACTGCCAACCATAATCCCATTCAGAAATGATCTCTAACAGTTGACTGACAGAGGAAAGCACTATACCTGCTCAGTACATGGGTGGCTACAATACACCACTAGCTGAATAAGGACTAACACATTACAGATCCAATCAGATATGACCCTCAAAGAACACCATCCAGTGAATAGAACTTCAGACAACAGCTTGCTGCACCCTGTGCTTAAACAGAGTATGCCTAAAAGTACAGATGCAGGCTGGCTCTGGGCACAAGCCAAGAGACTGATGAGGTCAGGGACTCAGATTTTAGGGTTAGTGATCAGGAGCTGAGGGAAATAGGGCAGGAAAGATGGCTCAGTGGTTAAAGCACTTGCCTCGCAAGTCAAGGAGATCAGAGTTCAGATCCCCAGAGTCCACATAAATGCCAAATGAGTGAGAGGCACACCTCTAATCCCAGCCTTAGAAGGTGGAGACAGGGTCCCAGAGCGAGCTGTCCAGCAGGACTAGCCATACTGGCAAGCTCTGGGCTTGACTGGTAGACCTTGCCTCCATGAATAAGATGGAAGAGGGATTGAGGAAGGCTGCAGGCTTTTACACACACCTGCATACATTTGTACACATGCAAACAAGCATATACACATACACAACATACACACATGAAGAGGAAAAACAAAGTTCTAGAGAAGAATGAGGAGAAACATGGAAACTTTTCCATAGGGGCGGACACTCAGGGTATCCACTCCAGATGACATGATCAATAACCACACAGACAAAATAACACACTCTATAGAAGACAGCCAGGAGTCCTTCTTGGCGGCACACCCCTAGGCTTGCACAACGCGCCTGTGTATAGAGAGGCCACAATGGTAAAGATGGAGGCTACTCATGGGCTCAATTAAAAGAATGACTCCTGGCACTCCAACCAACAAAAGGAACCAAGGCTGATCCTTGGCGGCTCCTGTTTCCTGTGGAGATCAGCCTGCTTCCTCTAACAAGCTGGTTTGTGGGAAAGGGAGCAAAGTCCTCGCCCCGGAAAACAGCTTATATCCCATATGCAAATGAGCTTTTCTTGCCCAGAGCTTCTGCCAGCACAGGACTTACAGAATTACATGTCCCATGAACACCCATGTTCCTCTACCAGGGAACTGGGACAAAAGTGGCATGGTGACAGGTCCATGGTACTCGTGATCCTCACAGGTGTCACAGGGGCTCCACCATCAGAGGCCCTCACTGTAACAGAGTAGGTACAACTTTTTGAAAACTGGTTCACAGTGCTCCCTGGGGAAAATACACCAGAAAAATTGGATTCTATCTTTCAAGATCAAGTGCATTTTGAACCAGCAATCAAAACACACGCTTTGGTCTCCTCCACAGCGCAAGGTGGGTCTGAGTGTGCAGGTGGCTCTCACATACTAGCACCCCTTCCCTTCCAGCCTCATGGCTTTGAGCTCCCTGGAATGATTCCTACAGGGAAAGTGTCCACCAAGAAGATACAATGAGGATGGCATTAAACCAGGAAGTCACTTTAGGGAACACAGAAGGCCCATCTGCTAACTACAGTGAGTGCTAGCAATTACCCATGGAAAACGAGAACGCCACTGCACAGTTTGGCATCAACTAGAACTCAGGGGATCTCTGCAGAGTCTCTGGAGCACAAGTTAGTGCAAACCTCAGAAAGCAAGAAAAGTCACTGGGAAGCTAGAGGCTTCAGGGACTTAACGGAACCTGGAAAGTACACACATGCAATGCCATTATTTATAGTTCTGTAAGTAGAATCACAGAGGTTCCTCAGATACCTAACAAAATCCCCCATGCATCTATGCTTCAGACATAAGAAGAGACAGTGCTTCGAACACTTTAACACTGTAATGGGTAGAAACAGTATTGGTTATCATTTTAATTGGTATTTGTTCAATTATTGTTTTCATTTTGATTTACTATTATTGTGTATCTGCAAGGTGTGTGTAGGCATGCATGCTGTTGTGCACATGTAGAGGTCAGAGGACAACTTTCTGTAATCAGTGCTCTCCACATACTTTTCCGTGGCTTCCAGAGGTTGAACTCAGGTCCCCAGGCTTGCACAGCAAGCACCATTAACTGCTGAGGCACCTCTCATCATATTTCTTCAATTTTCAATGAAGTTGAATATCTATTCCTATCATTATGCATCTCTTCACAGCACAGAGATTATTACGTGTGATGCCAAACTTAAGAGGTTTTGTGTGTATATAAGTTTTATGCATGTTTTTAAAGGGCAAAAGAGTTTCCAAATTATATGTAGTCAAACTATAAACGTACTGTAGTTTCTTTACTTGCTCATATTTAAACATATTTTCTTCCAGCTGTTTATGGTTTCCTTGGGATATATAATTGTTTAATCCATCTGGAATTGACTTTTGAATAAGCAGAGAAAATAAATTTTCCCACACAGTTAACCAATTATCCAGAGTAAATATTTCTTTAAGAAAAATCTTTCTTTTAAGATCAAAGCAGGCACTTTATATTTTGCTGATTTCCATATTAATAGCAATGCCATGTGGGAGGAGGGCACAGAAAGCCTTGGGAAAACTTGATCCATCAGGAAGTGTTGACGTCCAGCTTGAGCTCACCTAGAAGATGAACTTACGAGACCATCCATCCTCTGAAGGGGCCGTCATTTCTGGAGACACACAGGCCCTATTTCATCACCTGTCACAATCAATCTGTATGTGACGCCATTTAGAGAAGAGGTGGACATTTGGGAGCTATCAAATCATTTTTACCTGATGGTGACGGCTCAATTCCGTTGCCATCTCGTGCCAGACTGATAGGAGGGCTGACATCAGAGAAAATGTGCTGAATACAGTCCCGATAGGAAGCAGGGAAAAATACATGCACCGTACTACAAAGGTTATGGGGAGGTGAGGCTGGGCAGCTTCGCTCGGTCAGCAGACAGGTGACAGGACGTGCACAGGACTCAGCGGCCAGGGGAGTTGAAAGGGCCAGGAAATGAAGGGTGCTGCCCCATAGAAACTCCTCACAGAGAACTTGAACAGCTCTTCAGCCTGAAGGCTGGCTGCCTGAGTTTGCAAGTTTTCCTATTTATGCACAGTACCTGGGCTGCCAAGCAAAAAGAAACAAATGCCAGCCACTCTCCAAAGTCTATACTATTTGTTTCCAAGAATAATTTATATTACCAACTTAAATTCCAAAGTCTGGGAAAATTCCAATTTTCGCTGCCTTAAAGGTCCCCTTAATCCTTTAAAAAATTTCATTATTTATTTATTGATTTATTGATTGATTGATTGATTTAGTGTGCCTGTTTGTAGATGTATATGGATGTGAAGGTGACTCAGCACAATCCACACTTGGTCAGAGGACAACTTGCCTTTACTCACAGGACCATCTACCTGACCCTCCCCTTAATCCTTTAAGACCGAGTGGTGCCTCTCACTCACATTACTTATAGTTTTTTTCATTCCTTAGATTTTTTTTTAATTACAGAATGAAACACACTGTATTAGTTACTTTTCTCATTACTGTGTCAAATACCTGACAGAAACTGCTCAAGGGAAGAAATATACTTGAGTTCTCAGAAAGCACAATCTGCCCATCACCACACAGACAGGCTTACAGAGCTCCACATGGCAGAAGCACATGGCCAGGCTTCTCCTATCGCAGTCAGATAGGAAGCAGCAAGCTAGACCAGAACCAGGAGGAGGACAGGACCTTCAAAACACACCCTAGTGACCTACATCTGCCAGGTAAGTTCTGCTTCCCAAAGGTTCCACAACCCTCAAAATCAAGTGAGAATATCAGGACAACACATTCAAACACATACACCAGTAAGGGTTGATTCACACTCAAACCACAACTCTATTTTACCAACTCTAAAAATGAGTAGCGATAACTACTGTCTGGGATGCCCTCCTCAGACAATCTACATAGTATTGATCTATTCCTCTTTAATGGATTTTATAACAGCACATGAAAATAGATGAGCTTTGCCATTGGGCTTCTTTTACCAAAACATATTCACAATGAATAAAGAACTCAGTCTTTTCACCGGCTCTTCACTCGTCTATGAAGACCAGCACCGGCCCCACCCCGATTCCTTCAGATGGATGAGTTGCACCGTCCCACCTTCCCATGCCACCTTTATTGAAGCAATTCTATAGCAATGGAGACTGTATTCCAGGAATTTGCCATTGGAAACTATGAAGCACTGGATATCCTTGGGCATGTATCTCAGCCACTCATATTTACAGTAGCCAAATATCAAACACAAGACTGCCAAAACCAAACCACAGCATTCATTAACAGACATGTGTGCCAATCACATTCCTGAAGGCTGCAGCAGCTCACAGTGCATGAGCAGTACTCAAAAATGACTGTGGATTTCTAGCTCTGTCAAGACAGAACGGCCTCATTCTTCTACGGTCTCCATTATGCCTAAATTTACTCCTTATGGTAAATTAAATTTTAAAAAAGAAAAAAAATAGGAAGGTTCTGAGGGGCTGACACCATAGACTGCCTACAGAATGGAGGACATGAGGAACAGTATGACGAGTGATATTATAAGACTGCACCTGAAGCAGAGCTGCCCCCAGAAGTCTCCATGAAGAACCTGCTCTCCCTAGCCAAGTGACTAAAAATACATCTGACACCTCAAATGAAGCCACATGGGGTCTTCCCTCTTCCTCCACAGTTCTAGTGGCCATGGAGGGTGCATCCTCTCAGAACCATACCTGCTTTAGTTCCCTAGTGGAAGGTTTGGGCAGCACCTCTCACCCCAGTGACGATAAAGTAGAGGAGAGTAAGCCCAAGTCCCCTTTGCAGGAGGGGGTGTTCCTAAGACTCAGGGAAGCTGACTCTGCTTCCGGCCCAGTAAAGGCAGCTATTCTCCTGACCCCCGGCAGGGTCTCCAAGGGGGCAGAGATCTTCCAGACCCAGGCGATGACCTGATTCCCCACCAGGGTAGTATCAGACAAGCCCCTGACCAGCAGCAACTCCTCCCCACCCTAAACTGAACAATACAGAGGAAAGACTCAAACCTCAAAATATACAGAATATAGCCAAATTATCATCAAAATTAAGAACTACAAAAATCACAACACTAATCAAAAACAGTCTATGGATGCCAACACTGACATGGCTTGATGCTGAGGTAATCTAACAAGCATCTTAAAGCAGTCATCATAATAAAAATATTTTCAAAACTAGGGCAGGCTGGCATGATGGCTCAGCAGGTAAACCCTGCTCCCTCCACTCCTCCTTCCTCCACCTCGCCACACTGCTCTTGGGGGCCCTCAGCAACCCTAGAATCTTACAGTAACAAAATCACAAGTTCAGTGCTAGTCCCCAAACATCCCTAAAGGTACAAAGTCAAACCAGTTTAGAAGCCCAGCCTGGGAGGAAGCACCAACCCAGAACAGGCCAGGCAACTTCTCCCAGTTTGTTTTCAGTCTTCCCCAGGTCCTCTGAGCTTACACCAGGGGAATATTAAACCCTTGGTAAATTTTACAAAGTGTTTTCAACATCAGATGCCTAAAGGCCAAGAAATACCTTATGAAATGCGTCTAAAATGCTAATGAGGAGTTGGAGAGAAGGCCAGTGGTTAAGAGCTCTTAAGGCTTTTCCAGAAGACCTGTGTTCAGATCCTAGCACCAAGGTCAGGAATCTCACAATCACCTGTGACTCCAGCTCCAGGAGACCCAACATCCTCTTCTGACCTCTGTAGGCACCTACACACCTGGTGTGCAGACACACACATAGACACATGAAAATAAAAACAAGTCTTTTTAAAAATGCAAATGCAACAGACCCCAGCCGAAGCTGCGGTGAAGCCGGCATACCTGGCCTGACAGCTGAGCAGCAGCATGTCTCTGTTATGAATCAGAACGTAGAGCAGCACCAGAAAGGCCTTGGCTCTGATGGGAGTAGATGGACTGTCAAGTAAATGGATGACGGTAGACACGATGTCCTGCAGAAGACACGTGGAAAAGGTTCTCAGACAACAAGAAAAAGACAGAGTAGGCTCGAGGCTAATAGTACAGATTACAGCAATCAAACAGAAGGCGGGGATGAGAAACATCAGCTTCTTTAACTGCATCTTTAACTTGGCCCAGACCCAACATGTGCTGCCTCACGTAACCTGAAATTAGCCAGTACAAGCTGACAACAGTATGCCTGTTTTAAAATGAAGGTAAATTTTGAAATGCTGAACCATTTGCTCAAATTCTAAGCTGAGTTTATATCTAGCCCATTGAAGAAGAAAGCCTTCCTCAACTATACAACAGAAGGGGGCAGAAGTAGGTGGGCCAGTTGGCAGCCTGAAGAGCGCAGTGCGCAGATCTGACCTGCACAGACAGATTCCACCTCTGATAGATGAGGCAGTGGGGGGTCTTTAAACAAAGATTCACACCCAGTATGCCACACCCAGAAACACATGTACACAACCACTCTTACAAAATTCTTTACATAAAAGTGTAACACAACAGAGCATTGTACATGACTATAATCCAAGTCAGACAAATGCCATCTTCCTGAGCTCAGCTGTGCCTGCTTGTTAAAGATCACCACAGCTAGGTATCCAACAACACCTCCCAATCTGTGATGGGCATTTCCTCCCATGGCCTGGGGGAAGGGCTGGGGAAGACTAAGGGACAGGGGCTCTCTATGCAGCTATGGGGAAGCCATCATCCACGCTGGGTGAAGACTTTCCAGTGTGGCTTTCCTGGGGAGCACCCACATTCCCGTAAGCAACCCCTCACCCACTGCTCTGTAAGAAAGCCTAGTAAATGCATTGGTTCCCGGGGGGCACTCTGGTGGAACTGTACCTCAGATTGTGGTTGGGACCGTGGGAGGAGGGGTGGACATCATCGGCATCTCCCCCAGAGAAGGGGTATTAGCAAACAGCGCAATGGCTAGTGACACCCAGTAGAAATGCCTTTCCTTTTCTCAGACAGACCATAAATCATTTCAGGTTCAGGGCCACACACAAATAGGAGAGACAGACACACGTGGCTGATAAATGCATGAGTATGAAAGTGTACTGCTGCCGAGAGGGCTACAGAGTAGGGCTGTTCCTTGAGTCCTCTGCAGACAACTGTCTCCCCAGAATCATGTCACACCGCTACTCTTCTCTATGAGAACATTTTGATGTTGCTCTTTTACATTCATTTCCTAAACTTTGTGTGTGAACACATATGCAAGTGCCATGACACACGTGGAGGTCAGAGGACAACTCGTGGACATCGCTCCTCTCTCCACCATGTGGGTCCTGGGAATGGAACTCAGGTTGTCAGGCCTGGTGGTGGGTGCCCTCACCTGCTGAGCCATCTCACAGCCACCCCTACTTTCTTCTCCACCAGTGGAGATAACCCAAGTCCTCTGAGAACACTGAGCCAAGGTCAGAAAAAGGAAATCCCAGCATGACTGCAAGGTGCTGGCCAGGACAAGCCCCCCAGGCCACTTGTCCACCCACTGGAGCTGGGTGGAGACTCCAGGACAGGTCTCTCCAGGAAGAAAGAAAAGCCTGACAGAGTTTCTAAAGCATCCCAGTGAAATTCGAACCCCCAAAGTGATGGGAGGAAGGAAAAGCACAGAGAGCAGGGACAGACCGAAGTTCACAGACCGGGCCACAGTGAACTTGTGTCCTACTCGAGAACAAACCTTAGAGAAACCCAAGAGTAAAACGTCAAACACAAAATGAGCAAACAGTCTAAAAGTGGAGGGAAAGAAAAGAGACGGAGGAAGAGAGGAGGGGGCCTGATCCAATCTCAGAGCGAGGAGAACATTCCCAACAATTAAAAGGGGAGAGTGAAGCACGGGAGATGTAAGTGGAATAAAGCGTGCTCCGCTAGCGGGAGATAAAACAATGACAACAGAACAGGACGCATCTCAGCACACGTGGTGGGCAGAGGGCTCGTTGTCTTTTTATAAACATTTTTAAAATTTATTTTATATGCATAGGAGTTTGGGGGATGCTGGCCACTGTGTGTGTGTGTGTGTGTGTGTGTGTCTGTGTGTGTCCGTGTGTGTGTGTCTGTGAATAGGGGCAAGTCTTTTCTTTGTAGAACCCCATCAGCACAGGGTAACTTCAGGCATTTTAAAAAGGTCAGAACGCAGGCTGTCATCACTGACAGTCACAGAAATGTGAAGTTAGGAAGAACACGAATCCATGTTATGCAAGCAGAAGAGCAAAGGTGGATATGCCCCCTCGGGACAGGTGCACTTGTGTACTGCTGGCGCCCTATCTGAGGTGAATAGGTTTCAGTCACCTCTCCCAGTGACAGTCAGTGTTGACATTTCCTGGAGTGAGGTGATAAAGCACCAACAACACACAAAGGTGAGAATTCCATTCAGGTCCAACTTGGTAAATCAGAAAAGTTTCCCGGGCTCACTTATAGGCACATGAGTGACCCCAACAGATGCATCCCCTAAAAGACCCACTCCATCATGGATGATGACCTCATAGAAGCTGCAACACTGGGTCCTCTCTCAGTTAATCTACTTCCTCTATGCTCCAGCATTTCCCAAGGTCACTTACAGCTGTGGGGAGGGGGCAGGAAAGAGTAACAAAGGCTGGAATCTCAGGTGAGGGTCCTCTGGTCATCCCCCCATAGCTCCCTCATCCTTCCCATAGAGTCAGCTGTGGCTGAACTGATTTGCCAATAGTATCTCTATTCCAAGATCCATGAGATGATCATGTTAAGCTAGAAGAAAACAGCCTCAAATAGCTTGAGCAGACTGTGCAGCTTCCACTTGATCCTTTGAGGACAGTGGTACTTCCAAGCCAGCCAGCATGTTCTGAGGAAACTCAGGCAGTCTGCAGAGGCCCCCACAGAACAGATCCTAAGCCAGCCACTGTACTATAAGAATCCCAAGCAGCCTGCCAGTCCCCAGAGAACATATGTGGTTCCTAGGCCCTGAGCTCCAGCTGAGCCCCAGTGGGCAGCAGCTCCCATTCGTATGAATGAGCTGCCTGGAGAGATTATTCTCCAGCACCACCTCAACCAACCGCTTAGTGAGACTTAAGATTTAAGAGTAAAATAACTTACTGTGTTTTCCAAGCCACTACATTTTTGGGTGATATATAGTACTAGAAAAATGAAATACAGATTAAGTACACAAAAAGTTATAATTTCTAAGCAAAGAAAATTTCATTTAACAAGACACAGTGGTGCACACCTGTGATCCCTGTAATCCTAGCACTTGGAAGGCTGGAGTGCTCTACATTGCAAGTTCCAGACCAGGCAGGGCTATATAGCAAGATTCTATCTCAAAAAAAAAAAAATTCACACAGCAACAGACATGACAATAAAACACAGAAACGTCCAATATTCAGTGAGGGTAAGGTCCACTGTTGTGTCTTTTCTTCAAGTAGAATTATGCAGCCACTGCAAAATTAAAACAATATGCTTATAATATTGAGTGAAGCCAATCAAAACTCATATAAGAAATGAAAGAAATAACAGACAACCAGATGGATTTGTGACAGAACTCTAAGTGTCTTAAGATGCTATATAACTTTTGGATATAAGCAAAAAAGAAAAAAATCATATATTATAGCTGAATTTTCATTTAGTCATTTCAGGAAAACTGAATGAAGAGTAATAACTTTCACTCCATACAACTAATCACCCAGGGCTCCTCATTTAATCTTATGCAACAGGCACCAGACCTCAGGAATAACATTAATCCCACAGCACCCGAGAAAGGACGATTTACAGGCTGCAGGCACAGACTTGGTGCCAAGGATGAATAATCAAAGCTACTTTTACAAAACCAAAAATGTCCTGGGGTCACTGCAGCCTGCAAGTCACTATGCATTCAGCTTTGATTTAAATTCATCTTGTCAGGCAGTGCAACATACCTACATGTTACAAGTGGAGAAAAAGAGACAGTCTTTGAATTCTGCAGGACACAGTCCAGCACATTTGTGTCTGACATTTACCACCAGCATTGAGTGGTCCTTGACAGTGACTTCACAATGCTCATTTCTGTATGCTAACTTTAAAGTTTACATTTTTAAAATTAAAATAGGCACCTCCAAACCTAAAGATGATAGGATAAAATATTCAAAGCATTAGGAATTTGACTAAAATATGTGAAACTGCCATTACAAAAATCTTGGACTGGAGAGATGGCTCAGTCTGTAAAGGGCTAGCTAACTTTCCAGGCAGGAGGACCCAAGTTTGATCCCCAGAACTCACATGAAAACTCAGGGTGCGGCAGCAGCACTCACTTGCAGTCCCAGTACTGAGAAGGTGAGGACAGGGGGATCCCTGGGCTCCATGGTGAGTCAGCCTAGTCTACTCAGAGTTCCAGGCCGTGAGAGGCTTTGCCTCAAAAAAAAAAACAAAAAACAAAAAACAAAAAACAAGACAGACAGAACCTGAGGAGTAACAGTCAAAACTGGCCCCTGGCCTCAACACATATTCATACACATACCTGCACATACACAAACACACACATATACACAAACCCTCTTTATCAATATTAAGTGAAACAGTGAAAATTCCTCTAAATATATATCATAAAAACAAAATTACTAGATAGATAAAAAATGAGGCAGAGAACTTCAAAATTATCTGTTGCAAATCTCAAGAGGCAAAATTGATCTGTTTCAAATCCACTGTCACGGCTGCAAATCAATGAGTACGGTCTGGCCATCAAGCACCAACAGCCTCAAGAAGATTTGCACAGTAATGGTGTGATGGTGTTTACACTAGGCTCCTGCTTCATATTGACAGAAACAAAAACATGTGCTGAAATCAATCATCTGGGAATTGCTCTTTCCTTAAAGAAGTTTAGCTAAGTAGTTCTTTGAAAAGATGCACACTCATTAATGCAGACTAAAAATAATATCAAGATAGAACCTCACCATCTGATTAGCACATGAGTACTTTGCTATGCTAATGGCGTTCTTGGAGCTGGGGAGATGGTTGGTAAAGCACTTGATACACAAGCTTGAGAACCTGAGTTTGATCCCCAAAACCCACATGAAAAGCAGGCATGGTACATCTGTAATCCCAGTGCTGGGCAGGCAGACAGAGGTCAATCTCTGGAGCTCTCCAGACAGCCAGCTTACAGTCTGCTCAGCCACTAAAGGGAGAGACCCTGTCTTAGAAACACATATATGCTCCTTCTGCCCCAGCCTCCTAACTACTCCACCACACCTGCTTTACTTCCTTTATAACATCTGTCCGTACTGCACCTTTAAAAAAATTTATTATTTTTATTTTAGGTCAATGAGTGTATTGCCTGCATGAACTTAAATGCACATGTGTCATACAATGCCCTCTGAGGTCAGAAGAGGAACTGAAGTTCCTGGAACTGGAGTTAGGATGGTTGCTAGTCACCCAGTGGGTGCCGGGAATCAAACCCAGGTCCTCTACAAGAGCAGTCAGAGCTCTTAACTGCTGTGCCATCTTTCCAGTCCCATGTTGCTCCTTTTCAATCTGATTCATTCACTGTGAACTCCTTCACAGCACTCTGCCATGTAGACATGTAACAGAGCTACTCACCTGCCTCTCGCTTACTGACTTGGCATCACTTGCCAAGTTCTGTCACGTCTGGTACCGTGACAAACAATTCTTACACCTTTCCATGTACACATGTGTGTAAATACACCTTCCTAATGGAGATGTTGTGGCTGCAGTGTGTACACCTCCAGCTGCACTGGAGGTGATGAAATAGCTCAGAAGTAACAGCCCACTTACTGACAGCGCTACGCTCCTGCTAGTCCCCCTTGGCCAGCCGTCCTTACAGTCAGACTTATACCTCTGCCGAAGCCAGAAGTCTGCAACTGTCACTCACCTTAGTCTTTATTCTGTTCTCATGTTTATGAATCACCCCAGCTTTCTCCACGAAATAACTCTTCTTATCCTAACCCCTCTGCCTCATGGTTTCATTTCATTAGTAGGCTATTTTTTTTCTCTTTAAAAACTTTTTAAAATTTATTTTTATTTTATGTGTATGAATCTTTTGTTTGCAAGTGCACCTGTACATGCAATGCCTACAGAGGTCAGAAGAGTGTGTTGGATCCCCTGGAATTTGATTTACACATGGTTGTTGGTGAACATGCGGGTGCTGGGAATCGAACCCAGGTCTTTTATAAGAGCAGTCAGTGCTCTTAACCACTGAGCCATCTCTCTAGCCCTCTCCTTTAAAAAAAAATTGAACTATGATCCTTAAGAAACCTTTCCCAGTCGAATATGGTGGTGCACACCTTACTCCCAATACTTGAAAAGCAAGTAGAAGATAGAGCAAGAAGAAGATAGAGCTCTGTGAGTTCAAGGCCAGCCTTTTCTACATAGTGAGACCCTGAATCAATCAATCAATTAGTAAAAAAGTTTTCAGGGCTGGAGAGACTATTCAGTGGGTAAGTGCACATACTGCTCTTCCAAGGGATCTGAGTTCTATTCCTAGCATATGCATCAGGCTGTTCACAGTGGCCTGTAATTCCAGCACTGCACACCCATTCACAAACCCACACAAACATACACATAGTTAAGAAAACAATACTAAAATGAAAACATTAAAAAGAGGGGGCTCAGTAGTTAGGAGCACTGGCTGCTCTTGCAGAGGACCCAGATTCAAATCCCAGCACCCACATGGTAGTTAAAAACTGTTGGTGACTCCGGTTTCGGGGAATCTGACACCCTCTTCTGACTCCTGAGGGCATTGTACAACATGGGTGCACTTGCATGCATGAAAGCAATACATTCATACAAATAAAATAAAAATTAACTATATACATATATGAAAGCTTTCCTTATAAGATGGTCATAAAGACAGTCATTTAATGTTTTTAATTTTCCCTGTGATTCAGGCTAGAAGGTGAGTTACAATTTCTGGTTCCCAGTCAGAAGAGGAGAGAGATCTGTTCACACCTTAATCACACACAGATGTAGGTGTCAGAGAAGGAAGTAGTCAGAGATTGACAGAAAAAATGGGAATATATGCTCACAAGTAGAGAGAAAAGGAGACAGCTGGGCAGAGAAACAGACTGGAAGAGAGAGAAAAGGAGACAGGCTGGCAGACAGGCAAGCAGGCAGACAGACACAGACAGAGACAGGCAAGTAGGCAGAGGCAGACAGGTAGAGAGATAGGCAGGAAGGTAGGCAGGTTAAGCAGAGACAGGCAGGCAGGCAGAGGCAGACAGGTAGAGAGATAGGCAGGAAGGTAGGCAGGTTAAGCAGAGACAGGCAGGCAGGCAGAGACAGGCAAAGAGAGAAAAGGAGATAGAGCAGCAGACAGATGGAACAACTGCTTAGCTTATGTTTTAATGGAAAATAAAAACAAGTGCTCTGAAAGAAAAGTTTATACTCAGTAAGAAAAATAAGGGACAAGGTAGGACAGAAATGGAAGTTAGAGTTCTCTGAATCCTCTCCTTCTGGCTGGCCTGGAACTCTCTGTAGACCAGACTGGCCTTCAACTCACAGGGATCTGCCTGCGTCTGCCTCGAGTGCTGGAATTAAAGGTGTACAATACTACATTTGTCCCTTTTAAATTAATTAATTTCCACACGTGTGTGTTGCTACAGCTCATGTGTTAACATCAGAGGACAGTTTTCAGGAGTTGGTTCCCAGTTCTTTCCTTCTACCATATGGGTTCTGGGGATTGAACTCAGGTCATCGGGCTTGGTAACAAGCATCTTTACTCACTGAGTCAAAACTGGCCCTCATGTTGCTCTTTTGTTGGACATGTCAACAAAGGGTGTGTGTGTGTGTGTGTGTGTGTGTGCGCACATATGGCGGACATCAGGTGTCCTGCTCTATCACCTTCTATCCCTATTCCTTTGGGGCATAGTATCTCAACTGAAGAAGCCCCAGTAGTTCTGTCTCTGACCTCCCAGCACTGGGGCGATGGGCACACATGGCCACAATCAGCTGTTACATGAATGTTGGGGATCCGAACTCATGTCCTCATACTTCTGCAGTAAATGTTCTTACTCAATGTGCCATCTTCCCAGGCCCCAAATTAATACTTCAGCGATTATAAGATAAACTGAAGGTAGGGATGCAGAGTGCTTGCCTGGCAAGGCACAGAGCCCTGGGCCTTGGCCCTTGCCACCAAACCTGACAACCTAAGTTTGATCCCAGGACCCACAAGGAGGAAGGAGAGAACTGACTCTCACAAGTTGCCTCTGACCTCTACATGTGTGCTATGGCACATGATCTCACACACAGGTCTAGATATATACACAAATAAACAAATAAAAACTAAGCTTCTACTGCTTAATGACACAGTGAATACATACTGCTTTCTTAACACTGGGGAAGGAGGGGCTGTGCACAGCTGCTACGTTTCAGGGACTTACTGAGACTTGCGAGTTGTTTACTTTCTCAGTCTTACTTAAGCAACCAACACAGAGGAAATTCCTACACGATACCTCCACATGTGCATTCTCAAACACACAGGACACCTGTACATACACACATATACCACACACAAGCAAAAGATTAACGTATCATTCCACCCCTTCACTGATCATTCATTTATCTCTTTAAGAGACCTGGAATCACAATTATACAGTATAAAACAATCTGAAGTCATTTAATTAACACATCTTATTTTTATGCATTTGTAAAATGTTACATTTGAAGTTTAATCAACGTGTGACTGTGCTGACAGTGAAAAAATAATTCTCTCTCACTCTCTGCCTCAGCCTCTCTTCCTACAACTGACACAGTAAAACCACTCAAGGATTGCCTTTTCTATAGAGTGATAATGGCATTTAATAACTTAGAAAATTGAATAGCAAATCCAGACATGGAGATTGCTGAAAATGCTTTCTCTGAGCCACAAACATCTGAGTAGCATCAAAACCGGCATGAAGGCGGGGCCTGGCTGGGCCTTCCACACACGCGGCTGGGAGTGACGGTCAGTGTTCACAGTCAGCGTGACAGAATGTGGAATCAGCTGGGGATGGCCCACTGGGAAGACCCAACCACTGTGGGTGGCACCATTCCCTGGCTGGGACCCTGGTCTACACAGGCAAGATGGGAGCTGAGCAGCAGCCTACATTCTTTATGCTTTTTCTGGACTATGTTTCAAACTCCTGCAGCCTCTGACTCCCCAACATGATGGCCTGTGCCCTTGAACTGTGAGCCAAAATAAACCCCCTCAAGTTGTTTTTGTCAAGAGTATTTTAATTTAATCATTTTTATTTTATGAGTGCCTTGCCTGCATATAAGTGCACCCGTGTCATGCAAAGCCCATGGAGGCCAGAAGACAGTGCCAGAGCCTTGCTCTGCAGATGCTGAAAATCAAGGCCGGGTCCTCTGGAAGAGCAGCCAGTGCTTTTAACCATCTCTCTAGCCCTGTCAAGAGTATTTTATAATAGAAACAGAAACCAAGACATTGTAAATCTGAACTACTGTTATGAAATTCTAAATTTAAATACAAAAAAGCTAAAATTTAACAATATTACATTTAATGTAGATCCACAGCCAACATGTATTTAATGGTCTTATTCTAATCTTCTAAGCAGAATCACCTCTACTGAGCTTTACAAAACTCTGAGCACTGGAAGTGTTGCTCAGTGATTGCCTAGTATGTGAGAGGACCTGGTTCCACATTCAGCACAGACTGAGTGAATGGAGGAAGGAATGAATGAGGAGACTTTTTGTAAATGTGTCTCCCTGTCTCTGGTCCAGGTGTAAAGAACTCTTTCAGAAGAGTTCCAGAGGCATAGTAAAGCTGAGGACAGCTACACAACTAGGAATTTCTATGACTCTGCCTCATTGCTTTACAAACTCCTGAACAACCATGGTCTTCTTTACAACTATCAGCACCTTACAAACCGTGGGTATTTAGGGCCAGTCTTCTGAAACCATTAGTTTCAAATCACTCTCCAGACAAAGCATTCAACCACAGACTCTGAAGCAGTAGGGTTGTAGTCGGCCTGAGGGTCTGCATTCCCAACACACCCTACAGTGATGGAGACAGTGGTGGTCCACACACTCTCTAGCAGGGGTCAGGAGGTGACACTTGGAGAAATACAAGTACAGAGACCCATTTACAGTCATGGCAAGCAGGGTAATGCAAAACCTGGAAACCACTAGGATAAAGGACTGTCATAGGCTATAGGAGACTAAGTTAAACCGGGAAGAACATTCTAGAGGTGACATGGTTTGTGGAGAATTAGACATGGAAAGGAAAGTGGGTCAAAACAAGCAGAGAAAGAGGAGGGGCCCCACCCTATGGAAAGTAAAATGCCTAGAAAAAAAGAGATGGAGGCAGCACAGGAAGCCTCATAAACTAATCCTCCCTTATTGAAAGGGGATACTTGCCAGATATCTACTTTAATGACTGATTAAGCCAACATCATGGGGTGAACGCTCTGTGGTACATACAGCTGTTCAACAAAGTTCAAAAAGGCTCTTAAGGATGAAAAATAAGCCCTACACAGACGACAATTCACGTCACTGAAACTGCAGGAGAATCACAGTTTTTAAAGCGGAGTCGGGTGAGTGTGGACACAAACCTTTTCTTGGATCAGCCGCTGCAGATGAATCCCGCAGGACAGCATGGCAGCAAACAGCGTGAGCTTCCAGTGCTGCACTTTGCAGGTGGCGGAGGCTAGAGAGACGATGACCGCATTCAGCCCCACCTTCTCCATGAGGTTCTGAAAGGTGGCAGGAGACTGGCGGGTGATCCTGCACAAGGCCTGTGGGGACAGGAAGCACAGACCTGTCATAGAAAGGGCACTGGCCACCTCCCATCCCTTAAGACTCCACAGACTCCTGTTCGAAGGACAAGAAGAGAATTCTGCTTTACTGTCACTTATTTTGGAACAAGAAAGTTAGACATTTTCAACAAACTTAAGGCAAGAATCCAGCTTCTCTATGAATGAAAGATTTCTGAAATGCTGGAAAGTTTAATTATTAAATTGATAGGCTAAAAACTCACATGTCTATATAGAGCAACCTCCCTTTAAATAATATAGATTATTAAGTCCCTCATTTGTACAGAAAATAAATGTTGAAGATTCACAAAATAATACTATTCCACTGAGAATTCCTCTAACTGTGGCTCACTGCTTTACAAATACATATATGGTCTTCTCTCAACTATCAGCACCTTATTGAATGGATGTGTTTTATTTTTACTATGCACAGAACACTGCTGCAAATTATCTGAAAACTATTTAATTCTTCTGATAATATATGAAGTCATCATTGCGTCTATTTTATAAATGGCAGGATTAATGCTTAGAATATTTGTTAAGCTCAAACATGGGCTGGGAGAGATGCCTCAGTGATTACGGGTGCTTGCTGCTCTTGTGGAGGATCTGAGTTTGGTTCCCAGTGCCCTTGTTGGGTGACTTACAATATTGCCGGAGCCCGCCGGCAGAAATCAGACCATACCCAAAGCGGGGAGTGAGGATGAGAAAATGTAGAGAGAGAGAGAAAAAAAACAGGGCAGACTCAGGAGGACTGTCAGTCACTGAAGCAGTTTGCCTTTATTAAGTCCCCCCTATTTATACTGTAAAGTAAGCAAAACAATACTAACACAGGCAAAATAACTTAAGACATGATTGGCTTCCTTCAAAGATCTTCATGTGACCTCAGTCTTAGGTGAAAAATAAACTTCTCCTCAGATATAAATTATTTTGCCTAATGAAAACTCCTGCTTCCAACAGCACTTCTGTGCACGAGATTGTCTTCTGCCTAACCCAAAACTAGGGCATAGTTCAAGGCAGGCACATGGCCCCCGACATCTCCCCCTTTTCTGTTTTCTAAAGATACCATAACCTTTCTGATTATGGCCAGGAAGACTGTGCCTGTCTTAGGTCATTCTCTCCGAAACACAAGTCTTACCCGTCATTGGTATGTGAATGCCCACCATCCACACCCTGTCTTAGGTCAGCTTAGTTCGAGAGAAAGTTGCCCATCTTTGGCTGCCAGCCTCTCCTGCAAGGGGCAACTCTACTCACGATAGAGTTTGGAGCCGAACACTGTGCACATTAGGTGTAACATCCCAGAATGTGCTGAGGACATACATTCTATGGAAGGAGTATGCAAATTTTTAAGGAGAATAACTTAGACCCAAGATTACACTATTTCCTGATCTGAGGTCAAAGAAAATCCTGAAGGCAAAAAGACTTTTAGCTTATCTAACAAATCAGCAGCAGTTTCTGCTGCGTCAAAGTCAAATAACTATTTTTTACAGTTAACATAAATCTAAGGATATATGTTCATTATGCCAAAACCTTGCAACATTTATAACCCTCAAACCACATATAACATTTGCAGAAATCATAATAAATGAAAATTACTAAGATACCATAACTTGCATTCACCCATGGAAACAATTGAAATGCAAGTAATCAAATTACATTAAAACACAAGAAATACATTGAACACAGAAAACATCAAACCTAGTACCATTATGAGCAACATTTAAACTGTCCAATCAAAAGTATATATAGGATTGACTTAGGCAAGCTATCACATGTTCTTAACTTTGTCCATGGTTTCCTGTTTCCCTATATAAATCTGTGGGAAACTGTCATCTGATCACCAAAGTCCTGTACTTAGTCCTTTTTCTTGTTCATCAGCATTCCCTGCAGTAAAATTCTGATTCACTGTTGTTCTTCTCATATGATGTCTTGATAGGCGAGTATCATTCTCCATCGCTGCAGTCTCTCTTTCTTCCCATATGGCTGGATGCAGCATAGTTGGATTTAATTCATAAGTCCAATAAGTCCATCAGGAACTGATTCCACAGCAACAGCAACGTCACTCTTTCCTCATTCCATCCCTGCGAACCGGACCAGCCTCTCTGGCAGCCACCTGGCATTCTCAGCGTCCTGTGGAAAAAACTCAAACATGCCCTCTTCCCCATATTAGTACCGGGTCTGGGCCATGCCATTTCCCATCAATCAGATTCTTCCATTTCACTTGTACATAGGTATCCAAAGTCTTAGGATGCCACAGCCTATCTGCAGCAGAAAGACCAAAAGCATCCACATTTAAAAAATTCAAAACAAAAAGAACATGATTCAAAGAGTTCTGTGGAGATCTGGGATATAACTCCCCCTTTCTTATTTTTTGTAATTGATTTTTTAAAGCTCCATGGGCACATTCAACAATCCCTTGTCCTTGAGGATTGTAAGGTATGCCTGTTTTATGTTTAATGGATAATTGAGCACAGAAATGTTGGAAAGTTAGACTAGTATAGCCTGTGCCATTGTCTGTTTTTATTATAGATGGTAAACCTACTACAGCAAAACATTTAATGCAGTGTGCTATAACGTGCTTAGTAGCTTCTCCAGTTTGAGCAGTAACCATAAGAAAACCTAAGTATCTATGGACACATGAATATATTTTAATTTTTCAAACTCTGGGATGTGAGTTACATCCATCTGCCACAATTGATTGGGCATTAGTCCACGTGGATTAACTCCATATTGAGGGACAGAATGAAATTCAGGACATAAGCGACACTGTTTAACAATTTGCCTAGCAGCCTCCCTGGTAAGTTGAAACTGCTTTCATAAACTTTGGCTATTTTGATGATGAAGAGCGTGAGATTTTTGTGCTAATTCCAATTGAGATAAACCCACGAAACGCGTGGCTTTATCTGCTAAATTATTCCCCAAAGCCAAAGACCCTGGGAGCCCAGTATGAGCTCTAATATGCCCTACGAAACAGGGTTGAGAATGAGCATGTAAACACCTTTGTATTTGACCAAATAATTCTTGAACCTAAGTGTTAGTTGCCTCAATATAAGATTCAGTTTCAAGTACCCGCAAGGCTTTAACAATATAATGACTATCAGTATACCAATTAAAAGAAGTAGAGGTCATAGACTGAAATACAGCAGCCACAGCCCGAAGTTCTACTACTTGAGCTGAAGCTGGAGAAGTATGAAAAACATGGGATTGTCCTTGTAACACATAAGTAGCCCTACCATTAGAGGACCCATCTGTAAATATCACTAAAGCGTCCTTAATAGGATCCTGTTTCACAATTTTTGGAAAAATAAAAGCATGACTATTTGCAAATTGTAATAGGTTGTTTTTTGGATAATGATTATCTATGATGCCAGAATAACAGGCAAAAGCTATGGCCCATAAATCCACATTTTGAAATAACCAATCTATCTGTTTTGTAAATGGAAGTCCTATTACAGTAGGTTCCTTTCCAAAAAACTTACAAGACTCAGCTCTAGCCATCTGAACCAAACACGACACTGCCTCATAACAAGGAGTCAACACTCCAGCAGGTGAGACCGGGAAATGCAACCATAGCAAAGGTCCCTCCTGCCATAAAACTGCAGTCGGAGTATGAATAGTAGCCAAAATATATGCTGCTATAATCTATATATATATTGTATTTGTTGATTTTCAATTGCCCGTTCTACCTGAGATAGTGCCTTTCTGGTTTCCTCTGTCAAGCTTCTAGCCGATTTAGGATCTGAATCACCTTTTAAAATGTTCAGTTCTCCTGTAGCTATTTTTAAATGAGGTCTAAGCCAATTAATATCTCCCAATAATTTTTGAAAATCAGTCAACATTTTCAACCCATCTTTCCTAGTCTGAATTTTTTGAGGCAAAATTGTTTTAGGATATAATCTATAACCCAAATATAAATACGGAAATTTGGCTTGTACCTTCTCAGGTGCTACAATTAGCCCTTGCTCTTTCAGAGCCTGCTGCAAATGAGCATAAGCTGCTAGCAAAGTTTCTTGTTTATGAAATTACTGTATGCTATGCAGCTAACACTTGGGCAAAAACCAAACATTCCTAAATAAACCTTGATTAGACATATTTTGTTTTATTAGGACATTGCTTCACTTGATGTCCTGATTGTCCATACCCAAAAGAGCTTCCTGGGAACATATTATCGAATTGAAGCTTATAGCACTAACTGAGAAGTTTTTAGGTCGCCATTTACCTTCTCCAGGAACTGTAAATTGTATTAGTAACTTTTTGTTGGTATGAGATAATAGAGAATTCCATGAACTACATTTGCTATAGACATGTTACACTATAAAATGAATAACTACCTCTGTTGAAATTAGTTTATTCCTTAATTACTCTCAACAGCACAATGTCCTTACTCTGAGGCTGCTTTGCACAGGGTCAGGTGGTCAGCCTCATCCTGTGTAAACAGGATTGAGTCTGAAACGAAATGGCCAGTCCAATTCCAGAGTCAACCTCTCAGTGTTATATGATTTACACGAAGACACAAAAATGCCTGTTTTGCTTTAAATCAGAGTTTACAAAGGACAGAAGAGCTGCTGAGTTCAGTAACTACCAGTAGGAATGAAAACACGTGTCTTATTTCTGTTGCCATCACCTCTGCTGAGTAGCAAAATAGTACAATTAATACCAAGCACTGTTAGGGCAGGAACCAGCTGTCTGAGTCCTGAAGTTGTGCTTGCGTTGTTCAAATAAGAGACGTGGATGAGAATTGAGCTCACAGCATTATGTATGCTAGGTAAGTATCCTACCACTAAGCTACAGTCTCAACTCAGCAAACTGTAAACTGAAAAAAGAACTGCCTATTTAGTATTTCAGAAAACAAAGCACCCTAGGGATGGTGAAATTTATGTAATTCACCTGGTAATTAAGTAGCAAAAAAACCTGAGGTAATTAACAAAATGTGAGATCATGGTCCCTTGATGTTCTAGGCTCTAGCCTCCTTGACCACGAGCTGCTGTAGGAGAATACATTTGTAAAGATAGAGATTCAACTACACCCTGTAAATGCCACATTTCTTCTAGATATTCCTTGTTTTGGCTCAGCCTTAGGCTTTGCTTATGCAACAAATGGTGAAAAATCCTCCTCAGACATCTAGCTGCTTCCTTTTCCCTCTCTTCTTTTTCTTTGGGATCTAATGACTCTTGAATAGTTGCTTGATTTCAAATAATTGCTTTTGTTTCACAAAAGCTAGTTCCTCAAGCAAAGCAGCTTGAGGCTCAATCCCATTTCCATTTGCTTTTTTTTTCTTTTCTTTTTCTCAAACCTTTTCTATCCTGTGTCCAAGATCCAAACCATTCCTAATCAAAGCCCCGTTAGATCACCACATTAGTACGAAAAAAGATCACAACTTATTCACTACTTATAAACTAATTGCCTATTGCCTATACTTATACATTGTTACAACTTACAAACTAATAAACCTATAAGACTTAATTACTTAGCACGTGCTTCTTATACTTATGAATATAAACTATTTAATACATAAACTTATCTTAAACCTATGGGATTCCCAATATATTTACAAAAAGCAAACGACTATCAGATTTCTTACCACATACGTTACTTTTCCTCTACTGTACATTCTATTACTTTTTCTATTTAAGATCTAAACTATTCCTAATTAAAGCCCACAAATGAAAGGTATCTACTGGAACCTTACTCAGTCCATAAACATCGTAATACTCCTGAAGTTTTCTTCCTACTTTCTTCCATGTATTTAAATCTACAGACCCATCTTCAGGGAACAAAGGACAGACTTTTTCTACAAAATTCAAAAATTTACAAAGCTGCTGCTGTTTTACACCAACCCCTCGAGCATAAAGCATATTTTCCAACATATTTACAAAAAGCAAACAACTATCACCCTCACTCGTTTTACTCCTGAGATTTCTAACGGCACACTTTTCCTTTATTTTCCTTTACTTTCCTTTACTTTTTCCTTTAGTCTTCCTTTTACTCTGCATTCTTTAAGTGAGCTCACTCATACCGCTGTGTCCCTCACTTGACCCCCAGTCTTCAGGTCCCTGGTCCAGGCGCCACTTGCCAGAGCCCGCTGGCAGAAATCAGACCATACCCAAAGCGGGGAGTGAACATGAGAAAATGGAGAGAGAGAGAGAGAGAGAGAGAGAGAGAGAGAGAGAGAGAGAGAGAGAGAGAGAACAGGACAGACTCAGGAGGACTGTCAGTCACACTGAAGCAGCTTGCCTTTATTAAGTCCTCCCCCTATTTATACTGTAAAGTAAGCAAAACAATACTAACACAGGCAAAATAACTTAAGACATGATTGGCTTCCTTCAAAGATCTTTATGTGACCTCAGTCTTAGGTGAAAAATAAACTTCTCTTCAGATATAAATTATTTTGCCTAAGGAAAACTCCTGCTTCCAACAGCACTTCTGTGCACGAGATTGTCTTCTGCCTAACCCAAAACTAGGGCATAGTTCAAGGCAGGTACATGGCCCCCGACACAATATAGCCTATAACTCCACTCCAGGAGATCCATTGCTCTCTTCTGGCATCCACAGGCACTGTACACACACACACACACACACACACACACACACACACACACACACACACACACACACAAAGAATAATTGTTAAGATACTTGCGAATGCATCTTTCCCTCCCACAATCCCTTGCGCCCTTCCTTTCCAACTTGGACCCTGCAGAATGGCTCCAGCAAAGGAGGATGGCGAGAAGAAGGCTCGTTTTGCCAGCAACGATGTGGTGACCCGGAAATACACCATCAACATTCACAGGCGCGTCCATGGAATGGCCTTCAAGAGACGTACCCCTCGGGCACTCAAAGAGATCGAGAAATTGACCGCCAAGGAGATGGGTACTCCAGATGTGCACATTGATACTAGGCCGGACAAAGCTGTCTGGGCCAAAGGAATAAGGAACGTTCCATATTGTATCCTTGTTCCTTTGTCAAGAAAGCCGAATGAGGATGAAGATTCACCAAACAAGGGGTATACTTTGATAATCTATGTCCCCGTTATCACATTCAAAAATCTGCATTCAGTGGATGAGAACTGTTGCGAGTCAAATAAAGTTTTAAAACTGAGAAAAATAAATAAGTAAATAAAAAAGAAAGAAGGCTGAACAGCGGCACGCCGCTCCTTCAGCGCCGCTCCTCCCTTGCTCACAGTTCTTCGTTCAAAAATTGCGTATAATTACTGTCACAGAAACACATTCTTACTGTACTTGAACAGGTCTATAACTCTGAACAATAATGAAAACATCAGTGCCTTTAATCTCAGCACTAGGGAGGCAAACACAGGTGGATCTCTGTGAGATCAAGGCCAGCCTGGTCTACATAATGAGCACCAAGCCAACTGTGGCTACAGGGAGACCCTGTCTCAAACAACTAATAAAATAAAATAATAACCAAAAGATCAAATACAAGACAAGTTGTGAGATATATATCTATTCATATATATATATATATATATATATATATATATATATATATATAAATGAAAATGAAAGGAAAGTGAGAAGAAAAATTTTAAACACTGAAAATACTTTTGTTTTCTTGAAAATCTTAGAAAAAAATAAATGTATTTTACATTTCCACGAACAAGCTTCCTTTTAAAATTACCCCCATTGACTAGGAAAACAAGTACTGACTTATATAAAACCAAAATGCTCTAAAGTAAACATTTTTAGTTCATGTTAATCTTATTCACAACCTTCATGAAAATCCCAGTATAACTTTCTCATGCCCAGGAAGGAAGAAGTAACCCGAAAGCCTATCTGTGATCTGGAAGGGCTTTCTCCACAAGCCACCTCAAGAGGGAGGCCTAGGTAATAGAAGAGGCCATGAGGCCACAAGACCAGCATTTTACAGCCACCCCTCAAATGTCTGAAGTGAATGTAGACTATATTCCTAATTTTTAAAGCTTTACATCAATAGCTAAATTAGACATTTTCAAATACATGGAAATAAACATTTTCAGAAAAATTTACCTGATTAATTAACTGCCATATTTTAAATTATCAAGTAAACAAAATTCACTGAGAAAGTGAATATTTATGAATTACCACATATCTCTTTCTCCCTGAAAATATAATACCTGTGCCTTTTTTTGTGGTACTATCATACTGGGGCATTTGTTAAACTCCATCTTAACAATCACTGACTATCTCAGACATACCAAGGATTCATAAGCATCCAGAAATAGATATGTCAGAACCAAATTCCAACAACCCACTAAACTCTAGTCAGGGAACTTTTCAACATTTCAGACTCCCTTTTCTTCTAAGAGAATTACAATGGGTAAGTTTATCACGATCATTTAGAAAACAGTTTAAGAAACAGAAAGCAACATTCTTCAAAGCCAGATTGTCTATGTTTCAGAATAAATTGCGTAGAAATGTCTTTAAAATGATAATATGAAAAATTAACTCATTAAAAACAAATCCTGTCCTGATGAAATAATTTTGAATGCTTTGAAAATTCACTGGTAGTGAGTCTAAGAAGTTGCTACTGATGAAACAGAAATATTCCGTTGTTTTTCTAATTCAAATATTTTTAAAAGAACACTCTAACTGATACCCTTAAAAGATCACACTATAATCAAAAAATTTTCAAGCAAGCCAGGCATGCTGGTGCATGCCTGCAATCCCAGCTATACCAAAGACCTCAAGAGGCAGGAGGATCAGGAGTTTAGAGACAGGTTAGACAACTCAGTGAAACCTTCTATCAAAATCAAAAGGACTCTAGATCTATCCCAGTGATAGAGCACTTGCCTAGCATGTGTGAGACCCTGGGTTCAAGTCCAAGGAACAAAAGAAAAAATGTTTTCAAGCAAATTAGGATCCTCCCAAGAGTGACCTCAACTTAGCAAAATCAATCTCATTGGTGTGGCAACAGCTCTTAGAAGACCTGGCAGACCTGACTTCTGTTAATGTAAAGTCTACATCTATGAATAATGGGGAAATTTCTTGATAGAAGATTGGTCTAACCTATTACTATGCAAGTGCTGCATGCTAACCAATTCTAGGCAGCATTCAAAGCAATGTGACAGCACCAGAATGGTTCTTCCTTGAGATATGGCTCCAAAACCCAAAGATTCTCAACCCTAAAGACAGTCTGCAACCACTTCTGCTCATCAAGCTCAGTGGGGAACTGCAGAGCAGCAGACGGTAGGCAAGTGAAAGCATGTTAATGTTTATAATAATACCCAGCGTAATCTTCACTAAACTGGCTTAAAAATGCTTGCTTATTAAAATGGAGTTGCACAACAGGTATGGTACACACACCTATAATATCTGCACCGCACCTAGAAGAATAAAGCAGGAGGATCCTGAGTTCAAGACTAGCCTGGAATACAGTCAGATGCTATCTTAAAAAAAAAAAGAGTAAAATGTTGGAAAATATATTTTTAAACTAGAAAGCACAACTCCAATTCAAAATTCACTTCAAATTTTTCTTGAAAAAGAACATTCAAATTTGAATTGTCTTATAATCTGTTCAATAAAAGCAATTTTGAAAAAATAAGGCTAACTAAAAAGTGAAAGTTGTATATCAATTAAAACATAAAGCTAGGTGTAGTGGCACATGCCTTTAATCCCAGCACTTAGGAGGCAGAGGCAGATGGCTCGCTATAAGTTCGAGGCCAGCCTGCTCTACATAACAAGTCCCAGGCCAGCTGAAACTACAGGGAGACCCTGTCTTAAAAAGATAAATAAATAAAGATTCATCAAGGAAGATAAAGTTTAAGGTTTCTCTTTAGTCTTTAGAACAATATTTTGATATTGCATGAGGCATTTTCACACTATTCACACACCCCTTAAAGATCCTAAGATATGTCAGCAAAGGGGCAGGATAGGGCTGGATAAAGAAGAGAAGGACTTAACGTAAATCAAAAGCCCTTCCTGGGAGAACCACTATGATAGCTATTTGGTTTTTGACACCTCTCATCTCAGAATTTCAGTAATCAGGATTGTCAGTTACAAACAGAATTGTCCTGCTTCATGAAAGAAAATGTTCCTAGGGAAACACCAGCAAGAGCCTGCTCACCCCAGACAGGGCACCAATGACAGACTGAAGCACGACTCCACTGAAGTCTCACTTGAGGGACCAAATGAGTTTACCAGGCTTAATTACAAAGCATGGACAAGGTGTTCCTTACAAGAATGCAGGTAACCCCAAAACACACACGTCACTGAAAAGTCTTATTGCAGCATACAGGAAGGCCTCCCCGTAGCCGCACAGTCTCCTTTCAGCCAACTTTCACTTTCCATAAACTATTACCTCCTGAGACTGTGAGACCATGTAATTAGGGCATAATTACATACAGCTGGCTGAGATCTCAGGTGAGGGTCTCACAACTGTCCCTACCCCCTCTATGAGGGACGTTCACAGCCCATCTCGAGAGTCTGTATGCAGGGGTAGAGTTCACAGTTGCTTCTGATGACAGTAGTGATGGCTATTATGCTGAGTCAAACTCTAGGGCCTTCCCAAATTCCCACTGATTCCTACAGAAAGGCCCCCTATAATCCTATCCATCCTAAAATACTTTTTATCTATTCTCCACATTCCCCAACTCAGGTCCACACCCTCCAACAGTCAAAGACAAGGAGATGCCTACCCAGAAAGACAAACTTCGACCCTACTCCAGTGTTTTCTAAGCGTACAAGGCCTGGTGTAAGGGACTAAATCCCTGATAAGCAAACAAGGTCAATAATGAATAATAAACAAGGCACACTTCCTGCTTCTTCCTGGTATGAGACAAAGACCTGGCCCGCTTTTCTTCTTTTCAGCAGGACCCCTTTTCTGGCTGACTGGTCCTGACCAGTTTAGATGAGACCAAGGTCAGAGCCAGCACCTTAGAGCTATGATCTAGAGCCCTTTCTCTTTTGTTTAAGTTGACCAATCTGAAATTAGGAGGAGGAGACCTGCCCCATATCAGCAAAACACTTGGAAAGTCCAAGCCCGCCTGGAGACCCCTGTCCACTCATGGAGAGCCTTTCTCTTTGTATGACTGTGTGTATGAGTGTGATTCTTCATCATTCAGTAATGTCTGCTTGCCTGTTACTCTCTACTGTAAGATTTTGCCTGCCCTTTCTTTCTCTTTTGAAAATTTACTTTTATGTGTTTGAGTCTTTTGTCTGCATGTCAGGTGGTCAGAAGAAGGTGTCAGATCCCCTGGAACTGTAGTTACAGGTGATTGAAGCCTCCATGTGGATGCTGGGAAGCAAACCCAGGTCCTCTGTAAGAGCAGCTAGTTCTCTTAACCACTGAGCCATCTCTCCAGCACCTCTCTTAATTAGTAGAGAAAGCAACCCAATAAGAACCCCTCTCCAACAACACTAGGATACCTGTTCTCAAATTTTGGCAGGCAAAGATGCCTTGAGGCTTGCTGAAGTGCAGCTCACAGGGCCAGTGCAACTTTGCAGCAGTCATGAGAACCATCAGAGCTGGAGAGGAAGGCGAGCTAGAGCTCTTTGTGAAGAGGAGACAAGGAGACAAGGAGACAAGGGTCATCCAAATGTGTTGCCATTTATTTAATGATCAATGGGGCAGATTAAAAAATCCTTAAATGCTAACTAGGAAGCTCTAGTGACAGGGAGAATCAACATTTAGGAAAGAACAAAACAAGCTAGCTATCTGAGTGAGGTTCCCAGGAGCAACCCAGAGGAAGATTTAGAGAAACAGGAAAAAGTTGGTCTTTGATGGAAGAGCCAGTTCAGTAGCTGACTAGAGAAACACAGGGAGGGCGTCACAGGACATGGACTCCAAGGGACTCATGTAAGTCACAGGAGAAAGCCTGGCACTGGTTCAACAGGCTGTTAAATTAACAGTCATGTTAACACATCTTCCTACGTAATTATCCTTTGCACCAAGTCATTATAACCAAGAGCAGCAAAATAGCGTGCAACCAATCAAAACAAAACTGCAAAACCACAGGAGTCTGAATGCTGAAATGAGCATATCTGAACTGCACAAGACAAAAACATTTAGCACCAAATCAGAATGTACAGACTAACAGGAAGATACAAGCAGGGCCCAGAGGTCCAGGCCTACGAGTTCAGTGACCTGGAAGGCTGAGGCAGGAGGTTAGGGAGTTCAAGGTTTGCCTGGGATACAGTGATTTCAAGGCCAGCCCAGGCAACCTGGTAAAAACTTATCTCAAAAAGGAAAATAAAAGTAAAAGCAGGGCTGGAGATAACTGTTCAGTGGCATCTATGCCTGGCATAGATGAAGCCCTAGGTTCAATCCCCAGTGGCAGACAGAAAAAGAAAAGGAGGGCTGGAATGTGAGTTCTGTGGATTACCTGCCACCAAGCCTGACGATCTGAATTTAGCATCTTGGATTCCCATGGCAGACAGAGAGAACTGACTCCTGCAAGTTGACCTCTGACCTCAACATTTGTGCCATAGTGTGCTCCCGCTTGCCCACACATGGACACACACAAGCAAAAAATTTAAAATGTAATAAAAATAATGATAAAGGAAAAACAAGAAGAAAAGAATATGCAGGAGACACTAAAAATATGACAACTGAAACCCTGTGCTTACCTGCAGCCACGGATTCCACAGTGGGTGCTGAGTCACAGGCTCACAAACTCCCAAAGTTTTCTAGCCCCCATTTAAAAAAATTCTGCTATTCCCCAGTGTAGGAATGGCTTTTACTGTATGAACAGAATCTAGACTAATGATTCACCTAACCTTGCAGCCATAAAGGTTACTGCTTATAATGTAAACAAGCTCACTGAGCCATGTGCTTCTTTGTGACCTGGGCACCTGACCTTAATCCCTCAGGACCAGCCTTGCCTTCTACCCAAGACAGTGAATGAATGTGGGTATGCCTGATTAACATGTCAAAACGCTGAAAGCAGCATATTTTTTCTCATTGCAAATAGTGAGAAGAATTGAGAAGTCTGTCTGAAACTATGTGTGTGTTTTTAGGCTAAAGAATCAAAGGTCAAGATTCTCTGAGGAGAAGGGGTGGATCCTAGCTTTGACTTCCCCAATTTATGCTGCAGATACTATTAGAATAAAAGTATGAGTGAAGCCTGGTTCAAGAACACGGTTCTGGGAGACATCTGAAGGAAGAACTGGTTCTCAGAGGCCAGATCCACTCTTGGCCTTAAAACTAATGCTGAGTCAGGTCTTTTCTGTTCTCAGACATAACTGTAACATGACTCAGAAACCACACCTCTCACCAACCATCATGCTGAGAAGTCACATTTCTATTTAATTACATCTTTTTTTAAAAGATTCTATTTTTACTTAAAATCCTGTGGATATGTGTGGGCTCGTGTGGATATGTGCAGGTGCAGGATATCTGTGGAGGCCAGAAGAAAGTGTGAGATCCCCTCAAGCTGGAGAAAAAGGTAGCTGTGAACAGCCTCACATGAGTACTGAGAACTGAATTCACATTCTCTGCAAAAGCAACAAGTGTTCTTAACCCCTAGGCCAATTGTCCTGTCCTTAATTTTTAATTTTTATGTGTATGAGTCTTTTGCCTGCATGTATGTAGGTGCATCACATGTCTGTAACGCCCATGGATGCCAGAAAGGGGCACTGCATTCCCTGGAACTGAAGTCACAAATGGTTGTTAGCTGCCATGTGGGTGCTGAGAACTGAACCTGGATCCTCTGCAAGAGCAACCAGTGTTCTTAACCACTAAGCCATCTCCCATTCAATTTTTTTTTAATTTTTACTTTATGTGTATGAATTTTTGTCTGCATGTATGTAAGCACACCCATATATACATGTCAGATCCCTGGAAGGACACTTAGGATGGTTGTTGGCTGCAGGTAGGTGCTGTGAATCAAATCTGAATCTCCTGCAAGATCAGCTAGTACTCTTTAACTGCTGAGCCTTCTCTCCAGCCCTCAGTCCCTAAATTTACTTGTTTTTAATTTTTTTGAGAATTTCACACAGGAGTGATGTATTTATATTTTTTTCTACCCTTCTCTCTCCCCCTTCAACTCCTCCCTGTCAATATCCCGATCTCTTTAATCACTGTTGTTACATATATGCATATATGAATATATAGAAACAACCTACTGAATCGCTTTAGCAGTGCTTATGTGTACTTGTGTTTAGGGCTGATTACTTCAGACTGAGTAACTTCTCAGAGAACTCAACCCTGGAGTAAGTTGATTCTCCCTCCATCAGCATCCACTGATTACCTGTAGTTCTTTATCTAGAGATGGAACCTTGTGACATTTCTCCCATTCACGCTGGCATGGTGTTGCCATTATGCAGGTTTTGTACAGACCTATACTGTAGAGATTCCATGGGTACAACTTCCCATGGAAGCAGGTATCCTGGTCTCTGGCTCTCACAGTCTTTCCCCCTACCTCTTCTGCAACGCTCCCTGAGCCTTAGGTGTAGAAGGGTTGTACTGCAGACATATCAATCAGACCTGGGTTCCTCACAGTCACTTACTCTCTGCAATGTGGCTCTTTTTGTTTCCATCTGTTGAAAAAAGAAGCTCCTTCGATAAGGACTGAGAGCTATACTTAACTATGGGTTTAAGGGTAAGTTTTTAGAATACAGTTAGGAATTATATTGATTTAGGAAAATGACAGTAATGGGTTCTCCTTTAGGGTCCATGGGCAAATTTCTTCAACACAATGCTTGAATACCCAGTTATATCCCTAAAGGATGCTCCCACTTACCGATATTGCTGTTATCCTCAGAGAATCAACAGTGGAATGTCTGAACAGGTACCATAAAACAGGCCCAATTTCTCCAGTAATGAAACCCTGTGCCTGAGCAGAGAACGTAGTGCAGACGTTCTCAATAATCTTTGCCGCTATGTGATACACAACACGTTCTTCCTGGAGAGAGAACAAAAAACAGGAAGCTGGAGAGAGTGCTACTTCACAAAATGAAGAGTCATTTACCACAAGAAACATGTGTGTCTCTTCCTCGTGACCACTGAGAAGAGTTCTCTGACTGTGAAAACCCCTTACAAATCACCAGCAAGCTTGCGGGCCACAATTCTCCATACTCTAAACAGAAGGGACGCCAGAACTCCTCACCTGCTTTGAATAAAGTCAAAATGCTAAAATGATCTTCAAAAAAATGTACACCTGCACAACATACAACTTTTTAAATTATAAAGTTTTTAGAATAATCCTCTGAAAGCAGCCCTGGCTAGGAATGATCTGGGTGTCAATCAGGCAGTGTGCAAAGTCACACCAACAGAATTTCAGAGAAAGTATTAAGAAAGATATTGCCTAAAAGGGTGACCTAATTGCCCACAGATTAAAATGAGCATCAAAACACCAAACTGTTCTAAGGTAGCATGAAAGTGCTTGAAGAAGGCCAGAAAGATGGCTTGTTGGGTAAAAGCACTTGCCACAATGCCTGACCACCTGAATTCAATCTCCAGAACCCACAAGGTGGAAAGTGAGAATTGAGTCCCACAAGTTATCCTCTGATCTCCCCAGGCCATGGAACACGCATGCCAATACATAAACACACACTGAATAAATAAATGTAAAAAGGGCTGGTTTTCAATGCCTGAGAATAAAACTTCAGCACCTAATGATACAAAATTTATAGGATCTGGTATCCAATTAGTATTATCAAGTAGACAGGAAAATATGACTTTTAATAAGAAAACTCAAGGTTGGGGAGAGATGGATCAATTGGTTAAGTGCTTCTCTTACAATCAAGAGGATCTGAACTTAATCCCCAGATCCCATTGTTTAAAGGCTGGTGTGGAGGTGTTTGTTTGTAAACCTCGTGCTGAGAAGGTAGAATCAGGAGGATCCCTGAGGCAGGGACTTGGCAAATTCCAGACTCAAAAAAAAAAAAAAGAAGTGGACAATGCCTATAGAATAGCTATGGCTGTCCTCTGCCTCCAAGCACACAATGACTCAGAAAAATGACAAGGGATTTGGTGAAAATATATTAAAATGATCGTTATAAAGATAGTCTAGATGTTCAAGACAGAAAAGGAAAGAATGAAAATGACTCCAACCAGAACTCTAAAAGAAAATAATACCTTATATTAAAAAAATACACTGCATAGGATTAGATTATACAGACACTATAGACTAAACAATTACTGGACTTGAAAAATAAAGCAATTACTAACAAAATACTACCCAAAATGTCAGGTGTGATGCTGCATGCCTTTAATCTCAGCACTGGGGAGACAGAAACAGACAAATCTCCATGGTTTAGAAGCAAGCCTGGTCTACAAAGAGTTCCAGGCCAGCAAGGGCTACATAATGAATCTCTGTGTGTTAAAAAATAAAATTAAATTAAAAAAAATATATATATATAAAATATGTGTGTGTGTATGTTATAGTGTTATATATATATGTATGGATATACCCATACATATATATATATATATATATATATATATATATATATATATATATATATGTCCTGCCCCAAAAAAACAAAAAGAAATATATTTTAAAACATATTTAAACAAAGAATAGAACCTGGGCGAGCTGCAAGCTTCAAGACACTCAGAACAAGTACAGTTGGAATATGATGGGGAAGGAAGCAGAAAGCACTGAAGTAATGGGTACAATGTTTAAATCTATGAAAACTGGCACTTCCAAGCACAGTGAGCCTCAAGCAGAAAGGAACGTCGCACCAAGGCCGAGTGTCCTCTGACTGCTACCAAGGAGAGCAGGGTGGGGTAAGCAGTGGGGCAAAAAAGGGATTAGAAAGAAGAGATTTGTCATCAGAAAAAAAAAAAACATAAAAATGTGGAGCAGTAACTTTATAGTACCCAAAACAAAAACGGTATCAACCTTCAAAACCACACTCAACAGCTCTCAAAAAACAAACCTAAGCTGAGGGTGTGGCTCAGTGGCACTGTCTAAGCAACCTCAAAACCCTGGGTCCCATCCTCAGCTACAGGTAACAAATCTAAAACAACCAAACAAAAAAAAACTGTTAGACCCAGTCAACAAATTCAGTAAACACACAAGATAGAAGATCATCCAACAACAACACTCAGCCCCTGGCCCCGCCTACGGTATGTGCAAGGCCATGCTGCCAGGTGAGCACTGTCAGTAAGTCACATGCGCAACTGCCACCAACAGTATTTCCAGATGCTTAAAGGGCAAAAAGCAATTTAATCCCATTTACAATAGCATCAAAACTCCCAATTATCCAGCTGAAGTGAGGTCTGAGCATGGGAAGGTGCTGAGCTAGAGAGCCAGAGAGGGAGATGATCACTCAAGGGAAGATCTGGCAGGACGTCAGGACAGGTCCTGCACCCACCAGCTCTGGGCTGGCTTCACAGCCCCTGCTGTCCTCCACTCTAGAACCTCCACTCACAGTCTCACTGGTCTGAGTCAGTGTGGGACTAGCCAGATGCCAGGTGTAAAAGCCTGGAGGACAGAGGTAACTGCAGCACTGCTGGGCAAGTGCACGACTGGTTAGTCCTTAGTGATGGCGGTCATCAACCTATGGCACTGGAAGTGTCTTTATAGACCAGTTCTAGGGGATAGCAGCTGCTCAATCATGGGTTTCCTGAGCTCTGTGTCCTCAGCTTCTTAAACTCAGTATTCCCCAAAGAGGAGAATGGGGTGACTGGACTAAGCCCAGGTCCAAGAACCATGGATCTTCAAGGACATAGACCTGATCCTCATCCAGGGAGTATAAAGGCAGATGGATCTTGTTTAGAAGACAGATGTAATACTTGAGACCTGTGAGGAATCAGATAGCTCAGTCAGAAGTCATCTCCCTGCAGAAGCACAGAGAAAAGAAGTGGTCTGTGGACCACATATATCCTCAAAGTAGTTGTCCAGGGTCAGTGAGAAATCTTGAAGCATTGATTCCAACACAGAAAATTTTGAGAAAGAATAATTCCACGGCATGAAGCTGGAAAGATACACGTGGGATATCAATGGCTCCCAGGTTGGGATATAAAGACCAACAAAAAATGCACCATCAGAACCAAAGCACAGCTAAAAGGTGAATGGTCTTCAAGCAAAAGCCAGTACTGTCCCAAAGAAGTACTGACTTCTATGAACTTGGGGCAGAGTCCAGGCAAACCTTAAACTTTGCTCTGTCTCAGCATTTCTCAGAACATTTCTGTAAAGCAGGTACATAGACTGAAAGATGGAAATGTAACTCAGCCATAATGTATGCAGACACAGTCGCCTGTGAAAATAATTGGCTGACAAAGCCTCCTTCCAGGCCATTTCCCTGTAAGAACTCAAACTGGAGATGATCTTCCAAATAGACTTACGTCGTAAGGTCTTCTAATTATTTAATACTTTGCAGTGATTGTAAAGGAATGCACGTAGGAGAAAACTATCAACATAAAGAATTCCATCAAATCTTTAACCAGGCCCATCACTCATGAACAACCAAGACTTCACATTGGTGAGGGAAAAAAAAGAATACAATAAAAACTTCTATCAATCATCCTTTAAGGAATATCAAAAATTGGTACTGTTGGAACTGGAGAGATGGTTCAGCAGTTAAGAGCACTGGTTGCTCTTCCAGAGGACCTGGCTTCATTTTCCAACACCCACACAGTACCTAACAACCACCCATAACTCCAGTTCCAGAGAATTCAGTGCTCTCTTCTGGCCTCTATGGGTATTGCACGACATGGGTGCTCTTACATACATGCAGACAAAAACACACATACACATAAAATTAAAATATATCAATCAAAAAAACTTCAAATTGGTACTGTTGGAAAGTATATGACTACAATGAATGGAAAAGGTCTTTGGATATGACTCATTACTTAGTCAACAGATTATCAGAAAAACTCTGGAAGTTCGATGGATATGGAGCATCTTTCTTTTGGAGCTCTTAACTCATTCAATGAAAGAAATCTCATGCATCAGAGAAATGTATACATGTGATAAAAGTGGAGATAATTGTAGGACTGATTCAGCCCTTACTAATCATGAAGATGCTCCCTGGAATAAAGCTCTACAGATGGGACAAATGCAGAAAGGTCTCCAGCTGGAATTCTCATCAGACACAAGAAAATTCAGAGAAGAGAAAAACTCTAGGCATGTAGCAAATGGGAAGTGTTTCTATCAGAGCTCTCATCCAATTGGACTTCAGAGAACTCATATTAGAAATAGAGTTTTAAAAGAACTGAGTGTGAGAAATCTTTCAGTGGGAACTCCCAAGTCATAGCCCACATGAGAATCCATACTGGAGAAAGGCTCGAAAGATGATGGATAGGAAAGGGCTCTTTTTTTCCCTCTTAAGGTAATTCAAACATAAGGAAATGTAATTATTTATTTTCATTGCCAACTTGACAGGGTTTACAATCACCTTGGAGACATACCTTCCATCAATTCTATGAAGACATTTCCAGAGAGGATTAACTGAAGAGGAGTGGTCCGCCTAAAAGTTGGTAGCACCATCCCATAGACTGTAATCCCAAGATGAATAGAAGGTTGAAAATAGAAAGTCAGTTAAGCATCAACATTTCCTTTTCTCTGCTTCTTGGTCCACTGCTAAGTGAGATATTTCAGCTGCAAGCTTCCACCACCATTGAGATGTCATCCAACAAGCCATCCCTGCCTTGATGAGCTGCATATCCTCAAACCATTGGCCACATAAATCCTTCCTTCCTTAAGATAGTGGAACCAGGCATTTTGTTCCAGAAACACAAAAAGTAAAACATAGCAAAAACACAAAAGAACTTAGTTTGAAGCAAAACCATATCTATGTGCTAAATGTGGAAAATCCTTCAACAGGAACTCCTACATACAATTCATCTGAGAATTCACACAGGGCAGAAACCCTATAAAAGCAGGAGAATTACAAAAATATTCAGGGATTGCCAAAAAATCACTCATTCTGAAATTAATGTCTACTAATGTAATAAATGTGAAAACCCTAACCAGATAGCTTAGCTTGTTTGACAGCAAAGAAATTTTTTTAAAAAACTATGAATGCAACAGGCATGATGGCACACACCCAATCTCCAGCACTTGGGAGGCAGAGGAAGGTGAATCTCTGTGAGATGAAGGCCAGCCTGATCTCATAGTGAGTTCCAGGTCAGCTAAGGCTGCAGGGAGAACCCTGTCCCCAAAAGGAAAAAAAAGCCTATGAATGCAATAATTGTGGAAAATCCTTCAGTTGGGGCTGACACCTTGTCCCTTCTCAGAGGATTCACAATGGTGAGAAACTTTGTAATGTAATCCATTATAGTTCTCACCTTATAATGTATTGGAGAACTCATACTGGAGAGAAAGACCATGTAGGTACAATGAATGTGGGAAAGCATTTAATGAGAGCTCCTCCCTTATTTCACAGCTGAGAAACCATCCAAGAGGGAGGAAACCGTAAATGTACTTATTTGTACCGTGTAATAACTCATATGCAACGATGTGGAAGAACTCTGTGGGCACTTGAGCCCATTTTAACACCAGAGAAATCATGTCAAAAGGAAACAATGACTGAATTGTTCAGAGACTTTTTTCCTTTGTTGCGCATTTGTTAATACACAAAACTATAAAGAGTTCAGCAAGACTTGTTTAAAATAAAATCTCAGGCTGGGAATTAGAAGAGTAACTGAATACTTGCCTAGCATGCCTGAGACCTGGGGTTCAATCCCAACACTCCCAAAATTTTTAAAATAAGTAAATTGATAAAATAAGATCTCTTTTTAGAAGAAACTTTCTGAATGAGGAATATTAGGAATAGGGAAGGTTTCAAACGTTAAGTGTCTTATTGAATATGAAGTAACTACAGAGAACAAAGCTTTAAACTCATGACTCCACATCTAGGAACATGACTGGGGGTGGTGTGGCATTTTTTACCAACAACTACCACATAACTGTTGATCAATGTGTATTTTTAAGAGGGAAACCTTATGCCAAAAATATCAATTTGACCAGAAATGTGGTGGGGATTTTTTAATCTAGCTGGAGTATTGGATAGAAAGTTTTGCAATAACATTTTCTGCACAAAGCCACATTAATTTTACAAGTGTTAAGGGAAGGATCTAGGTGCTCTTAAGGGATAGACTCTAGAATTCTAAATCTGAATTGAAGACGGAAACTAGTACAGTACTAAATGGAATGAATACTGTGAATCAAGATTAACCTCCTTAGAAAAGACTACAAAACACTAGAGTGTGGGAATTTTTAGTGCTAATGATGCCTTTGAAAAGCCATGCTCCTATAAGTTAGTCAATAAATTCAAAGGTTCACCAAATGAAAATTGATCTTAGGCAAATGAATTTCTATGAATTCGAGGCCAACTAGGGCTACATAATAAAACCCTGTCTCAAAAACCAAGACATTTGGGGATGGAGTTGGGGGAAGAGGTTTGAATATAATGAAAAATACATTACAAGGCCAGGTGTGGCATGGTGGCACACACATTTAATCCCAGCACCCAAGAGGCAAAGACAGGTGAAACTCTGTAAGATGGAGGCCAGCCTGGTCTATGTAGTGAATTCCAGGCCAACTGGAGCTACAGGGGAACCCTGTCTCAAAAAGATTTTTTAAAAATTGTATGAAATTCTCAAAGAAACAATGGAATTATTCTTAAAAACAAAAACCATTGAAAAATACATTAAAGAATTATGTGTACACCATAATTCTACCTTTATCAAGAAAATACACATATATAAGCATATAAGTAAAAGAAGGGAGGACATAAAAAACCAGACAGCACTCTGCTAATGGCAATCACCTGGTGTGGGTTGTGGGACTGGGATTGGTACAGTATGGGTGTATTACTTTTTTTTTAATGCAATGTGTTGTCTCTTTTATGTAAAACCATAAAAAAAGAGAAAATGTTCACTTGTCTCTGAGTTCCAGCTATGTTTCACATTCTAGTAATTAGAAGACTTTGGACATGCACCCTCTGCACCTCAGTTTTGTCATCTATAAAACAGAGATAATGAAACCCAGGCAGATGCCACGGAAATGAGACTGCATGTATGAACACACTCCCAAGTCTAGATCCTCGCTTCACACACTGTGGCTGGAGCCCTTTACCGGGTTACACGTAACTGACTATGGGGCCAGGAAAAGCTGGCAACAGTAAAAGATTTCTGTACATACAATGACCAGCATTTAGATCAGGACCCAGCCTCATGAATCCAGGGTGTTTCTGGCAGGGCTGGCCCCGTGCACTGCAGCCTCGGTTCCAAACATACAGTATGCCCATTCTGAACTGTGCAGGTCATACCACACAGCCTCAGTGACTACTATCTGAAACACTGTGCTCAGTTTGAACATTATCTCATAAACTGCAGTGTTTTGACCTTGAATAAGTTGAAAAAGTTTTATGCTTTCATAGTAATATGTTTAATTTTTTACATTTTTTATTGTGTGTGCTCATGGACATGTGTGTCATGTGGTGGTTGGGAGGATAACTTGTAGGAGTTGGTTCTTGTCTTTCACCATGTGGATTCTGGGGATCAAACTCAGATATTCAGACTTAGAGAAAAGTGCCCTTACCCACTGAGCTACCCCATCAGGCGTAACATATAGTTTTAATTAAGGAAAACAAAGGCCTAATATTTTCATGCTGTCACTCATCATGTAGGCCTGACACTAGCAGATCTGGACTGTGTACAAGTATTTGACTTTGAAAACTGCTGTTCACCCAGGGATGGAGAGACATCTCAGCAGTAAAGAGCACTGACTGCTCTTGCTGAGGACACGGGTTCATTTGATTCCCAGCACCCACATGGCAGCTAACAACCATCTGTAACTCCAATTCCAGAGGATCCGATGTCCTTTTCTGACCTCCACAGACATTGTGTGACACAGATGCACTTACACACATGCAGGCAATATACTTATACACATAAAATAAAAATAAAATATTAAAAAACAAAAAATTGCTGTTCATCAACAAAGGAATGGAGAAAGAAAATGTGGTATTTATATGCAGTAAAAAATTTTTCAATCATGAAGAACTAAATCATGTTGTTTGCCGGAAAATAAATACCTCGTGCTCCTGTCTTCTCACCATGATGGACTGGACCCTGATACTGTGAGCCAAAATAAACCCTTCTTTCTTTAAGTTATTTTTGTCAGGTGTTTTGTCACAGCCACAGGAAAAGTAACTACTATAAATGCCAAAAACATATATTGGAAAAAAATAAAGACTCTTCAAAAGGTTCTGGGAAAATTGAATATCACAGGTAGAAGAATGAACTCTCTCCCTAACTCTCAATTGCACAAAAAAAAAAGGATTAAAGCCCTTAATTTAAGACTTGAAACTGTAACTGCTAGAGGGAAACACTTCAAGATACCGGCATAAACTAGGACTTTGTGAAAAGAACTCCAATAGCTCACAAAAAAATAGCAAGACCTGACAAGTGAGGCTGGAGGAAATGTAAAAGCTTCTGCCAGCGACAGAAACCATCAGGGGAAAGAAGAGCAGGCCCACAGAGAGGAAAGATGCTTTGCCAGCTGTTCATCTGACAGGGCTTAAGAGCCAGAAAGTGTAAAAACCTCAAATACTAACTCAATAAATAACTCAGTCAATACACAGGTAAATGAAATGGCTCTCAAAAATTGAAGTGCAAGTGGCCAATAAGAAAGAAAAGTTCAAAATCCTTAGTTGTGGGGAAATGCAGATCAAAATTACATTGACATTCCATCTGACCCCAATCATAATCATTAACATTAAGAAAACAGGTAAGAAACAACACTGGTAACGCCCAGAAGAAAGAAGAGCCTTGTACACTGCTGGTGGGAACGCCCATGAGTCCAGCCACTGCAGACATCCTCACAAAAGTTCCTCAGAAAACTGAAAACAAACTACCATGTGATCCCGCTGTGCACCCTAAAAAGACTTCCACAGGAATCAGTCAGCACTCCTCAGGAGACCCACGCTTCTCAGGAGACCCACACACCCAAGTTGCACATCGTCCTGCTCACAAAAGACCAGTTACAGACTAGGTCTACAAGTCAGGTATCTATCAAGAGATGAATGAACACAGAAAATGTAGTATGCATGCATAATGGAGTTTTATTCACCATAAAGAACAAAATTATGCTGTTTACAAGGAAGTGAACTGAGATGGAGATCATCACATTAAACAAACTAAAACAGCCTCAAGAAGACAAACAGCACACATTTTGTTTCAAATGTGGGGACTAGGGTTTAGAGATATTAAATGTCAGCCTAGGGGATGGCAGAGTGTATGTTTCACATGTACCAGGGCCTGGGTTCAACCCTTTGTACCAAAAAAAGTCTAAGACATGGTACCATCCCATTTATATATATATATATATATATATATATATATATATATATACACATATATATACATATACATATATACACACATGCATACAATACACATATATGTGCACACACATATATACACGTGTATATGTGCAGAACACTGTTTGATACATGCACACATGCATGTGTATGACATGGAAGTACAAGGGAGACTACTTGGGTAAAGAAGGAGAATCAGGGATTATGGGGGTGAAATATGTCAAAGTATATGATATACTTGAAAATGTCCTTAATGAAATTCTTTACCATATACAATATATATGCTATTTTAAAAATACTTTAAAGGAAAAACATCAAAATGCAAATGGGAAAAGAAATAAATCACAAAATGCTTCATTTAAAACATGAAAGAGGAGCTGGAGAGATGGCTCAGTGGTTAAGAGCACTGGCTGCTCTTGCAGAGGATCTGGGTTTGGCTCCCAGCACCCATATGGAGCTGAAAGTCTGTAACTCCAGTTCCAGGGGACCTGATGCCCTCTTCTGACCTCTGTAGGCACTGTACAACACAGGTACACTTACATACCTGCAGGCAATATACTCATACACATAAAATAAAAATAATAATCAAAATATTTAAACAGAATAAAAAATTAGAGGAAGTCTGAGCCTTTCCTGCACACTGGTAAAGGGGTCCTCAGAAGACTCGTTGGTCCTGAGTTTCTACACTTACTTCTCCCCTCTGAGAGGCAAGGCTGGTGTCAACAGAAACGTCACTTTCACCTGTGTCCCCCAGGTGTCCCAGCCTGAGGCCTTAAACAGCAAGTCATGGATTTCTAACTGCAGCTGTGAGACCCCACAGTCATATACACCATCCACCCTGACAGAGGACCTTCAGGCTCGGACACGCGCACACCACTATGTAGGTGCACCACTGTGGAGCACCTCAGTGGTCTTCTCTGCTGCTGGAACTTCCTCCCATTACCATGTGACATGGAAAGGAAGATTTTATCCTGACATATCTTTATCATTCCTTCAGGAACGTTTTTTAGCCCATGGCTTTGCCTTGGGTGAAACCATGTCAAACAGCATCAGGCAAACAGAGAATGCTAGCCTCTCAGGCTGGTAACTGCTCTGTGCAATGAGCTATGTGAATTTGAGATGGTGAGGTAACTAGCTGGCTACTTCCCCATCAACCATAACATAAAAAATGAGATGCAAATTCGCATCACATAGCAAACACTACTTAACACTAAAGTCAGCAGGTGCGGGGGCAGTGCTGTGTCAGCTCAGGATGTTAGGCTGAAAGCCCATCCAGTGGCACGCATGTCAGATTCCCCTACATACACCCTGCTTGCTAAACTGTGGTAACTTGGGGGTAGGGGGATAGCAGCTTTAAACCTCAGCCAGACCACATTGTACACATTTCCTATCATCTTTGAAAAGGGGCACTTAGATGAGGACCCAGCTCATTTCCACTCTCCTCCCTGTAGGTCATTTGCTTCATGGCTTGTCGGGATTATTTAAATTCAGGAGCAATGTTTGGTTGACAAGGCTTATACTGCTGCAGGCTATGCTGCTGCACAGAGCCTGAGGGTAATTGTAATTGCTGGGTCTACAGAGGACAACAAAGATGCCTTACCCCTTCCCGAAGGCACCTCATTAGCACGGTGTACGCAGCCAAGGGAACAGCCCAGCATTCTCTGGGGTGTTGTTTTTTTTCTTCCTAAAATTAAGGGAAAGGGAGACAGTCAAGCTGGAGGCACAAAGACTAGTCACCTGCTTGAGGGAAAGATCCCAACACGGGACTCTGAAACTTCACATTCTGTTTAAATCACCACTTGCTACCTGACCAGATCAGACCTGTGGTCTTTCTCTGCCATGTACTCACAAGGTAGTTCTACCTCTTGTCTTATATACAGTGCACAGAAAGCACTGTATGGAAGCTCTGTAGAAAGAACTGAGAATTGAGGGCATGGTCTGAATGATGGAGAAGCCCTTCTGTGGACAGCTGGGAGTGACAACACTGATATCCCACCCAACCAGTCCTGTGCTATTTGAGCATCTGACAGCACAGAACACTCAACAGTTACGGATGTGTCCAAAACAAAGGTCAGGCTCCCAAAGCCCAATAGACTAGGCTGGGCAACTCGCCACAGTACAGTAGTTACAGAGACAAGTAATGGTGGAAAGCAGAGAAAGGATAAGCAATGTGCTGGAAGAACCCACAGACCAGTGACCACAGTGCCTGTGGCTCTCCCCCTCCCTTCCCAGCCATTCCTTGGCCTGCCACTCACCCACCTCACCCACTTCTGCCTCTGGCCATCCTTTCGCTCTTGCAGGGAGCTCAACCCTGTATCGGACAGCCGCTTGCTTTCTCCAGCCCTGAGCTCAGGCAACTGGGCTCCTAGGGAAGCCACAGAGCACAGAGTCCTCGAGTAACATGTGAGCAACACCGCTGGGGACCTTGCACATGACTCCAAGCTCATTGCTTCTCTTAGCAACTGTGTCAAAATGATCACATCTACTCTGTGACCCTTCGGCCACGTCATGCACTTTCCTCTCTGAGAAGGACAAGAACTGCCATGTGCACCTCTGCATCTGCCACACACAGGACCAGCTCCCAATGCCCAGTGTCCTCACAGGCCAGCCTCCCCAACTCCTCCCACTTGGGCTCAGGGTCCCAAGCCCAGACCACCTTCTTCACTCTGGCCTCTCTTTTTATCCCTCTGAAGTATACAATGTCTCCTCCACGGGATCTTCTGTGTCCATGTCAGTAGGCTCACTGCCCCCCACTCAGAAAGCATGTCTTCTCTGGAGGCTCAGAATTTTGAGGTCACCCTCAGCTATACAGAAAGCTCCAAGCACACGTGGGCTGTGTGGACCCTACCCTGTCCAAAGGTAAAAAGCAGGCCTGTTCCCTGTGTCCCCTGCCGCAGTCTTGCTCTCCACTGACTTCTTTCTGTCTAAACACTAGAGGAAGATACATAAAATGGCCACTGTGGACTCACCAGTTATGTTTTGCTTGTATGGTGTATGTGTTTAGTGTATTGGTGTATGTGTGCGTGTTCACGTGAGTATGTGTTGGTCTGTGTGTATGTGTCTGTATAGGCATATGTGTGTGCTCACATATGTGCCTGTGTGGTGTGTATTCACACATGTGTAGGTGTGTATGTTTGTGAGTGGAGGCCAGAGGTTGAACTCAGCTGTCTTCCTTAATGATCCTCCACCTTATGTATTGAAGTGAGGTCTCTTACTTGGATCCTGGACTCTCTGATTTGACTAGTCTAGCGAAGCCAACTTGCCCCAGGGATCCCATGTCTCCCCAGTGCTGGGATTCCAGGTGGCTGCCACAGCCACCTGACATCTCTGTGGATTCTGAGCACATGCTGTCTCAGGTACACAAAGTCCTATCCTCTTGGTTCCCTAGTAACATTTCAGAGTTATGAGCCAGAAACAGAAGACCAGACCTCAGTGTACAGAGAACTTTTTTCCCTTCTTATTTCATTTTTTATTAAAGATCTAAATTTATCTTAACTGACAAATCATATAAAATGTGTATGTTTATGGCACCATTCACAGAGCTCAATTATTTCAAATGCTGATATGATTTTTATAACAACTGTAGTAGAAGTCTTAAGGTATGGGTTATTCGGAAGGTTGTTTTAATTAGATACTAAGAACTATCAGGCTTTACATTGGAGCAACTTTAAGAAACAAAACTTTTAAAATATAATGAAAAAATGTCCTTTTAAATTTGAAACCTATCAGGATCTATTTAAAGTTCTCAAAAGTATATGACCACTCACTATCTGTCAATAGTCATTCAGTAATGCTTCTAAAAACATTAGTGAGACATTAAGTGTTCTCCTGTGGAATTCAAAATTCTGCCCTCATAAATTTCCAAGGTTGCAGGGTACAGTGGCACATGCCTTTAATCCCAGCACTCAGGAGGCAGAGGCAGGTGGATCTCTGCAAAATCCAGGCCAGCCTGGTCTACATAGTAAGTTCTAGGTCAGCTGGGACTACAGAGAAACCCTGTCTCAAAACAACAACAGCAGCAAAAAATTCCCAAGGTCACATTAAAAGCCCCATTTGCACTAAGTGTTGTTTCATTTAAACTGATATAGAGATCGCACAGTAGGAGCATGGAGTAGGAGCAAGTGTCTCTTGCCTCGAGAACTCAGAGATGGTAACAGCCTAGTCTTTGTGGACATCAGTCCCTGTGTTTTCAAATGTGGCTGAGAATCTCCTACCTAACAGGAACATGAGCACTGGGAGGCACGGAAGGAGGCAGCCAGAGTGAGATGAAGAGAGACACAAGGACTCGGGAAGCTCTGTTTCCCAAAGGTAAAATTTCTCCTGAGTTCCTCAGGCATGCTCTAAGGGGAGAAGTCAGGGAGCTTTTAAGGGAGATTAGCGCATGTCAGGCACAATACCTCAAACCCATCACATGGCAGAGTTCAGCAGACAGTCTTACCTGGGTGGCTACAAGATAGATCAGCTCCCCCAGGGTTGGTAAAAGGCACTGCTTTAATTTGCTGTTCCTGAAGTTCTCCCTAATTAATTCAGTTAAGAGAGTGATTGCCTGAAAAGAGGAAAATAAAACGTTTTATTTCAGGTGTGCCTCTTAGTGCTTTAACTGTACGCTCCCATACAGACACACTGCAAAATTCACCTTCCGTTTTCAAGGAGTATTTGCAAGTTATTTTCAAAAATGGAATTTATCCTAGAGAAAACTATAGTTACTTTCCAAAATTAATATATAAAAATATATCTTGTGGATCTGGGGATGGGCAGGAAACACCTTTAATCCCAGCATTTGGGAGGCAGATGGAGGCAGATCTCTGTCAAGTCCAGCTTGGTCTACATAGCTAGTTCCAGACCAGCTGGGGCTACAGAGAGACCCTGTCTCTAAAAGACCAAAAAAGAGACTGAAGAGATGGCTCAGTGGTTAAGAGCACCAGCTGATCTTGCAGAGGACCCAGGTTTGATTCCTAGGACCCACATGGCAGTTAACAACCATTATACTCCAGTTCCAAGGGATATGACAGACATTGCACTCACGTGACATGCACTCATAAATACACACATATACACTAAAATAAAAATACTAAAATTTTTTTAAGATTTCCAGCTCACAAGGACAAGCAGAATCTGAACAGATTTTACGACCCCATGTTCCTGGCCTGTTTCAGTAGAACAGTGTGGACCATTCTTCCAGTGAGATTTTTACATGATTCCCTCAAGAGTGGGAATGTTACAGCCAAGTTCAGAATAACCCACTTGGAAATACAGCAGCCCAACCAAGGCATCATGCTGAGAAAAATCAGCTGCATACTGAATTCATACACCAAAACACAGTTGATCAGATGAATGAGAACAGAATGGTTTCAGAGAGGCACATCTAGAATGTTTTCACACTGAGGAGAGATGCATGTAAAGCGACTCCCAAGTGTGGTCTCAGGTAAGAGCTGGCTTTATACTGGAAGACATCAGTTGGAAAACTGAAAAGGAGAAGTCACATTTTACAAAGGATTAACACTTGTCAGCCAGGACGTGTCAGACACAGCCAACAGCAGACGAGCACACCAGACAGTCAGACATGGGCAGCTATCGCAAAACTCTCAATTTACCACTACGACATCCCAGCACACATTCAGTGGCCTCATTTTGTAATCGAGTACAGAAGAGACAGAGACACACATGGGGAGGCTGTGTGACAGACATGCATTGTGGGAACACATTAACAAGACATCTTTAAACAGCTATGTTAAATATAATCAATATACAGTATGTGCTTTTATTTTATTATTGTTGTGCATATATGTGGGTGAATATAGTCATGATATGAGACACATGCAGAGGCCAGAGGACTACTTTGGGAGTCAGTTCTGTCCTTCCACAATGGCATCCAGGGATGAAACTGAGATCATCAAGCACTTTGACACACTGAGCCATCTCACCAGTCCCTGTGTGTATTGAAAGTCTGCATTGAGATACATTGGGAATATGTGTGACAGAAAAATCATCACTATAATCAAGATGGCTATAGTCCCCAGTGTTTCATTAAAGGTCCCATTGTAACCTCAGAAGCCTACTTTCTGTCACTAGTGTGTATTCTCTATTGTATATATAACTATGGTCATATGCTGTCTTCTTTTTCTGGCCTCTTGCATTCAGCATAATGCATTTGAGATTTGCCCATATTTTTGCATGTATCAAAAGGTGATTCTTTTATTTCATTTGGTGGATGTGCCACATGTGTAATCCATATCCGAAGTGCTTGTTGAAAAGACAGGAATCATGTCATTACTGTGTCTGCCCTGTAGCAAGTCACTCCTCAATTGTCCCATTCCTTATTCTTTTACTGATCACCAGGTACACACAGACTCAATCACTTGAAACTGCCAGTGTTCAGAAATGTGTTCTGTACAGAACAGCAAATTGGTCACTAACACATTACCCTAGAAGACTGCAAACATATATATTCTAAAGAGAAAGCATAGGATGAAAGAAAGAAGCTTGAGTATACAGACAAATGTCAGAAAATAGAGGGAAAAAAGAGTGGGTGAAATGCATAGGTCTTCCTTCTATTAAGTTTCCTGAATTACATTTGATGGTTGAAACAAAAACTTAAAAATTATACCCAAATTACAATTTGGCTCTAATGTATTGAAATAATATATTTTAGACAATTATACAAAAAAAATGTTATGCTAGAGGCCTGGGTGTTGTGGTGCATGCATTTAATACCATAAGTCAGGAGGCAGGGGCACGCAGATCTCTGTGAGACCAAGGGCAGCCTGGTCTATATAGCAAGTTCCAGGCTAGCTAGGGCTATAGGGAGACCCTGTGTCCAAAAGCAAAAAAACAACCATGTTATATTGGTATATAAACTTAACAGCAACTTTGAAAATAAAATCTATACAAACAGAAGCATTCAACAACACCAAAACAATAGAATTGTAACAAATGTTGAGCAATCTTTAGGAAGGCAGCAAAAATGAAAGGACGGTCAGACAGAAAACAAAAATCAAATGTCAACCATGAGATCAAATAATTTAATAATTAGATTAAATGTAAATGCTATAAATATAGCAATTAAAGGACAGAGATGGACAGAGTAGAATAATAGCAAACTATGACCCAACTGTAAGCTGTCTACAAGAAACTCTAACAGTATAGTTTAGTGATTCTAGTACACTGAAAATGAAAGATGTAAAAAGATTTACCAGCAGCAACCATAAACAGAAAGCATCAATAGCTATATTAACAGCAGTAGACTTTGGAACAGAAATAACATGTCAGAGACCAAGAGAAACTTCATAATAGCAAAAAAGCCAATTCACCAAACACATACATATATACATATATATGTATGCATGCATACATACATATATACATATATATGTATGCATGCATACACATATCTCACTCCAATCCTAAATGTGTTCCATATCAGCTCAGCTAAGATGACTGCAAACCACATAACACACAAAGCACTAGAATTCACAAAAGAAAGAAATAAGTCCCCAATTACAGTTGTGGACATCAACACCTATTTCTCAGGCATAGAAAGACAGATCATCCAGGCCTGGGAGTATAAGCCTCATAAACTGAGCACCTGGGAGGTAGAAGCAAGAGGATTAGGAGTTCCTGGCCATCCTTGGCTACAAAGTAGGTTGGATGACAGCCTGGGCTATGTGAGACCCGGTGCAAAAACCACAAAAAAAGTAAAATAAAACCAAAAACACCCATACACATATACATTCACAGAAACTATCTCAATCTTCTAAATTAGAAACAGGTGATTATTTGCAAATTCCATGACTACCTATTGTCTAATGGAATCTACACATGCACACACACACACACACACACACACACACACACACACACATACGTATACACACATACACACGTTCACAAACTTCCAGAACTAGTGAGTTCAGCAAGGGCACAGAAAACATTATTAACATTTTTTAAAGCTATTCCTATGTATTAGTAATAAACATAAAAATTGAAATATAAAATACAATGATATTATAATCACCAAAAATATGTGTAGGTGTAAATCTAATAAAGCATTATAGGGTTATATGTGAGACTACACAATGTCACTTCAAGAAACAAAAGAAAATTTAACTAAATGGAGAGATCTACTATGATCACAGGCAAGACAAAAAGGGAATCCAGTAACAACAGCATCAGAGCACAGCCACCCATTTGATAAGGCTGCAAAGGTGATGCAGTGTTATAAAGTTAACCTTTTCAATAAATGGCCCTGGAAAATCCAAAAGCCATTAATGGAAACACAAAGTGTATTGTGGCCTCAGTCTAAGGCTCTATACAAACAGTTAACTCCGAACAAACCGTGGGCTTAAATATAAACCATATAACTATAAAACTTCAGGAAAAAATATGAAAGTTTTCAAGGTCCAAAGCTAGGTAAAAGGTTGATCTGACAAAAAGGGTTCAGAGAGACTGCACCAAAGACAGCTGTCAGATAAGCACGTAGAAAGCTGACCAGCATCACTAGAAATCAGGGAAATACAAGTTTCAGTCCATGTGGTGGTTTGAATTAGAAATGTCCCCCAAAGACTCCAAGTATTTGAACACTTTAGTGCCAGCTGCTTGCACTGTTTTGTTAGGTTTTAGGAAGTGCTACCTGCTGGAGGAAGCATGTCACTGGGTGTTGGCGTGATAGTATGTAGTTTTCCCACTTCGAGTCTCTCCCCTTCCTGTGCCTGCTTGAAGACGGGAGTGCTCAGCTTTCTGCTCTGGCTGCCTCCTGCCATTCCTCCCACTATGATGGACTCCCATCTCTCTGGAATTGTAAGCCCAACAAACTCTTCCTTATATAAGTTTCTTTGGTCAAAGTGTTTTGTCACAGCAACAGAAAAGTAACTGATACAGTCCAAAAGGAAATACTGCTGCATACCTCTCAGAATGGCACAGATAAAAGCAGAACACCAAAAGCTGAACCAATCAGTCACCCCTGGTCAGGAGGGACGTGAGACAGTACAGCCATTCTGGAAACAGCTTGGCTGTTTCTGCCAAAAACTAAAAATAAAATAAAGAGTCACAAACAGTGGGACACAGCTGTAACCATAACACTCGGGAGGCAGACACAGAACCATCATGAGTTGAAGGCAACCTGCGCTATGTATTAGATGGTGGGTGTGGTTTCCAGCTACAAAGATGAATAAAATACTCAAAGGAAATTTAAAAACTCAGCACCTGCTCTCCTGAGCACTAATCCTTAAAGAAAGGCTTATGTGCACATGAGAACCTGTAGTCCTAGCAGGCCTGGGACTCCCGTATGTAAACCAGGCTGGTCTTAAACTCACAAGGATCCGCCTGCCTCTGCCTCCGGAGTGCTGGGATTAAAGGCTTGTGCCATCACGCCCAGCTCTAGCAGTTTCATTTGCAATGATCAAATTGGAAATAACCCAGATGTCTGTCAAAGGGTTACTGTGCACACTGTCATACAATCAATGCCATGGAAACTGCCTCAGAAGACACACACACACACACACACACACACACACACACAATTTCCTAATTGATGCAACCACAGAGATGAATCTGCAGGAAACTACACTGCATACAAAAAGTCAACACCCAAATGTTACAAGTCATGACTCCGTGTGGTATTCTCAAAATGATAGAAATGGAAGTGGGTAAGAGTTTGGTGACTGTGGGATGCAAGGGCATGCACATGCAGCAGGGGGCGTTGGGGTCCATAAGGTCCATAAGGACCTGGGCAATCTTCACAGTGCAGAGACTGCACTTCTTCATGTTCTCCAGGTCCATGTACCAAGGCATTAACAGTGGGAGATCCAAAGGATGCCAATATCTCCGCAGAATTTCGACAACTGCGTACAAATCTCCACTGAGCCTGAAGTAAACAGGTTTAATTTTCACAAAGTCAGCCTCATCCTACATTCAAATCCCAGGTCTGCTTTTCTGTTCCCAAAGCTAGTTGCTAGGATTTATAGCATTTCTCCATTTCATAATCCACTGGTGTTTTGTGTTGGTGAGCATCATTGGGAATTCAAAACACTTTAATGCTGCAGACCCTCAAAGCAATAAAGCTGTCTGGGCTGCCTGCAGTATGACAGAAACAACTCTGAAGCTCCGAGTCTCGTAAACAGACACAGGTCACCTCATTCATCCCAGCAAAGCCCTTGCGACTTCGCCTCTCTCCACAAAGCAAGTTAACTTGTGTTGCATTCATCAGGACCCAAGAGATAATGGCAATGCTGGCTTATTGGTGTCTCAGTTATCTTTAAATTTTAAAGAAATAAGAACATTAAATAAGGAAAAATATAAGAAAAAATGGACAGAACACATAAATGAAAAACAACCAAGAAAAAAATGTTGTTGATGACCTAGGTACAATCGTGTTTGAAAAATGCCAACACAAAACAGAATGAAAAGGATAAAATAGAGTGGGTTCTTCTAACCCATGTTCTCATACTGTTCCTGAAAATCCCCCTAGCATCCACATAAGCACTACTGGGCATGACGGCCCACTTGTAATCCCAGAGCTCGACAGAGACATAGAATCCCCGGAGCAAGCTGATAGCTGGACTAGCCAAACTGGCAAGTTCCGGGTTCAAGTGCAAGACCCTGCTTCAACATAAGGTAGAGAGAGATTGAGGAAGACACAAGATGTCAACTTCTGGTCTCAACATGCATACCTGTACACATGCACATACAGTTGCCCACACATGTGAAAGCATGAAGCTACATAATTCATGTCACAGATCTGACAACAAGGTTGCACAGCAGCATCATTCTAAAAGCAGTACATTAAAAGGCACCGAATCTCAGGTTTGGGAAAAGGCAACACCATGCAGGTTTTGTGGGCATCTGCAGTGGCTGCGGCCTTAGGAGAGAGACTGTTAACAAGCAAAGCTTAGAGGGGTGCTTAGGTAGTAAAATCTCTACATGATTTCACATGGTGGACACATGTTGTCTAATGCTTGTCTAAAGCAAAGAGTAACTGTTTCAGGCTGTGTTGTGCTGTGACGGAATACCAGAGTGGATGATTCACAGAGACTTTATTTCATACAGTTCTAGAGCATGGGAAGGTCAAACCAGGGGGGGTTAGGTTGCTGAGGGTTCTGTGCTGCATCATCCCATGGTGAAAAACAAGAGATCAAAGACTAGTGAAAGAGGGGGGACATCAAGCACACCCCGAGTAACCAGCCCATGCTGTCAGTAACACCATCCCCCTCCCACTAGCTCTGCCTCTCCACTGATGTACTGGGGACTAAGTTTCTGCTTGCAGGAAGGGAGACATATTCAAACCATAGCAATGTAAACACTAAGGGTGAACCATCCTGCAAACCCTGAGCACTGGGTGTCAACATCAAAGCAGACTCACTGGTCTGGTGATACACAGTCCACTCTAGTGCAAGATGTTGAGAGATAGGGGCTGGACACTGTGTGGAAACAGGAGGGTACAGCATGGCTCTGCACATCTCATTTCACCATGAACCTAAAGCTGCTAAAAAAAGTATTCATTAAAAAACTACATACTAGGCTGGAGAGATGGCTCAGCAGTTAAGAATACTTACTGCTCCTGCAGAAGACTTGGCTTCTGTCCCCAGGACCCATGTGGTAGCTAAGAACCACCTGTAAATTCAGTTCCAAGGGATCTAATGCCCTCTTTTGGCTTCTGCAGGTACTGCACTCATGTGGTGCATGTATATACATGCAGGCAAAGCACTCATATTCACAAAATAAAGTAAATATATTTTTTTAAAAAACAGAGACGAAAACACTTCGTACTGGGCCAGTAAGATGGCCCAGCAGGTAAAAATGTTTGCCACCAAGCTGGATAGCCTAAGGTTGATCCTCAGGTCCCATGAGGTAGAAAGAGAAAACTGACTCTTCCAAGTTGTCTTCTTACCTCAACATGCGTGTCCTGCCACGGGTGCTCATGCACATACAAGTAAGGATGTAATGTCAGAATCTAGCTGCTGCTCAGGCCACAGTACCCTCAGCAGCTCCTCCTCACAGGTACATATAGGCACCCACTGAGACATCGTGTAAGGGTCTCTGGTTAACAGACATAAGGGTTCCAGGGTCTCTCACCTGGGGAAGAGATCTTATATCAAAGGGAGTGTGAGGGCACATATCCTGCTTCCTAACCCTTCCCTACCTTCTACCTGGGAGCCAGAGGGCCTGGCTGCAGCCTGTGCTGTGGAGCCTCCCCCATCCTCAGAAATGTATGTCAGACCCCACTTCTGTAAAGCGGGCCTTGATTTCCTCTCTTCAGAGCCCCACCATACTTCTGTCTGTCTGTACATGGCATTAAAAAATCATAATAAATTTCTTATTCCCAATAATCCACCTCAGAGTCCCTTTGAAACTACATCTGAGATCTTTTAATACATAACACAGTAAAATAATGTAATAAAAATTATTTTTTAAAATAAGGTATAGTGTTAAACCTTGCAAAGTAGTTTAAGTTAAGAAATTTGCTGTATTAAAATTCCTTTGCCTACTTCTGGTGGATGGCAGGCAAGACAAGCTAAATATTCTCCTGCTGAAATTTTTTTAATATTAAAGTTGATAGACTCATAACTGAATTGACAAAAAAAATATTAAGAAATTTCAAAGATCAAAATGGGATAGGAAAACAGAGCGCGCAGGCAAGCACTCAGGAGATTTTCAGGGGAACAGATGGGGAATCTTGGTGACCTTGGAACGACCTTTTGAACAGGAACAAGAGGCAAACCCCAGGCCCTGCCTAAGAGTTGTTACCAAACAGATCATTCACATTAAGACAAGAACCTAAGGATGTACAAATAAGAACTGTGGCAGCCGGAAGGAGAGGACAGCAAGACACGCTGCGCCCGTGGTGTTAAGTGAGCAGTGGGAGAATTTCCCAGGAGAATCAAGACGGGCCTCAGCAGCCAGTGCACAGCCCACACTCACAACACCTCTCCTGCCACATCAGGGACTGCCTAAGGCACCTGGGAGTCCAGGCTGGCCAGTTGAGCATGGTTTCCAGTGCCTAGGGTCAGAGTACTTGGATTCCCCAAGTCTCCACCTGCCAGGCTTTTCTTTCATCTTAACGCACTGGGAATCACTGAAAATACACAAAACCGCAGACAGCCAGGCCACAGCTTCAGTGTCCTATCAGGTGCATCTTACAGCCGAACACATGAGATGCCACAGCCAGAGATGGGTGTCATCATGGCGGGGCTCAGTGGGCCCCTGAAGAATGTTAGGATGACACCAGAGCACAGCCTCCCTGTAACCCTCCCAACCACCCTGCAGAAGTGGGCCTGGATACATGCCCTGGGGGAGGGGGAGACCAGCATGTCTGAAGAGCTCTGAGGGGCAGCCTGTATGGTCAGAGACGACTGTGGCAAGCACCGACAGTGACCTTCATGGCCGCCTGTCAGGACCCCTGCTGCACCTCCCCGGAGGCCCCTGATCATCTTGATCACACGGTGGGAGACACAGAGAGTGAACCTAGAGAGGGTTCTGCAACAGCCCTAGCTGAGTACAGGCTGCTCTGCCAGTCAGGCCCCAAGATACAGGGAACCAGTGCCCCTGGAACCTTTCATGGACAACAGGGTTCTGTGGGAGCTCAGCAGAGGCCCTGCCCATCTACGCACCCTGTACTGGATGCTACTGTAACAGGGGATGGTACAGGAGGTAACGCTTCATTGTAAAATCGAAACATTGTGGATGAGGGTGAGGACACAGCTCCCAGGCAGAGTGCTTGACTAGCATGCACAGGAGCTGAGTGGATCTTAGCACCCCCCACAAATAGTAAGTTTTTCAGGGATAAATTGTATTAAAAAATCAAGCCAAGAAAATTCTTCAAGGTCTGTGTGGACGGCTAAGACTCTCATGGCATCTGCTCCTATGGTTCAGCTGCCTCTTCTCTCCCTTCCCCACACTCACAACTGCACAGACTCTATAGCGCTTCCCTCTCAGGAAAAGCCACTGGACTGGTCACAGATCTTCAGGGTATGCTGACATTGGCAGAGAGTAGAAGGTCACATGTCTGCAGTCCCTTCATAGGGGCAAGGAAAGCCTGTACCTAACTTTGAGACAAATCTAGATTCACCGTAGAGAGAAATGGACTAAGGAATGGAGCCATACCAGCTTAGTGGCAGTAGCTTATAGGTTGGCCACTAGGTCAGAAATCTAGAACAAAACTGTTTTTGAATATATTTAAGTAAATAAGTGAATGGACTATAGAGAGCAAATTAAAGACTTTGGTAATTCACATAAGTGGTCACCAGAGGGCAGAAATGGCCAGTTGGAAGAGCAGATCTGTCAATATCCTTCACCAGGTACCAGGGCTGACTCAACAGCCCTTGAACAAGGACAGCAAAAAGACGAGGCAAGAAGCTGCACCTGCCATCAGTAGAAGGGTCGCTCACTAAGGTGACCCAGTTACTGCCACTGCGGAGAGTCACCCAGAGAACTGAAGCCAGGCTGAGTTCTGCAGTGGCTACCACTGGCCAGCAGGTGGTGGGCTAATGTACCAGAGCCCTCGAATCTAGGAGGGGGCAGTGCTGTGTCCTCTAGGGGTTAGATCCCTATTCCAGATACGGAGCAGACATGCCTGCTCCCCAAGCTTGGGCCAGTCCCATCATCCAAACAGCTGCCTTGGGGTCCCAAAACTACCTACATACATATCACCCAAGGGCCAAGAAGCAAGAACAAGTTCATCATCACTAGCAGCCTGGTTGAGTGTACTATCCCCTATAAAGCACTCCTACAGTCACCACTGCTGAACAGTCTCATCTGACCTTACTGTCTGCAGAAGGCTGTGACTGACATGTCCCATCTGCCAAGGTTCCCTTTCTCAAGGCCCCGTCAGCTCATAGACACATCTGGAAGGGTGAGCAGTGTCTGCATGAACCTACGTTCACCCTTTCTTATGCCACAGAAGGAACCCTCATTCCATGCACATCACCTTACTGATGAAACGACAGCTTCATCTTTAATAATACTCCTTCAAGACTTCCCAAATCAATGTTTTTATCATATTTTTTCAGCTTTACTCAAGTTTAAAAAAGCACCAATGAGAAGGATCAGTGGGTAAAAGCACTTGCTGCTGAGTTTGATGACCTGAGTTTGGCCCCTAGGAAGGAAAGAACCAACTCCCACAAGGTGTCTTCTGACCTCCACCTCCGCATCCACATACATACATAAATCTATTTTTAAAGTTTTTAAAGATTACGTTTCAGGGCTGGGAAGATGACTCAGCAGTTAAGAACACCGACTGCTCTCCCAGAGGACCAGGGTTCAGTTCCCAGCACCCACATGGTAGTTAAAACCTATCCTTAAGTTCAGTTCCAAGAATCTGACACCCTCTTCTGGGCTCTACAGACACCAGGTATACACATTTATATACATGCAGGCAAAACACTCACACAAATAAAATATAAATCTCCAAAAAACATGTTGGAATCACCAAAGATTATGTATCCATGTCATGTCCACAGAAGCAGACTGGCTTTGACCCCGCTTCTTGAGGGGCATTGAGCCTTACGCCCACTATGGCACGGCTAAGTGACGGAGTGTACAGACAGCCCGCCAGTCTGCAGAGGCCTCCCCAGCATGCAGCCTGTTTCCACAGCAACAGCACTGCTGTTTAAATCAGCTACTTTATTCCAGTTCAGGACCCTGTGGAAAGGACTCCCCGTGGCTACACGGGAAAGAGACAGAAGCACTTTCTACCCTCCCTGCTGCTCTCTAACCAGCACACACAGAATCTGAAACCGAAAAACCATTCCCAGGAGAGGAAACAGAGCCAGAGACAATGGGGTGTGGATGACACATTCACTTCATTATTTTTACATTTATTTTCAGGAGTACATGTGCCACAGCAAGCATGTAGAGGCCAGAGGACAACCTGCAGGAGTCAATTCTCTCCTTCCACCATGTAGGTCTTAGGGATTGAACTCAGGTCCTCAGCACTGTTAACAAACTCCTTTACCAGCAAGCCATCTCGCTGGCCCTAATGATACAATTTTAACACATGGAACAAAGTACCCCTATGCTTACCACAGAAACATTTTCTGATGGAGCCAAGCTACCTCTGTTCTGTTGTTCAAGCTGGGCCCTCTGGATGCTGTAATAATGTAGAAATGGCAGCACAAACATCCTAACACCAATGTCACAGGTCCGAGCTTGCTCGATATCATCAGTGCCACTCACTTGTCACCTCTAACCCTTCCTCAAACAGTGGAAATACAAAGGAGGCTCATTTTAAATTGCGTTTTTCTGCTTCAGGGATCTGCTCTGATTAGTTGTGTTTGGGGCAATTCTTTCCACCCTGAAGTCACTTTCCACATGTCTCGTCCGACAGAAAATCGAATGTGGGCTCACTGTACTCCTGAGGGCAGCTGTGTCATCATCAGTCTGCACACAGGCTCATAGGTCCTCTCCTGCTCTAAAAGCATGGCTGGGGTACACTCCGAGCCCAGGGGAAATGAACAGCAGGTTAGGTCAGAGCAACAAATGCAGAAGCTAAAAACAGTTCTACGAGACGTCAGGTAAAAAATCAGATGAATACTATCATTATGAGAGAGTGTGCCTTTTGTTCCATCATGGGCTGGAAAGATGGCTCCGCACTTAAGAGCACTGGCTGCTCTTGCAGAGGATTGGAGTTCGGTTCCCAGCACCCACATGGTGACTAACAACCATCCAAAATTCCAGTTCCAAGGGACCTGACACTCTCTTCTGGCTTCTGTAGGCACTGCACACATGTGGTACATACGGCAAAACACTCATACACATAAAACAAAATAAACAAACTTTGAGGCTGGAGAGGGCTCTGTATATAAGAGCACTGGCTGTTCTTGCAGATGACTGGAGTTCAGTTCCCAGCACACACATGATGGCTAATGACCACCCTTAACTTCAGTTCCAGGGGACCTTCTTCTTCTGACCTCTGTGGGTAGTGAGTGCACTTACATACATGTAGGCAAAACACTCATACACAAAATACTCTGCAAGAGTAACCAGTGCTCTTAACCACTAAGCCATCTTTCCAGCCCCTAAATGTTTTTAATTTAAAAAATTATTCAATGTAAAATGTTTGATTTGATACAAAAGGGACTCAAAGATGGGGTTTCCCTCAATGACAGGCACTTTGATGTCATATCAGGTCTGTGCATAGCTGCAGACCCAGAACGCTTCTCTTTATTCTACACAAGAAGTGATGTTGACTCCTGCTTTCTTACCTTCAACAGAGCTGTCTCTTGAAGCACCCTAAAAGTAACAGGAAGATTAGAATTCTGACCAGTATTGAAATTAACACTTGTACATGAGTGTATCAGAAACTAACATGCTCACACTGTTGGGTCTTTTAGCCAGCAATTAAAATGCCTGTATATTTCATGTTCAGTTTTTTTCTTTTTCTTTTGGCCTTTAGCAGCTTTGTGTTCCACTCTACCCCAATTTTATTGCTTACCAGCTTTGTTGTAGTATAACCAACAAATGAAAACTGCAAACATTTTAAACAGAAAACAAACAAAAGTATATGTTTTAACAGAAAAATCCAAGGGCAAGTTCACTGAAATTGAGCTGATGGTTTTAAGTCAAGTAGAAATGATCAAGTGCATGTGATGTGTACTCGATTGGCACAGACTTAACGCATAGCCTGCACAACACTGAGGGGCATGACAGGGCAGGGGCCATAGAACATTCCATGAGGCCACAGCAACAGCAACGAGGGGGAGATGTAGAAATGAGGCTTCATCATCAGAGCCGACCAGAAGTGTTTCCCAAAAAAGGACCAATTGGATGCAAGCTGCCATTGACCAGACAATCCCATATAATGCAGTTTGAGAGAAGAGCACCCGCACAGGCAAGGCAGCTTCCTTTACCAAAGGCCTTCTGGCAGCACCACCCAGCCAGTGCTTCAGCTCGCACTGTGCTATGGTGAGTCAGACCTGACCATGGCTGGGTTTGGCTAGTCCCCTATCCAAAGGAGGGTCTGTAGTCCCTGAGGGTTCGACGGATTATCCTCTGGAAACCCAAGCCTGTCTCGCCTTCCTGTCAAACAGCAAATGGAATCTTGAGCCTGAGTACACTAGAGGAGAGGAGGGTAGGAGGGGAAAGGAGGCTAGAGTGGGGGAGGGCTGGAGGGGGGTAAAGGAGGCTGGAGGGGGGAAGGGCTGGAGGAGGGGGAAGGAGGCTGGAGGAGGGGAGGGAGGGCTGGAGGTGGGGAGGGAGGGCTGGAGGTGGGGAGGGAGGGCTGGAAGGGGGGGAGGGAGGGCTGGAGGGGGCGAGGGAGGGCTGGAGGGGGCGAGGGAGGGCTGGAGGGGGCGAGGGAGGGCTGGAGGGGGCGAGGGAGGGCTGGAGGGGGCGAGGGAGGGCTGGAGGGGGCGAGGGAGGGCTGGAGGAGGCGAGGGAGGGCTGGAGGGGGCGAGGGAGGGCTGGTGGAGGGGAGGGGGGGCTGGAGGAGGCGAGGGAGGGCTGGAGGAGGCGAGGGAGGGCTGGAGGAGGCGAGGGAGGGCTGGAGGAGGCGAGGGAGGGCTGGAGGGGGGAGGGAGGGCTGGAGGGGGGAGGGAGGGCTGGAGGGGGGAGGGAGGGCTGGCGGAGGGGAGGGAGGGCTGGAGAAGGGGAAACTGGAGTGCTCAGACTGCAAAGTCCTTCCACTGTGCTTACTAGCCATCCATGCAGCTTCTGTGGTGAGATAGTTCCCACGAATTCTGTTCACTGTTTAACTGGACTTTTAGTCTTGCTAACATGCTTTCGGAGTTCTTTGTGCATTCTAGAAAGGAGTCATTCAGCAAATGCACAGCGTGTGTTTCCTCCGCGTTCAGAGCAGGCCGAGTCTCTTCACCTTCGGCAGAGTTTGTACTGTTGATAAAGCTAAATGTGCTCCTTTTCCTGGGGACACTCGGCCCCACGTGTCCAGCCTAACAATCCTGTGTTGTACATAGGGTAACAGCTCCTCCTCTGGACCTTGTAGATAGAATTCTTAGAAGGTTGGGGATGGAGAGATAGTTCAGCCAGTAAGAGCCCTTAACTTCTCTTCCCAAAGAGCCCCAGCTCAGTTTCCAGGACCCACATCAGGTGGCTAATAACCAGTCTGTCCAGTTTCAGGACATCCAAAGCCCTCATTGGGCCTCCAAGGGCATCTACACACACATGTATATGTTAACATTTTTAAATAAATTTTTAAAAATAATTTTATCTTCTAAAGAGTACCAAGTTTTAGTCTGACGATCAGTTAAATAACCAGCCACCACCTTGATCCTGTAAGTGTACTGTTGGCTTTTTGAGTCAGACTTCCCTTGATTCTCCTGCAGACCCATGGGACAGCTGTCGGTCCTGGGACATAGTTCTCCACCCTAAGGTATACATAGACCTTCTGGAACTCCTATGGAAAGCCCAAGGTGTTTACCAGTGCACTCCTCTCTCCCCACCCCCAGCTGCTGAGTTTCTGCTCAGCTCATGAGCCTTCAAGGGACATCTGAAAGAGTCTTAGCTCAGCCAGGTGCAGTACCACATGCCTATAAGTCAGCGCCAGGAACGAAGGTTGGTGAGTTTGAGCCACATCAAGGGTCTCAGTTCCAACTAATGGCCTCAGGTGAATCTCAGGCCTTGACTTCTCAGAATATATGAACCTCAAAACTGGAACCGTGAGAACCACTGTCCCAGCCCATCCCAGGCCACCATCACGTCTTACCATGCTGGAATTTGTTCTCTTGCTTGTTGAGAACTTTCTTCCCTTTCCTGTGTATTTGGCTGTGCATTTTAGAGTCTTTCTCTCACAGACTGCATTTCCAAGAATCTTTTCTGCCTTTGCTATGGGAAGATTTTCAGAATATTTACACAGCTATATACTGCCACAGTTAGAAGACTTTTCATAATTAGTATATTTACAAGATCATAATAACTACTACATGGAAAAATTATAGAGAAAACGAAGCCCACATGTGTACATGAAATGAAGACATTCCCCCAAAGTGCAAAGCACACCAATTCCTCCAAAGGGTTCCAAGCTGAAAATTAGGCAGGACCATGCAAAATCAAGACTAAGAGCTCAAGCTACCAGGGACACCAGAGGGAATAAGGTCATTGCACTGTGCAGCTTAGTGCCCAGCAAGAGTCCAGACAGAGGAGTACCATATAAAACAGGATCAAGAGCTCAAAGCCAACCTCAGCTACAAGATCAGTTCAAGGTCAGCCTGTGCTATGAGACCCTGACTTAAAACAACAGTTACTAAGTCAACAGACAAAACAGGAAGAGCCTTAGCAATTGTCTCTATGGTTCATCCATCTTACACCTGGCATCCAAAAAACATAATGTTCAGAGAGCTATGTAGGTTCCAGATGCCTCAAGTTACCAGGCATCCACCCACTTCACATCCATCAAGCAAGGTCTGAAAGAGGTCACATGATGGTGTCTGTGTTCAGAAGCCAGTCATTTTTAGGGACTTCACTCTTTTTTACACATTTCTTTATTGTGTCTTTATATACCTGTGTATGTGCATACATGTGCACACCTGTGCAAGTCAGTAGACAACCTATGGGAGGTGATTCTTTCCTTCTGTCATGTGGGTTCTGGTGATTGAACTTAAACCATCTGGTTTGTAGCCCAATTCTTCTGTTGGGCAACCAAATCACAAGCTGTGATTATCCCACACAAAAATAGTACGGCCTCAGAGCAATACTCCAGACTTGCTGTGATTAATGCATCTCTCAGCTCTCACCAGAGCAGCAGATGGTGACTTATGACCCTTATGCAGCAGATGGTGATTAACACAGAAATCTACAACTGCCCAAAGTGCAGAGTATAAGGTGCTGCAGAATGCATACCTCTGAATAGGACCCTATGTCAAACTTCTGCCTCCCAGGTCTCAGGGGTCATTGCAGAAGAGAGGGCAGAAAGATTGTAAGAGACACAGAAGGTAGATGACCACAAGGAAACAGTTTTCCAGACAACTGGTCAGTTACTCATATGAACTCACAGTACTGGTGACAGCATGCACGAGACTCACGTAAGCTCAAGCCAGACTAAATCCCAGCACAGACGTGGGGAAGTGGGTAAGAGGGTAAGAAACCTCAACCCAACCTGAGGAACTATTGGCAAGCAATGGTTGCTAGAGGGCGGCAGGGAGATTCAGTCTCTTTCAAGTGTGACTTTTGATAGGTTAACCAGGCTCCAGTAGATGGACTCATACTGAAGGACATTTGGGGACACAAATTAGACCCTATAGAGTGTGTGTGTGTGTGCATGCGTGTGTGTGTGTGTGTGTGTAACAGAATATATATTACATATAATAGAATATAAATTTAATGGGGTAATAAAGGAAAGTTCAGATAGGGAATAATTACTATCAAATTAATTGTATGAGACTTGCAAAAATTCAAAAACCATTTCAGCCACCAGTACATAAAACACAAATAAAATTTCAAAACTAAATTAATTTCAGAATAATAATGCCAATAAAAACATTTCATATAGCACAATGAACTTAGTGAACCAGTGATGTACTGAAAATGAAGAGAAACATGCATTGCGATTCCTGGCGGTTAATACAATCATGAGCACTTCCTGCAGTAAAGCTCTGTATTTCAATCCAGAAAAAGGTCGATGCAGGGGATCCATAACCCACAGGACCTTCAGAGTGTCGTCTGGTGTGTGTGGGATGATAGGTGAGGTGGCACCTAAGAGAAAAGGATGTCTCCTCATGCTGGCACTGTCTGGAAGGGCAGCTTTAATCAAATGATGGAAGGACAGGACTGGAAGGCTGGGGCTCCCGGCTCCCTGCGCACTGAGATGCTAAGCCTCAGCACCACCTGTGGCATCCTCACAAAACAAAGGCCAGGCTGCATGTAACCTTAACCCACCTAGACCCATATTGCAGAGTATAGGAAATTTAGGGGCTAAAGGAACAAGATTAATGATACCAGGAAAAAACAGATAAATCCAGAGTCTGGAATACCCTACAATCCAAACAGACTGAACACACAAGGAGAGAAAAGCCAAGAGGCAAAACAGATGAAGAGACGACAATAAAAGGACTATTAGCAAGGAGACTTTGGTGCATTATGACACATAAGCTAAACAAAATTCCTTCTAAAAATGCCAGGGCGAGTTAATTTTAGAGATTTTGCCTACTGGCAAAATACCCACCCAGCAACAGATACAGTTGAGAAATTATATAATCATGCCCCCAGAGGCCAGACTGTCAAATTCAGCATCCACAATTATGAAAAATTATGTATAAATTGTTAAATATCTAATGTGATTTTATACTACTAGGTGTTAATTTGAATAAAGAGCACTGAGCTTCTCTTTCATGAGTCACAGAAATCGCAGCTTACACAATCTTTCAGGGCATCAATGCCAGGAGGCAAAAATGATAGAGAGAAAATTATAAAAGAAATCTTAGCAAAGAGATGTTAGTGCATTATGAAAACATAAGCTAGAGTTCCTGCTAAAAACTGCCAAGGCGAGCTAATTTAAGTGACTTCACCAACTCTCCAGTTCACCAAATGGTGTTTACGTTTCACACATTCTAGATTACTCTGTTAGAATGCAGATGTAGCCTGGACAGGGCTGCTCCTTGCTTTATCCTACACACACCGGGAAGAAAGCCTGCATCAATCAAGGCCTTGTGAGGCTTCCAACAGTCCACTAGGATCTGCCACTGATAAGATATCTACTCGATGAAAATGAGCTTCAGGTGCACAGTGATAAAGCACCAAGTTCACAAATGATATGGAAGAAGGAAACCAAACAGAATTATTAGGTAAGCAGGCAAAGTGATCACATAGGTTTAATATTAGGTAAATGGGCAAAATGATCACAGCATTAGAAGTAGTGACTTAACTTCTTCTGGGAAAAAGAGATAACTGGAAGGACAGACACGGGGTCTCAAGGACATGGGCAACGTTCTACACAATGTTCTTGACCCAGTGATAGTTCCCTGGATTTTCAATCTGTGGCAATTCATTAAGCAGCATGTTTATGATTTACATGGCTCTCTATATGCTTTAGCCCTCCAATAAAGAGTTCTTTTTATGTTCTAGGTTTTGCTATTTTGTTCTGTGCTTTTTTGAAACAGGGTCTCACTGTGTGTTCCAGGCTGGCCTTGAATTCATAATCTTCCTGCCTCTGCCTCCCAAGTGCTGGGGGATCACAGGCATGCCCTTATACAATCAGCAGAATTAGAATCGATAAACCAAAAGGAAAATACAACATTATTCCTAAATTACTAAGCCCAAAGAGCACCTAAAAACAGATCAGAGAAAATTCAGACATAACTCTGAATCATAATGGTGAGAGAAATACAAAGTGAAGGGTTATTTTAAGTGATAATAAACTTGGTACTTGATCGAATATGCACAAGGGGTGTTGTGTCCTAAGGACACAAAATACCTTATAGATTTCAGCAATATTTATATTTTCAAAAAACTATGATTCTAAAGTATATGCTAAGGACAGTATGCAATTATGATAATGCCACTAATAGACAGGATTTTAGCTTATGAGGGGAAAATTAAAATTTTATATCAGAAAGGTTAAAAAGAAAGCGACTTTTAAATCTGTGTTGGAATGCTGATGTGAACTCCTGGTTTTCTCTATTTTAGAAATGATTCTGAGCTGAAATTTCCGGATTTCTGAAAATTTCTAGAAGTAACAACCCCAGTTACAATGAGTAGCCCTACCCAGACTGTACACCCTCAAAGCTGATTCTGAGGGAAGCAAACAAGGTTCTTTATGGAGCCAGGAGCAGCTGATGGCCAAGGAAAGCCTGTGAAGTCCAGGGGCCAGAGAGGAAGCTGCTGACAGAGCCAGGGCAGGGCCATGTCGAAGGGACAAAGGAACAACTCTAAAGGACTCCAACATGAGAGGATCTGAGCATCGAAAGACTACTAGCCAAAAGGACCAGAACATAATATTATATCATCTATCCATAAGTTCCTTTTTAAAAATATTTTTATTTTACATGTATAGGTGTTTTGCTTGCATATATGTATGTAACTAGCTACATGCCTAGTGCCTGCAGAGGCTAGGAAAGGCCATTGGATCTTCTGGAACTAGGGTTATGTGTGGTTGTGAGTGGATACTGGGAACCAAACCCAGGTCCTCTTCAAGAGCAGCCAGTGTTCTTAACACTGAGCCATTTCTCCAGCCCCTGTCCATAAGTTCTTTTTAAGAAAATGCAAACAGACATCACAGAGATTAGTAAGGCACCAGTTCGTGATTTGAAAATCAGGCCTGCGAGTACAAAGAATCAAGCATTTATCCTGCTTGTAAACCACATAGGATGATCAATTCCTTGCCCAAGGAAAGTTCCTCTGTAAGAAAAACTTCCAAGTATGTAAGAAAAAGGAATTACGGAATGAAAAAGTTCCCATTTTGTAGCCCTCCAGGACTAATGTGTTTAGACAGTAATAATCAATCAACGTTAAAATGATTAACTAAAAGAGTGATGGGAACATTTGTAACAAGGCTGTGGACATTTGAAACTGGTGCTAACAGGGAGACACCCAGGCACTACACACCTCTCTCAATGAGGCAACAGGCCACAGCAGCACCGACGATGAAGAGTTTCTATCTCTGCTTCAGTATGCCAAAAGGAAACTTGACTCCAACCAAGGATCTGTATGTAAGCATCAATTACAGGATATGCTGGTGACACAAGGCCATGCTAACTGGAACCAAGGGACCGCAGAAAGGGCTGGAGAGATGGCTCGGTGGTCAAGGGAATCTATGATTCTTCCAGAGGACCCAAGTTTGATTCCTAACACCTACAGGTGTCTCACAGTCATCCTTAACTTCAGTTCCAGGAGATTCGACTCCCTGTCAGGTCTCTAGGGGCACCTGCATCATGTGCTGTTGCAGAGGAATATACTTAGAGTCCATGGACAGATGCCATCTTCCCAACTTTGGTTGCACCTGTATGCCTAGGATCACAACTAGGTTTGTTGACTGCTATACTCCACAACCAAGGAGGGACAGGGAGAGTCAGTCACTTCCCAACCAGCCAGTCAGCCCTAGTTGCATGAGAGGGAGGGGCAAAGGGTATAGAAACTGAGGAAGCCAAAGGGAGGCTCTCTCACCATTTGTGCAGCTGTGGGGAAGTCACCATCCACATCTGGATAAAGACTTTCCAGTGAGGCCTTAGGAGGGGAGCACCCACACTCCTGTAAGTAAACCGTCATCCACTGCTCTGCAAGCAAGCCCAATAAGCTCACTGGTTTCCCAGACTGTAGTTTGGTGAAATTATACCTCATTTTGTCCTAGTGACCAAGCACTAGGACAAGGTGGGGGCAGACATTGTTTATACCTCCCAGAAGCAATTTTAGCAACATGCCCACACCCAGAGACACACACATACACATAACTCAAAATATAATAAATCTTTAAAAAAGAACCAAATGGGAAATGTTAACAAGAGGGCTAACCTAGAATGTGCTATTCTCTCCAGTTCTAGAAGTAACGAGCCTAATATATTCAATAGCCAACTAATTGAAATTGAATACATGCACACACCACAAAGTTCCTAAAGTTGCTACGTGGAAGGACCGTAATGATTACAGATTGGTAAATGTGTTAAATAGCTACACTTTTCCCATGGAAAAGATAAAGGAGCCCAAAGAGAATGCTTCCAAATGCAGAGAAGAGACTGCGCCGGTTCTTTTCAGCAGACATGACAAGATGAAACTAAACCAATCAGGAGAGTGAAGCAGATGTTCTCAGCCGTTTCTCCTTCTAACAAATCACTGCACTATGACGCTCCATCATTCCTTAAATCCTTCCTTATGGCTGAGTGCCCAACACACACTAGCAGCAAAACTGGCAGAGAAATGAAGATGTATCTCACATTTGAAATTTTATTCATCATTTATTGAAAAAAATATCTACAAACACCCAGTTGTGAGTTTCACAGAAGCCTGATCTCAGGATTCTAAACCACAGGTTCACCAGAGGGCTCCCCTGAAACCACGCACAGGAGGCTGGGTCCACAGGCTTCTGGAAAGGCTGTCATGGCTTACGTTAATCTTGTTAACCTCAAACAAAAACTATCACCAATGTAATGGGGCCCAGTACTTAGCATCAACCTCCAAAAACTGAAACAGTGAAACTTGGCCCCCATACATGCTAAGCCTCTGAGAGCCTGCTCCTTCCAGAAGCTTCAAGAGAAATAGTTCAATTTACAACTCTTTCTCAGTGTTTGACTGCCCTCTAGTGGTGTTTAAAATAGTCACAGCCAAAAGCTAACCTAGCAGTACTATGAGAAATAACATTTAAAATGGCATCAAAGGTGTTGAGGTGCAGCACAATGGCTAGGCTCAATCCCCGCTGTGCGTGCGCGCACACACACACCAAACACACACACCACATATACATACACACCACATATATACACACATTTACACACACACCACATATGCACCACACATACACACACATGAAAAGACGGCACTGGAAAGAAGTACCTAGTACAATTTGGACATATTGTTTAAACTCTCCATTATCCAGTAAAATTTAGTTACTCTGTTTACCTTCAGAATAGTTTAGCAGAAAGCTAAGTATACACTATTTCTTTCTGATGGAGGCTGAGAGCTACAACAAACACACACACCACATACAGCCAGTCTGTCCCTCACTGGGGATTGCTGGCCTTCAGGACACAGATTTTCAGTTTGTAATACACATTCCAGGCTTGGTGACCAATTGGTAGGTGGTATGCAAGTTTCCCAGTGTGAGGTTATCGTCACAGTCTGTCCACAGTGACCAGGCACTAAGAACATGCTCAGCCTTACCAGATACTTGTGCCTGCCCCACAAGGATAAGAACCTGAGTCTGGATCCCCAGGACCCATGTAAAAGTTAGGCATGGTTCTTGAAGCTTCTCCACCTCTACCCCTTCAGCATCCTGCCCACCCTGTGGGAACGCCCCTCCCCACATGGCAGAGCTCATTCCTTCACTTCTCTCGGTTTCCCGTTGGTTATTTCCATCACCACAGAAGGTTCCATTGGTTAAACAGTCCCCCTAAAGCCCCCAGCACATCCCAGCTCCAGCCTCCCCGTGAAGACCTTGGTAATGACCAATGTGTGGACCCAGCGCCCTCTTGGACCAAGGGGCCTAGAATGAAGTGACTGCACAATGAAGTGACTGCACGTTAGCCGGAGGGGTGGAAAGCTCGCCTGTGTTCCAGCACTTTCCGGGGTGCTGGTGCAGGCAGTGCAGGGGGAAAGTTCTCCTGTGTTCCAGCACTTTCCGGGGTGCTGGTGTGGGCAGTGCAGGGGAAAGTTCTCCTGTGTTCCAGCACTTTCTGGGGTGCTGGTGTGGGCAGTGCAGGGGCAGCACTCACCTCATAAGACCCAGGGCTGCTAGTTAGCCAAATAAAACCTTCCCAATACAAGGCTTACCTAGCTAGTTGATGTCCTGCGCTTGACCCTCAACACTTCACAAAAGGGGAGACTGATGTTGGAAAATACCTTCAGTACATGAGTAACCTTTAAATACCAGGGTCCCTCAGGAACCACTTGTCCATGTGACAAGGGTGCAAATACTAAATTAAGGTGAAAAGGAAACTGAATTCTGAGGCATGCTTTAAACTTATCGAGTAACTCTCCACAGACCTCTAAAAAAAGCCCGTGTTAACAGGAACTGCTGTGTTTAAGCTGAAATCTGGGAAGGCATCAAAGTCCCTGTCTTGTAACTGCCACAAAGAAAAAAATCAAACTCAGGCCAATGAAAGCTGTACGCTCTAAATTGCAAAATCAAAAACAATCTTTTCTGCCATGCATAACATATCAGTAATAAAAGAAATTACCTCAATAACAGGTACATTTTCATGAAGCTCAGCTGTATGCGAGGCCAGCAAACCAATCACCCGAGCAACCCTGGACCGTCTGGGGAGAGAAAACACAGGCTGTGAAGTGCAGTCAGGGACTGACGGCTCGGCCCCTGCCAGCCACACTACAGAATGGCAAGCATTAGATATAAGGAGAAGTGGGGCGGGCAAGATGGCTCAGAAGGTAAAGGCACTTGCTGCTAAGCCTCACAACCTGTAACTCACATGGTAGGAGAGTACAGACTCCTCCAGCAAGTTGTTCTCTGACCTCCACATGTGCCCTGGGACATGCATATGTATATACACATACACACACACATTTTTTTTTATTTAAAGTAGTTCAGTACACAAGACAAATGTTTTCCACTAGAGCAGAGGTTGTGGATGACTCATATTTCCAATTGGGTAGGAGGACTCAGTTATTCTTGCCATAATGAGCCAACTGGAAAGAGCCAACCTGCTCTCTCAGAATCAGGTGGAATTAAGCATCCTTATCCTTTCTGTTCCTCTCAAGATGCTTGCTAACAGTGACTGCTTTTTTAACTAAACGGTAGAGATCCTCAGGAAGATCAGAAGCAACTTTTTTGGACTTAAGAATTCTCAAAATTTTATTACCAGTCACAAAACAGAGCTGGGCAAACCATGTGAGCCTCTCAGGATCATACCGATTTGTGAAGGAGTCGGACTTTTCTTGGCTAGTTTGTAAATCTGCTCCTTCATGTCATCAGACATCAACTTCAACCAGGTAGGGACGCTACAGCAGTAGGGCCAACTGGGCCAGGACTCTCCAGGAGCCCGCATGTGACTGTGATGCGGTCAGGCTCCAAAGAGAGAACACTAAATAAAACTTTTAGAGGAAGTGAAGTAAAACCTGTGGTGCTGGAGGCCCAAGTTCCCCTTGTCTAGAGTCAGAGAAACTCCCTCGCATGCACGGGGAACATGAACAGCAAAGTCCTCTGTGATACTAGATGTGACACTGACAAAATTCAGACAGGCTGAATCTTAATAACAGAAAATAAAACCCTTACCTGAACACAGAAGCATTTCAATACAGGTCTCTGATATCAACAAGTTTGTAGGTAATAATTAACATCAACAGCTGAGTACATAAGTTATACTCACTCTAACAGAAAACCATACAAGTTGAAGTCTTACCAACACTCGTCTATTTTAACAAATGTGGTGTTTCCATGCCCCATTGCAGTTAATATCTGAATAAAACAACCTGACTTTTAAAAGTTTAGCTATAAGAAGGGATTGAACTTGGAGGACACGTTTCTCCAGATGTCTTCTGGAACTATGCTGCAGGCAGGCTCACCATACTTTTACTCAAAATCATCTCTCCCACATCAATTTTGGGGATCCACAACTTTAGATCCATTTTTATCAGATAATCTTGCTCCATAATTCCTGGGCCTAGAATATCTTATACACATAATGTCAAGCGTTCTTCCCAGTCTTCATTGTTTTCAATGAAGATGTGCTGCCTTTCATCCCTCTAATTCTCAGGCACATCCACATGGAATAATGAATTGAGGTTCCCAGGAATCAAGGTCAGGTGCCCAGTTCATAAAGGCATATGGTTCAGTAAGTTTGCCAAGGTTAATTAAAAGTCATTAGTTGTTGGGGGTCCCAGTACTCAGGGCCAGCCTGAGGGGAACCGAAGATCTCCACCGTCGGGGAGGGGGAAAGTAGGCGCAGAGTCAACTCACAGACTCCGGAAGTTGAGCAGAAAGCCAGCAGTGGTAGTCTGCTGCAAACTCATTTACTCAAGAAAGAGCAGAGTGTCTTATAGGTCTTGTTAGCCAATAGCCTTATGGGGTGGGGTCCTGACCACAGCCAATCACAGTTTGTTCCCAGGTGGATTAGGTTCTCTACAGGTGCTGGGCAGAAACTGGCTTCACAACCAACCGGTGTGGAGTACCATGCTCGGGAGAGCCATTCCTTCATTCCTCCTGGCAGGTGACCTAGCTAGGCCCATCCTGCATTATGCCCAACAATTAGTCTAGATTATGCCCATTCTATAAAAGTCATTCCTCAACAAACACTGGTTTTAATGAGATGTTTCTTTGGTATCCATCAGAAAATGAGGATAAATTACTAAACACTTCATGGTGATAAAAAATTTACTGTAGAAAATTGACATTCAAAATTTTTTTTTTCCAGCTGGACATGATGGCACACGCCTTTAATCCCAGCACTCAGTCAGAAGCAAGTGGGTCTCTGTGAAACAGAGGCCAACCTAGTCTACACAGAGAGTTCTTTTTAAAAGACATGACAGTTGGAAGGGCCTGTTGAGAAGGAGTTTGGTGAGGTAGGGGGGGGGGTGGGGGGATAAGAAAGGATGGGGGGATGGGATCAAAGAACATTCTATGTAAGAACATTCTATGTATGAAACTGGTAAAGATTATATACATAACAAGTTTTTAAAACTTTTTTCCGTTGAAAGCTGGTATGGTGGATGCGTGAGACATGCAACCAATATGCTCATACACAAAAAATACAAATAATAAATAAAATATTGAAAAAATAACAAAAACAAAAAAAATAAAAATTTTAAAGAGTATGTATGTGTCTACACACACACACACACACACACAAACTGGTGCAAATGAGGAATTAAACATTTAATTTGTGAATTTGAATAAACATTAAATTTAATTAACCACATATAGTGACTGGTTACTGTAACGGAGTAACTAATTATTAGCTACAAACTTACATCAGCCTACTCTTTGAAAATAATGATGGACACAGGTACATAATGCACGCACATATTCCAGCACCCAAAGAAGACCAGCAAAGCCAAAGTAACAGATGATACATCAGACTCTGTGTCTGAAGTGTGGCCACGCTCATGGGAGGCTGCATAGAGTGGTCCTTACAACACAGGAATCAGATGTCCTGGGCCCAGCCTAGGGTCCATAGTTAGAAACAGTCCTGGTTAGTTTGTGTCAAGGTGACACAAATTAAGAGTCATGTAGGAAGAGAGAACCTCAACTGAGGTACTTCCTCCACAGACTGGCTTGTGGGCACATCAGTGAGAGACTTTCTTGATTACTAGTTGATGTAGGAAGCCAAGTCCACTGTGGACAGTATAATCCCTAGGCAGGTGAGCCCAGCCTGTATAAGAAAGCTAGCTAAGGAAGCCAGTAAGCAGTGTTCCTCCATGGTCTCTGCCTCCAGGTTCCCGCCTTGGCCTCCCTTGATCATAAATGTAACCTTAAACCAAATAAGCCTTTTTCTTCCCAAGCTGCCTTTTGTCATGGCGTTTATCACAGCAATAGAAAGCAAACTAAGCCAGGGGCAGTGGAGAATTGGTACCCTGGGTGGACACTCAGTCTTCATGTATTTGATTTCTGGTGACCTCCTAGGTTAATTGGGACTAATAATAATAATATGAAGCTAATCAAGTGGTTCAAAGAATCAATTAATTACCACAGAATCTGACAACACATGTAAATATATGGCTACCACTGCCACATTATTGGCTGGCTACATTCCCAGCATACTTTTAAAAATGATTTTAAATCAGAGTTCAAAGAGAAATCATACAAATTTCAAAGTCAGAAACTACATAGGCCTATTACAACAAAAGCAGAAACGTAGAAATAACCATCATAAACCAAAAATGCCCAAGCACATTTGTGTATGTATATGTATATGTGTGCATACATGTGTATGTTGTTTTCTCTTTGAGATGGGGCCTCACAGTGCAGTCCACAGACTAGCCTTGGAATCTGATGCCTCCCAGGATGATAGGGTTGAGTTGCCATGTCTGGCTACACCTGTATATCTTAAACATCAAAAAACAAAAACTATGATAAATCACCAGCATGAAGGTCACACAGATTTAAGATTTATAAGCAATTCCCTTTCCTTGATGAAAATTAACTAAGCACAACCCCTGGAGTCTGAGATTCTTTTAACTTCATAGCAACAGGAAACCATCAGGGGTAAGAGTGGACTAGGACCAGTAAGAAACCCTGGATGACTCACAGAGAAAATCAGGCAGTCAGAGAAAGCCTGAAAATAACCCTGTCTGGTGACCACTGGGAAGAACTGGTTTTCCCATGCACGCCCCAGGGACTGGGAATAAACTAACAGAAATAAGCCACAGGACAACTGTCACCTGGAAGCCACTGCAGAAGAGACAATTAAGCAGTGGGTCCTGCCTCTCTCTACCTCCTGCTGGGACACAGAGTGACCCCTGAAGCCCAGGCCTTCAGGAAAAACATGGAAAACTGTTCCCATGGAAAGCAATCCACCCTGGGGCAGGGGGACAAAAGGAGAAAATGTGGACGGCTCTGTCCATGGGCCTCCTATACTGGAGCTGGTGAGGGACCAGCTGGAGATGCCAGCCCTGAGGGGGAAATCTCAACTCTGTCATTACAGAGGTCCCAGCCTACCCACCTGTTCTTCAATCTGATGGCCTCCCAGCATGCAATCCACCCAGCATGCACACCTCCCAGCATGCATACCACCCCATCTGCAAGTCTGACCCAGTCACACTCTGGGCCCCTACACCTGAAGGAGAGGCTGTGGACAGACTCAGACAAGCAGGAGACTGTGGGTCACCAACACCTGGACCAATCCACTTCACCACTTACACATGGTGTCTGTGAAATACAAAGCATTAAGAAGCAGGACCAGGTTCAGCAGTTAAGAGCACTGGCTACTCTTGTAGAGGACCCAGGTTCGATTCCCAGCACCTACATGGTGGATAACAACCATCAGTAACTCCAGTTCCAGGCAAATCCAATACCCTCTTCTGACTTCCATGGGCATTGCATGACACAGGTGCACTTATACACATTCAGGCAGTATACTCATACACATAAAATAAAAATAATAAATAAAAAAAATTTTTTTTTAATTTTTAAAGGAAGCAGATGGGGCTGGAGAGATGGCTCAGCAGTTAAGAGAACTGGCTGCTTTTGCAGAGGACCCAGGTTCAGCATGTCAGGTTTAGCACCCAAATGACAGCTAACAACCAGTTTCAGGGGATCTGATGCTCTCTTCTGACCTCCACAGGCATTGCATGACACAAGTGCACTTACACACACATGCAGGCAATGCATTTATACACGTAAAAAAATAAAGGAGGATCAGACTGGGAGGATGGCTTAGCAGGTAAGGAAGATGTCTGAAAAGCATGAAGACCTGAGTTCAAATCCCCAGGACCCACATAAAAATCCAGGTGTGGTCATGTGCACATTTGCAACCCCAGTACTATGGGAGACATAGGCAGGAAGATTTGAGAAGGTCTCAAATTATCAATGACATTAAAAGTATAAGTATTATGGAGGGACTAGACACAAAATCTTGCCATGGCTGTCTAAGGCTGTTTTCATATATACAAAACTAGGAAAACTGAACAAAAATGGAAAAAAATATGTGGGTATTTGAAAGAAAACAAGAAAGTTCCAGCAGAAGGCTGGCTGTTGAATATTCACTGCTTTTCTCAGATCAAAACTGCCACAGCTGGGAGAGATGGCACACACCTCTCATGGAACACGGCTGGGAGAGATGGAACACACCTCTCATGGAACACAGCTGGGAGAGATGGCGCACACCTCTCATGGAACACGGCTGGGAGAGATGGAACACACCTCTCATGGAACACAGCTGGCAGAGATGGTGCACACCTCTCATGGAACACAGCTGGGAGAGATGGCACACACCTTTCATGGAACACAGCTGGGAGAGATGGCGCACACTTCTCATGGAACACAGCTGGGAGAGATGGCACACACCTCTCATGGAACACAGCTGGGAGAGATGGCGCACACTTCTCATGGAACACAGCTGGGAGAGATAGCGCACACCTGGAGACTGAGAGCAGAAACACCAGGTAGTGAAGGCCAGTCTGGACTACACAGTAAGACTCTACCTCAAAAAATATTTTTTTTAACAAAAAAAAGTTCAATTTTAAATATTTTTTTAAATCAGTTTTGAAAGAATACTTTAAATGGTTTAGGAATTTCTGGGGCTGGAAAGATGACTCAACGGTTAAGGACACTGGCTGTTCTTGCAAAGGACCTGAATTCTGTTCCCAGCATCCATATCGTGGTTGTTTGCAACTCCAGTTCCAAGGGAATCCAACACCCTCTTCTGACCTTTGTGGGCACTACACAACACAAGTGTACTTGCCTACACATAGGCAATACACTCATACACATAAAATTTTAAAATAATAATAAATAAAAATTTCAAAAAAGGTTTATGAATTTCTGTTTCATCACCAGTAGGGGGCACTCCAGTCAAAGCTATAACTCCAAAATAACTTAAACAGTAAAGATTTCAATGGTTGCTTTTTAATGAGTACACCACAAACCTTCTCAAATATTAAAATGCTCAGCCTCAAAACTGTTTTATATATCATATTTACTTGGGAGAGAAACACTAACAGACATATAAGAATAATTACCCTCCAATAGCCTTTTGCAAACTGCTATGGTCTTCCCCTATTTCACCAGCATGGCCCAGTAATAACTGTCACACCTCTACCCAGTTCATAGCAACTCTGGGCTCCATCCTTACTGAGCTCCAGGATTAGGGTCACTGGAGTCAGAGATGAGTAAGCTCAGCAGATAGTGATAACCACAGCTCCACACCTACTCAAAGCCACAGCACTCCATTCCATTTTGCAGAGAGGAGACTGAGGTTCAGCAGTGGAAGTATTTTTCCCAGGGGGCAAAGGTGGGAAGCACACTCAGGTGTGTCCCAGTCCTGATCCTACACAATTTCTGTATCCCACAGAGATGCTCCAGAAAGTGAGACTCAGGAACAATTTAATCATCTGCAGTCCCAAGAGCAAGGGCAGCCCAGAGCCTTCCAACCCTCCATGGAATGTGCATTTTGCCCCAACACATGGCTTCCACACAGAACAGGCACATGTGCCCCCATCACCAGTTCCTACAGTTCCTAGATGATATTCCCACCAGAGGATAGACAACCCCCTGGGGAGCAATAGCTAGCTACACCAGAGAGAGACAGAGACTCTGGAGAAGGAAAAGCAGAAAGACAGGCCTCGCCTCACAGTGCACACAGAGAGAGGCAGTGACCCAGTTCCTAGATGGGCTATAACTCTGGATTTATATGACAGGGCAGTGGAGACTTTCATAGTGCCTGTGAATGAGTCACTGCTACCTCAGAATAACTTAGGCCAGGGACTCAGGACTCTGGTTGTAAAAGTGCCTGGGGCATTCACTTCATAACTCAAAGAATGTGCTTTAAAATGTGAGTGCTACTTACATGTCCCAGTTTGGAGCTATTCGCAAATGCTGGATGAGCAGCTGGAACTAGAACAAGAAAAATCGAATGTACGTTTAGTTCAGGAAACATCAAAAGTAACAGCCGAGCGAAAGAACTTTAGACAACTCAAGTGTGAGTTGTGCAGCAAAGAATAATTGTTTTAAAATGTAGAGCACCGAGTGTAGGAACGAGATACAAATGAAAGTAAAGTGGGGGAGATCCGCTCCCAGCCCTGCATCAGATGGCTCCCAGCCGCCTGTAACTCCAGCTCCAGGGGTTCAATGTCTTCTTCTGGCCTCTACAGGCACTGCATTTTACACGTATTCTCACACACAGGCATATAATTAAAAACTAAAATAAACCTTTCTTTTAAACTAAGACTGGGACGTTCATTTTGTCCTAATTTACATTCCTTAAATGCCTGCCCCACCCACAAGTAATGGTCACAACATCTTGGAGGCAAAAGGAGCTGAAATTTCTACAAGCCAGCTTTGGGCTGTCTAAGGAAGTGTCCCCTCCCCCACAACACACACTGCCATTCCTCTCACAGGGAGGCTTTAGACGCTTTTACCCAGGGGCTGCTGGAGTGTCGAGGTCCATCAGGAAAGCCTTTCCAGGGGGACAGAAAGCAAAAGGCTCAAAGGTTTAACATGCCCCTTTACACCTCAGAAACATCTATGTTTACCCTAGTAACCCAGCACAGGAGCCCTGCACCCTGAATTCACTGCAACATGGAAGGTCCATTCCATGATTTCAGAAAGGAACTGGGGCTCACAATTATCACTTAACAAAAAAGTTAAGCTCAGTGTTACAAAGACCAGTGCTCAAAACCCCCATCTATACAACTGCTCAGGCACTGAGAAAGCAGCTGAGGGTCACTTTCATAAACCTGGGATAATGATAAGTTACTTTTATCATTGCAATCACAGGGAATTGGTATTTGACCCACTGTGCCTAGTAGCACAGGACTTTTAATGCCAGTTACTTGGGAAGCTGAGGCCAGAGAATCACAGCCTTACTGATTCAGAATTGTTCAAGGACTAACTTGGCTATAGCCAGAGTTCATGGTCTGCCTGGTAAACTTATCAAAGCCTGGTTCAAAATTAAAAGTAAAAACTAGGACCAGGGTTACAGCTCAGTGGTAGAGCACTTGCATGCTTGTGTGAGGCCCTGGTCTCAAACCCCAGGCTCAGACACAAAAATAAGTAAAATATTTTAGCCCCTGTTCCCTCCTCACCCTTCGGTGGTGGTGGTGGTGGTGTGGTGTGGTGGTGTGGTGGTGTGGTGGTGTGGTGGTGGTGTGGTGGTGGTGTGGTGGTGGTGGTGTGGTGGTGTGGTGGTGGTGTGGTTGTGGTGGTGTGGTGGTGGTGTGGTGGTGTGGTGGTGGTGGTGGTGTGGTTGTGGTGGTGGTGTGGTGGTGCGGTGGTGTGGTGGTGGTGGTGTGGTGGTGTGGTGGTGTGGTTGTGGTGGTGGTGGTGGTGGTGTGGTGGTGGTGGTGTGGTGGTGGTGTGGTTGTGGTGGTGTGGTGGTGGTGTGGTGGTGCGGTGGTGTGGTTGTGGTGGTGTGGTGGTGGTGTGGTTGTGGTAGTGGTGGTGGTGGTGGTGGTGTGGTGTGGTGGTGGTGTGGTGGTGGTGTGGTGGTGTGGTGGTGGTGTGGTGGTGGTGTGGTGTGGTGGTGGTGTGGTGGTGGTGTGGTGGTGTGGTGGTGTGGTGTGGTGGTGTGGTGGTGTGGTGGTGTGGTGTGGTGGTGGTGTGGTGGTGGTGTGGTGGTGTGGTGGTGTGGTGGTGTGGTGTGGTGGTGGTGTGGTGGTGGTGGTGTGGTGTGGTGGTGTGGTGGTGTGGTGGTGGTGGTGTGGTGTGGTGTGGTGGTGGTGTGGTGGTGTGGTGGTGGTGTGGTGGTGTGGTGGTGTGGTGGTGGTGTGGTGGTGTGGTGGTGGTGTGGTGGTGTGGTGGTGTGGTGGTGGTGTGGTTGTGGTAGTGGTGGTGGTGGTGGTGTGGTGGTGGTGTGGTGTGGTGGTGGTGTGGTGGTGGTGTGGTGGTGTGGTGGTGGTGTGGTGGTGGTGTGGTGTGGTGGTGGTGTGGTGGTGGTGTGGTGGTGTGGTGGTGTGGTGTGGTGGTGTGGTGGTGTGGTGGTGTGGTGTGGTGGTGGTGTGGTGGTGGTGTGGTGGTGTGGTGGTGTGGTGGTGGTGTGGTGGTGGTGTGGTGGTGTGGTGGTGTGGTGGTGGTGGTGTGGTGTGGTGGTGGTGTGGTGGTGTGGTGGTGTGGTGGTGGTGTGGTGGTGTGGTGGTGTGGTGGTGGTGTGGTGGTGTGGTGGTGGTGTGGTGGTGTGGTGGTGTGGTGGTGTGGTGGTGGTGTGGTGGTGGTGGTGGTGTGGTTGTGGTCGTGTGGTGGTGGTGTGGTTGTGGTGGTGGTGTGGTGGTGTGGTGTGGTGGTGGTGTGGTGGTTTGTTTGTATTATAGTGTTGGAGGACTTTGCTGGTTAGCTTTTGTCAATTTGCCACAGAGGCAACTGGGAAGAGGGAACTGAAAAAGGAGAACTAGCCAATGGCCATGTCTGTGGGAAGTTTCTTGATTGACAATTGATGTAGGCTAGCCCAGCCCACTGTGGGTGGTGCCATCCCTTGGAATCCTCTGTATCAGCAAGCCAGCAAGCAGCGTTCCCCCATGGCCTCTGCTTCAGTTCCTGCCTCCAGGTTCCTGCCCTGGCTTCACTGGATAACAGACTGTTACCTGTAAGCTGAAATTATTTCTTTCCTCCCCGAGTTGGTTTTGGTCAGTGTTCTAGCACAGCAATGGAGAAGCAAGCTAGAACAGGGATGGAATCCAGTGTTTCGGACATGCTAAGCCACTGCTCTACCACTGAACCATACTTCAGCCCCACGCCCTTGTTTCAGTGTCACTAGAAACACAAAAGCTCTATGCAGGAGGCATGTGGGGGAGCCTCCCAGCACCTACCAGTGGGGAATGGAGGAGCCTGACAGCCACCTCTTTGTGAGTGGCCACCATGCATAGGTAGCACAGCAGGTTGAGCTTGGCCCGCACTGCACCTGCGCTCTTCTCGTTCGAGTCGATCTGGGAGCACACCTGCTGCAGAAAGTCGTTCCAGTCCTGGTCCTTCAGAACCAACAACTTCTCCACTGCAGAAGAGAGGAAGCAGAGCCTGTGTGATGCGGGCAGGGGCTGCCTGGACATTTCTGAGCATGACACTTAAATTCTCTGGCCTCCACACACTCTCACACATGAGCACACACACCCACCTCCAGCACACCCGTTTTTTTTAAAGTCCCAGTGAACTACTGTGAAACAGAACCAAAATAACAGGACAGCTATGGGAACCTGGAGTTCCAGCCTCCACTCCCCACACAAACGCAAAGACAGTTAGAAATGGCTTCTAAATGAGCAGTTCTGGAGCAGGAGAGATGGCACAGTGGATAAGAGCTCCTACTGTTCACACACAGCACCTGGATTTAGTTCCCAGCACCCATGTCAGATGGCTCACAACTGTCTGTAATCCCAGCTCCAGAGGATCTGATGCCCTCTTCTGGCCTCTGCAGTTCTAGGTAATCTGAGGTTAAAGGAAGACACTGTCTCCAAAACCCAAAACCAGGAGGAGTGGATGTTAGTTTATAGTAATAAGTAATTCTCTTGGCTTTCATACTCGGTCTTGGCTCTAGCAGCATCATTCATTCTGTTTTGCTTTGGTCCTTCAGAACTGCCCTAAGCAGGGTTTGCCTCTTGGTTCCAGTATGAGCTCAACATGCACAAACCATCAGCTGGTTTATTTAAATCTGAATGTATTCTGTTCGTTTTGAATTTACTTCAAATCACAGTGAAGAAATTTCTCCAGATCTAGCTCAACTTAAAGTACAACTTAACCCACTAAATAGAAACTCAAAGTATGTCAAAGTTTCTGAGTCACCCTAGATGAGACTTTCATTGGTGGATGACCACCATCCTATACCTGCCTATACCCAGACGCCATCCCCACAGGGGTGAACCTCTAAGCCCTGCTTTCCCCTGACCTGGTCCCTCAGGTACAATCCCAACTCTTCCAGCTCTGGGCACCCACAACAGCATCATAAAGGGTAGACTTTTCACTTGCTTCACCAGAAAGACCCTCAATCCACTCATGGGGAAACTTTCCCACAGGAATTTCCCACCCACAAGAATGCAAGGGCAGCCCAGAGGCTGAGGAGGGCAAAGGCTGGCACAATTGCATTACAGATAACTGCTAATCTGCAGAATGGAGCCCAAGGGCATTGGAAAGAAAACAGGAAATCCACTATCCTTATACAAACACAAATATTCCATTTGCAAACAGGTTTCATATTTGTAATCTATGTATAAAAATCTGTATGTTGACGAGTCCTGCATGACCTACCTGAATATACTGGCAGGTGCAATATTTTGGGATCAAATTTGATTGCAGGTTGCTTCATTATCTACAGTAGGGGAAAAACACTCTTGAGAAACCTTTTCAGCCAAATATCTGTCTCTATAACACCTGTAACCCAATACTCAGGGGGCAGATGTAGGATAGAGAGTTCTGACAGGCTGTGGTGTGAGACCTTACCCAAAACACCACAAAGATAGAAAAAGAACCAAACATCTGAGATTAAAATATGCAAGCATAGGTGATTTATCTTTAATCATTTCAATCGATAGCTTCCATAAATTAAAGCATCACAAAAAGACCTCCCCTGCTGGCTCAAGCTAATTTGCCTCTAGGTTAGACATTAAGGCATCTACAAAATCGTCACTGGATACCTGACACAGTGAGTCACTGTGCAAGGGGGTGCAAAGTTATTAAAGGCATGACCCTACTGTCGGAGACCTGATACTCTGGTTGAGAAAATAAGACAAATACCTGTTAAACAATAAAATATTAAATATTTAACAATTCAAAAAGTCAGAAAAAATTATACACAAATATTTCATCAAGAGAAATTTCTTACAAAATAATAGAGAAAAGAGTAAACATAGTGTGGACCGGTCAGTGGAAGAGGGGAAGTGGGCTGAGGTCTGAAAGGACAATTGGGATTGTTGGCTGCATCTGAGAAGAACAGATCCAGGAAGACGTAAACACAGGACATGGTTGGCACGTTTGACTGGAGGAGGACACCACGTAGTTGACTGTGTGAGACACAGCAGTGAGTACTACACCTGGAGATGTTAATTCAAAGCTTGACCATTTCTGTGTCCAGTGGCGAGACCCTCACGGAGAGTCATCTGACCAAAAGGATGCCTCTGTTCTGCTGTCACGCTCTAAATTCACAATGCTATTCTAACCATGAGAAATCCTATGATAACGCAAATTGAGGAGCTCCACAGAACACCTGACCATCACTCACCCCAGTGCCAAGGTCACGGAACACTGAGGAAGTGCCACAAGTCATGACAGACAGGAACTGACTGCGGAAGTCAGAGGAGGCTCAGGCATGACACAGAGCAGATAAAGTCACTAGAGGCTCAAAGTCTGAAAACGTGGTTATTTAACAGTACTGTGATAGCTCTGACTCCCAGGCCTGTCACCTACCCTGAGGTCCTTCGGGTGACTCACATTAGGACGGACTGGGTAAAAGCAAGCAAGCCCTCCACTAATCACCAACCTTTTCCCTAGGTCTAAAACTTAAAAAAAAGGAGGGGGAGTTATAAAACAAATTTCTGCTGCCTAAGGTTTCCCAGAAATAAGAAAAAGAGAATATGAGCCATTGTTCTAGAAAGTCCACAGGGAAAACACCCCAGCATCCATCAGACTTAGCAGAATCCAGTCACTCTGCCAGACTGTGACCTCATGAAAAGACCTGAGTCTACTATGAGATGGCTAAGAAATCTAAACCAAGGCCCAGCTGTCTAGGAAATCAACACTTTCTCAAATTCAACAAGGAAGCTGCTGGGAATTAATGTGGAAAAAGACATTTACAGAAAGGAAGGCAGGAAGACAAACACAGAGCAGGAGGTAGAGGGGGAACATGTGGGGGCTGGGACTCAAAGGAGAACAGAGAGACTGTGAGACTCAGTATTTTCAAATAGGTCCTCGGCATCCCTCAGCAACGGTTACTGCAGCAAGGCATACATTAGGTTAAAAGGGGATGGTGAGCTGGCACACCCCACAGCCTCCCCACAGATGACCCCTCGGTCTGGATACCAGATGCCAGACTGAGTTTCTGTGTGACCTGCCCACCTCTCCCCAGCCAGTGAGCCCAAAACTTGGCAGCTCACTCTGCAAGAACATGGCTGGGGAGACGACAGGACTGAGAGCTAAGGTCTGGGCTCTAGAAGTCGGTGGTCATCCTCAGCATGGGATGACATGGATTAGGAGAAGCAGGGCCGGGAGAGAAGTTTCTACCATAGGGACATGCAGGTATAGGGAGAGCACAGGGCTGCAGATCAGTGGCACATACACACACAGGAAGGGAGAGGAACTAAGGCAGAGTGTGGAGTGAAACTATCACCCCGACCACAGCCCTGACAGTCACTACGCGGCCCTCAGGGGCAGGCTTCTCTCTGCACCTTGGCATTGTCGATAATCGGGGTGACAACAAGATCTGAGTCCATGTAGATCAGCTCTCTCATCTGAGATTCCAAGGCTCCCTGGCTCATGTGCCCACTTGTCATCTGGAACAAGAACAAAAATCACACATGTTTGTGACCAATAGAGAGTTGGTAAGATGCAGACCCTTCTGAGAGGCCACCTGGATCCTGAACTTCAGCTGCTGTGGGAGACATCATCAGCCCAGACTGGTCGCAAAAACCTGCAACTGTGTCTATTATGATTTTACACATGAAGTAACTCAGAAAGAAAATGGTTTGTCCCACCAACAACCCTGACCCTGGGGCTGGTTAAGACCCCCAAACAGATCTGCACTATGATGTCCAGGCAAGCTGCTACCTGGCTTTTATTTTAAAGTCTTTTGGTTTTGTTATTTGTTTTGTGTGCATGAGTGTATTGCCTGCATGTAGGTAGGTGCATCCCTGTTGTACAGTGCTCGTAGAGGTCAGAAGAGGACGTTAAAGCCTCTGAAATTAGAGTTTCAGACAGTTGTTAGCCACAATGTGGGTGCTGGGAATTGAACCTGAGTCCTCTGCAAGAACAACCAGTGCTCTTAACCACTAAGCCATTTCTCCAGCCCCTGTTTTTAGTTTTTTATGATGAAAATTTCCTCTGTCTTTCATTCACAGAACACTAATTGTTTCTTTTTGAATATTTATAAAGTTACATAATATAAAAAAGGGTTTGGCAGGCTGGAGAGAGAGTTCAGCAGTTACAAGCACTGACTGCTCTTGTAGGGGACCTGGGTTCAAGTCTCAGCACCCACATGGTAGCTAGTAACTGTCCATAACGCCCCTTCCAGGGCATCCAATGCCCTCTTCTAACCTCCACAGGCAATGCACAACATGGGTGTACACACTGACGCTGCTCCAGCTGGGTAACAGCTGTCAGGTGAAGAACTTCAACAACACAAAATCACATTCAGGGGCTGGTGATAGGGCTTAGTGGGTAAAGGTTCTTGCTGCACACACCTGTATTCAATCCTCAGTACCCACATAAAGGTGGAAGGACAAAACAAAGTCCTCAAAGCCATCACCTGACCTCCACATGTCTACTATAGCATGTGAACACCACACATACACAACATGCCCACACAGAATGAAATAGAAATAAAGGGACTAGACAGATGACTCAGTACTTAAGAGCACCGGCTGCTCTTGCAAAGGATCCAAGTTCAGTGCCCAGCACCTACATGGAGGCTAACAACCATTCTTAACTCCAGTTCCAGAGTATCTGATGCTCTCCTCTGGTCTCCGTGGGCATTGCACAACACGGGTGCACTTAAACGCAGGCAGAACACTCATACACATAAAATTAAATAAATAAATCTAATTAATTAATTAGAAAGACTACACAGTCTCTGATATTTAAAAAGACAGAGATTAGTGGCTGCCTGGAACATGAGTGGGAGAAGTAGAGGTGCTTACAGCTGATGGGGTAATAAAAAGGTTCTAAAATGATTAAGAATATGTTGTATAATTCTATGAATACACTACAGGCCCATGTCCACTTTAAGAGGTGAATTAAATCTCATTTCAGTTATATATCCAAATAACTACTGCTAAAAAACAACCATGAAGCAACTACTGGGCTCTCTGCTTGTTAGAAAAGCCGGGGTGACAAGGAAGGATAATGGCATCAGAAATGCAAGCCTAGAATGGTTCACACATCAGCTTATGATCATTTTTCTGAGCTTTCACAGCATAACACATAACAAAAATCCCACCCATGCCCACCTTGGATAAAGGAGAGGTCTTCAGTGGTGAACTCGGGCTCCCATCCTCTCCAGGACTCAACCCCACCGTGGTGCTGGTTCTAGGAGTGGGCCGGGAGCTGAAAAACACAGCACAGTTTACCATCACTCAGACACACAAGTGTTATCCTTCTTACACTCCTCCCTAGGGAGAGGAAGGGGAAGAGCCCGTCACAGAAAAGAGAGTATGATGATTGCAAAGGCCTCATCATATAAAAAGTTAAACTCTAATTTGTGCTTATATGACACTATAATTTTTGTAATTGCTTTTTATGAGATTTATTTTTATTTGTATAAGTGTTTTACTTGCCTGTATATATGTCTACTTTTGTAGAATATTTGATCTCTTTTGTGATGCTAATCCCGCCTAAGCCAGCAAACATTCAAAAAGTAATAAATGAGAAAGAGAAGAAAGAAGAGAAGAAGGGAGTGGGGAGGGAGAGAGAGAGGCAGGGAAATCCCGGAGGAAAGGAGGGAGAGACCCAAAGAGACATACGACCTGTTCTACAAAACCTGATCCAAATAAGGAAGCTGGACTTCTTAAAATTTAAATTCATTTTCATCAGAAGTCAAAGTACAAAAAGAAATGGCTTTAACATATAGATAAAATAAGGAATTTTTTAAAAATTATGTGTATGCATGTATGTGTGTAGGCATGTGCTTGTGAGTGCAGTTCCCGCAGAGGCCAGAAAAGGGCGTAGGTTGCCCCGGAGTTGGAGTCACAGGCTGTCATGAGCTGCCTGGCACAGGTGTTGAGAATCAAACTCAGGTCCTCTGGAAAAGCTGCAAGTGCAGTTGTTGAGCCCTATCTCCAGCCCCAAAGTAAACCATTTTAAAATAATATATTTTATTTTATTTTTTATCTTTTTGAGATAGGGTCTCCCTTTAGCCCCAGCTGACCTTGAACTTGCTATGTAGACCAGGCTGGCCTTGAACTTACAGAGATCCACCTGCCTCTGCCTTCCAAGTGCTAGGATTAAAGGCGTGCACTACCATGCCCAGCTTATTATTATTTTTATGTGTATAAGTGTATTATGTGCAAAGTGGGCAACATATCCCCTGGAACTGGAGTTACAAGACAATTTTAGCTGCCACGTGGGTGCTGGAAATAGACCCTGGATCCTCTGCAAGAGCAGCCAGTGCTCCTAACCACTGAGCCATCTCTCCAGCCGTTATCTCTCCAGCCCCAAGCAAACCATTTTAAAATGTGTACAAGATGTAGATTCCACTGAGCTATATATGTACTTCTCTGTGACTTGGACGCAGAGAGGGAAGGTGGAGGACAGCATTAATGTTCCTGTCCTTTATCTCTGTGTAACACAGTCTTCCCCAGGACAGGAGACCTCTCAAGAAGATCTCTCTTTTAAAATCTTGCAGTTTGATTTTACATACCTGAGGAGAAATATGGATTCATTCAATTGGCCCCCAGTGATACTCTTTGGCCGCAACTCAGTTGGATTGTCTATGGCAGAAAAGGAACATATTATCCATAAAGGAAGAGAGACACCATAAGAAGAGTGTAGCATACCTAGAGATATATAAAGGAAGTGGATGGGGAAATGAGGGGCTCTGGGTGGGGCCAGAGCATCACGAGCTTGCTTAAAGAAGGCTTACCTAGCCTGAAAGACTGACTCAGCCGCTGACCTGCCTTCTGTCCTTTGGCTTGTGCAGTCTGAGGGCTCTGCAAAATCTCCCTGGAATCATGTGGTCCAGAACATTCCATGACATTTCTGCTGCTCAAGAAGAGAAAGTCAACACAATCAAACTTACTTTGAGACTCTCTAGGGCTTTGTGTACAGAACTAAAAGGTGGTAAACCATAATTAATTACATTGTGTGTTATACCTAAGGAAATCCTAGAACTAGAAAAGGACAATTTTTCACTGAGTAGCTACAGTGAGCATTTTCTAGATGTGAGGCATTGGTCTAAAATTCCTCTCTAAACACAAAGGGTAGGTAGCCTGCCGGCTGGGGCAGACACCGGAACCCGAGGGACCATGGAAACCAGCAGCAGGCTTGCCGTCTGGTTTGGCTCAGCCTGGAGTCAACAGCGACAGGCAGGAGCAAAGAACTCCGGGAGAAGCTGGGCTGTTTCTGTCTCAAGAACAGAAAATGGTGGAATCCCTAAGAGTGACAGAGGGCAGCGGGGCCCCTGGTTTCCTCATCATCCCACCTGCAGTCTCCAGGTAATTCTGCAACCACTGGCTGGGGACAGCGGCAGCTACTGGTCACTGCCTGAAACTCTCAAAGACAATTCCTTTCTCTGGCTGCTGAGTTATGATTCCAGGACATGAACTACATCCTCATTCTCATTCTCTTCCCCCCACTTCCCTCCCTCCCTCTCTTCTTCTCTCCCTTCATTTTGTCCCTTTCCCTCTCTCTGTCCTCCCACAACTCCAAAGGCATCCAACAGGACACACAAACTGTAACACACTCTGAGTGCCTTTCTTGTGAGAACACAAGGTTGGCTACATATCTGAAGATCTACTATCTAACCTCTCACAGCAATGACCTAGAGAAGAAAAATCACATGATCCTGTCAAATGATACTGAAAAACATCTCATTTTACATTCACTCAGACTGAAAGATGGCAGCCAAACATACTAAACAGGGACAACTGATGCTTTCACCCCAAAACCAAGCAAGGAGGCCCATGTTCATCATTACTGACTCAAGCACCCCACTGGAAAGTTTCTTGCAAGGGTAACACATCAAGAAAGACAAGGACAGGCACACAGACCAATAAGAAAGAAACTCAGTCCAGTCAGCTGCAAAACGAAGGTGAGTCTATTTTCCTCATTGAGAAAAGTAGGAGCTAGGCATGGTGACACATACCTTTGGGAGGCAGAGGGAGGCAGATCCCTATGAGATCAAAGTCAGCCTGGTCTACACAGTGTGTTCCAGGCTTGATGGGCTATAGAGACTCTGTCTCAAAAAACAAAAATAAATGAATAAATAAACAAATAATTTTTTTAAATTACAAATGTAGGGACAATCCTTTGATCAACAATAGAAGAGCTTTTGTTTAGTTATCATTGACAATCTTTCATAAGTTCCAAATATTTTCATTTGTACTGTCCTATATTTTACCCTACAGCTCTATGAAGGAAGGAGAGTAGGAAAGGAGGTCTGAGCGTGTGTCTGAGTATCTGTGTCTGTGTTTGTCTATCTCTATGTCTCTGTGTCTTCTCTCTCTCTCTCTGTCTTGTTCATACACACACACACACACACACACACACACACACACACAAACATACATGCTTTAGAGAGCTGAGAACTTCAGTCAAGGGTGTCTCAGGCTTGCGGACAATGACAGGCAAGGCCCGGAGCCCAGCTTGCTGAGACCACCTGAGTATTATCTTCTTTTTGAAATGCTGACTCTAGCCTGGGTCTGAAGTCACAGAGCCAAGTGTTATGATGAGAACATGGCTATAGTTATTGGGTCACAACAACTCAAAATCACAAATAATAATCAGACTATTTTGCACAACACAATGAATTTGGCAAGAATGCAAATAAGAAGCCGACAGTCACTTGCCAGCAAGCAAACTGAGGAAGAAGATAGTAAGCGATGAAGATTTGACACCATTCAAGTGCTTTCCACCTCCTACTCCAAAAACATCACTATACAAAGTGTCCAGAACTGGGGAGATTTTATAATGAAAACGAAATGCACCAGGCAGGAAGAGCTAGATACCATGGAGCTGGCCCACAACCACCTCTTCAAGGGCTGGAATCACCTAACGGGGGTCACTCCTGTACACTGCTGTGGAAGGCCAAGTTCATCACAATTCCTCCACACCCAGGCCACCAGCAACCCCACTTTGACATCTTTCTTCCCAACTATAAGATCAGCAGGAAAAAAAAAAGCCAGTGAATCACACACTGGCTTCTAACATCACATGTGTTTACTGAAGAAACATGACCACACCTAACTTGAAGGAAGCCATGACAGCTAATCCTGGCTGTCGACTTGACAGATCTGGGAAGAGGGAATCTTGACTGAGGAATTTCCTCCTTCAGACTGGCCTGTGGGCATGTCTATGGGGCATTTTCTTGATTGCAGATTGAGTGGGACAGCCTAGCTAACTGTTGGCTGTGCCATCCCCAGGCAGGTGGGCCTGAGCTGCATAAGAAAGGCAGCTGAGCAAGCCAGGAGAAGCAAGCTCCAGGTCCTGTCTCCGCTTCCCTCCATTATGGATTATAACCCATAAGATGAAATAAATCCTTTCTAGAGTTGGAGAGATGGCTCAGTGGTTATGAGCACTGGCTGCTCTCGTGGAAGACCGGGGTTCAAATCCCTGTACCCACATGGCAGCTAACAACCATCCTTAATTCCAGTTCCAGGGGATTTGATACTCTCTTTTGTCCTCTGTGAGCACTTTCTGACACGAGTACACTTACACACATGCAGGCAATACACTCATACACATAAAATGAAAACAAATCAAAAAAAAAAAAAGAAAGAAACCCTTTCCTCCCCAAGATGTTTTGGGTTAGCGTTTTATCACAGCAACACAAAGCAAACTAGGATATGGGCCAATGGTATCCCATCATGCATTGAGAAGGCCAGTAGCCAGGTGCACTGAGCTAGCTGCGCCAGTGACTGACTACCACACGTGACTGACTGAAAAGCACATAAAATCAGCAGAATCAGGAACATGAAATATCATAACTAAACTCATGATAAACCCTTCATTACACAAATGTTGGGCACTGTCCAATCAGAAAGCCAAGGAGTTAGAGCCATGGCTAGAGCAGTACTGGGCATGTGTGTTCAATAGCTGGGCCCCATAGAGAGACAGGTTCATACTACCTGCAGCCTGAGTCCTCAGAGGCAGAGTCTTGGTCTTCTCTCCGAAAGGCATCATTCCAGAATGGATGCTGCAGCACTCCCTCCCAGGTTAATCTTTGTTAAGACACAAGTGGTACAGCTCCATTTACCATGAGAATCCCAGAACATACCCCAGTTACACACAGCATCAGTCTGTCACTTACCAATATCACTATACACCTTTAAAACTGATTTATATTTTACTCTGTAATTTCAGTATGAAATTAAACTTTCTTAGACAGCAAGACAAAAAAAAAAAGAATCCTTAATTACCACAGAATGAAACTGAGAAGCTGAAGTTTCCAGTTTAGATCTCACTGAACCTAATGAAAACATTTTAGACAAAAACTCATCTGCAAAGGAACTCTATCAACAATTTGACATTTTAAACTACAAATGATCAAATCAACAATTCTGTCACCCTTTATCTCACAAGAAAAATGGAGTATTTTAGATGGTGCTGTGGGCTGAATTCGAGCTATCCTTCATAGGCACATGTGTGTGAATGCTTGGTCCCCAGCTGGTGGCCATTTGGAAAGCTGTGAACAACCTACAGGAGGAGGAGCCTTGTGGAGGAATGAGTCACTGGGGGCAGGCCTTGAGGGTTTATGGCTAGGCCCTACTTCCTGTCAGTTCTCTGCTTTACAATATGCCTCCAGCTGCCTCCTGCCCCACCATGACAGACTCAGCCCCTTCTTAGACTGTGAGCCAAAAGAAAACCACATGAGGGAGGAAGGGCTTGTCAGGTGTTTTGATGCTGTAACAAGAAACATGGCCATGCAGCTGCTGTCTGCTATATTTCAGTTTGGGAATCTAACTTCTAGAACTTCATTCACAAATATTACAGTCAACCCACTTAGGAAATCAAAAGTAGTGTCACCTAGCTAGTTCACTAACACTGAAACAATTTGAGGCTGTATCTAAAATCCAGACTTGCCATGCATGGCAGCACAGTCCTATAATCCCAGCAACCAAGATGCTGAGACAGGGGGATTGCCACAAGTTCAAGGCCAGCTTAAGCTGCAAAAAATATTAGATTAGTTAGAGTTACAGAGAAAGACTCTGCTCAAAAACCAAAAAAGAACAAAAGAATATTAAATTTTAAAAAATAAAAATCATCCTAGGATCAAACCTAGAATCAAGGGTTACCAGTAGAACAAGTCTCTAATATACTCCAACGGGGCCCACTCACTGAAGCTTTTTTAATGCTTTTTAAAAATTTTTTACATGCATTTCTGATTAATTCAATTACCCAAAATACCTGTATTAAAATTAAAATTATTCTGATCACAGGTAAAACACAGTACTAGTCCTGGAAGCACTGTAATCTCAGGTTGGGGCAGGAGAGTGACAAGTTAAAAGCCTCCTGTGCTGTATTCTCCTGTGCTCAAAGTCAGCCAGGGCAACTCAGTGAGCCTCTGTCTCAGAATAAGAAGTAAAAAGTGGGCCGGGAACCTAGCTCTGTGGCCAAGCACTTGCCTAGCACACGTGAAGCCTTGAGATCAATCCCCAGACCCACAAAATAAATTAATAAATAATTTCTTAAACGTAAAACACAAATGCTGAAAGAAAAGAATTGGTGGCCACATAGAATATCCCTTTTACACAAATGGCTCTTATAACCTACTGAAACCAGAAGAAACATGACTGAATGGAATTTAATTTTCATCAGACAGGCAAATGCTGGAAGATTAACCAAACCTGCCATAGGTGCTGGCGGCAGGGAAGGGGCTGTCTAACATGCTGTTGCCAGAAGTATCGATCAGCAGATGTTTCCAGAATGCAGCCAATGTATCACAACTGTGGGATGCTCTGAGCCTCTGACTAGCAATCCCACTTTGGGAAATGTGCACAGAGATCACTGCCCAAGGGAACCCAAACCCAAAGGATATTCACCACAAATCAAGAAGCCCTGTGAAATCTATCTTTATAGATTATGTACATTCCTCAGCTGTTTAAAACCACTCAGCAGACTTGCTGTGGGAAGAGATCCACAATATACTATAAGGGGCAAACATGGGTAAGGTGAAATTTATTACCTACACGGTAATAAATTATATAATACAGGGACAGAACTGTTGGCATGTATGGATAAACCACTGTAAATAGAACACACCCCAGTATCCTCAAGACTGGTTCCAAGGTCCTCTCAGATACTCCAGTCCCAGGCTGTTCAAGTTATTTATATGAAATGTCATGTTTATATATAACCTACACATAGACTCCCATATTCTCAAATTATTTCCTACATTGCTTATAATACCCAATTCAATATAATGTCAGGAAATAATAACAAGAAAAGTCTACATGTTTCATACATGTCCTTTGTGTTGTTGTTTTCAACCTGTGGATGATTGAGACAACAGAGGTACTGTGGGTACAGAGGAGGAAGAGCTGACTGTCAATTATCAATTACAATGTCCTATCAGAACAAATGTGAAAATATAGCTATCAAAATAACACTAATCCTAATTCGTTCCACAGTTAGCAAAGTAAGCTTGTCCTTCAGATTATGTCACTTTTTTCATATATTTAATGACAGTAAGAGGCTGTGGAGATGACTGACTAGATAAAGTGCTCCTCCAACAAGCCTAAGATCTGAGTTTGGATCCCCATCATCCACATAAAAGCTGGGCATGCAGACTGTAACTCCAGTATGTGGGGGCACAGGAGGTCCCAGTCACTGGCAGCCAATCTACTGAAATGGTGAGCTCCAGGTTCAGTGAGACCCATGTCAAAACCTAAGGAAGACAGCAGCAGAGAAGGATGCTTGGAGTCAACCTCTGGCTCCACACACACACACATGGGTGAATGCATACACATGGGCACATATGTATACATCACACACACAGAATAATAATGGTAATAGTAACAGTGGAGAACGGAGCCTTTCATCTGCTGCACTAGATTTACACTCCGTTTTCCTCGGTCAAAGCCTTGCTTAAATTCTCCCCCTCAGTCTCTGCTCATCAAGCACCAAAACCAGAACTAGAAACTCACTGGTTTGGGGCTGGGGATTAGCTCAGAGGACAAACGCTTCTTCCACCATCACAGAAAAAGGAAGAAGGAAGGGGGAGCAAGAGGAGGCAGTGGGCAGCAGCTGGTTACTCTTGTCTCGTCCCCACCCCACCTGAGTCAAGGGTTCCCCCGCCCGGTTGCTCCTCTCCTTTTGAGCCCAGCTCTACAGCTATGGATTCTAGTTTGCTGTCATCACTGAGATGCAGAAAATTAATGATGTGCCTGTGAGTCAGCCCGCCACTTGATACCCCCACTGCAGTGAGATCATAGAACCCTTGTCTATGAAAGACGGACACCTATTTAGAATGTATAAGAAGTTACACTTGTCTAGGAAACTGGCCATAGTAGGTTCTTCTCTAGGCTCTATGATCTCTCCAGTCATGTGTACTTGGATATGTTTATAGCGCCATGGACGGATACCTTCCTGTTAGCAGGCCTTAAGTCCAATTAGACAAATTTGATGATCCCCAGTATAAAACTGCCACTACTGCACCAACAGAGATAAGTTGCTAGGAAAGTCACTGTTTTGGTTTATAGGTTTTACAGTTGAGCAGAACCACTAATTGGTTTTCTTCCTTGCACAGTACCTTCTGATACTATGAAGGCTAGTCTTCAAGTCAGTTCTAGCTCAATTCCTCCAAGTCCTGAGTCCAAAGTATGCTCTGTCTTCAGAAATAGGGTCTTACCTTTAAGTTCTGGGAGGCAGTCAAGGGCTGTAGCAATAGCCTATACTATTTTGGGAGTCTCTTGGACTACTGTGACCAACAATTTAAAGGGAGATTTCTCTTGCCTGGCACCATGATTTTTTTTTAATACACATACATTCATACATGTATTTTTCAGTAGGCTTATGAAAGAACACATTACCCCTTTATTTTTCCTACCACCTACATATTATTTACTCTTTCTCCCTGTACACAGGCCTCCTTCCTCCCTCCCCAGTTAAAGCACCCCGTCCTCCCATTTCACCACCTCCTTTGTAACGCCTGCATCCTACCACCATCCTCTCAAGCTCCTTCGCCCCTGCTCTACTCATGGTGCAGCTCTCATCACTCATCAAAGAAACTTCTTTTTGCAACAGATGGAGACTATTACAAAGTTCTACAACTAGTCAAATACAGAGAATAAATGTCTGTGAGGTGCCCAGTGCTAAGTGACACATCTACAATACCACATCTACACCTAGGCTCAGGAAACAGCAGAACAGAGGCCCGAAAGAATATAAGAGACAGGGAGACAAGATACCTGCTGCCACTTAATTCATTCTAGACATGGTAGGGAAGCTGCTCCAATGAAATTTCCACAATATGGCCGTCTAATGAGTTCTATATAATTACAAAAACTAGTTTGACATGGCAAGAAGGATGGGGGAATGTCACAGGGTCCCACCTCAAGGTGAAAAGCTACAGGCAACCAATGAATGCTGAGGGAGGGAGAATCTGTTTTCTCCAGGCACTAGCTCCCAGAGAGGTTATCTAACTCCAAGTTGGCAGCCCTAAACACAGGTACACAGGAGTACTACCAAATGGACTCAATGTATAATATATATGTATAGATGTAAATGTATGCATACAGATATAACAATAATAATCAAAGGAACAGGAAATTTGAGTAAGAGAATACACAGGAGTTTAAGGGTGACTTTTAAGAGTGAAAATAATGCAAATGCTCATGTATGAAATTCTCAAAAATATTAAATTTTAAAAATCACAACAGTATTAAAATATCCCATTAACAGAACATTAATTGTGTGCACAGTATGACTCCTAATTCAGTGGTGTTAAATATCTTATCCTGAAACATACAATGGAAAGAGATGCATTTCTTAGACTTCATGGTCACAAGAAATAAGTCAACCTATTACATAACTGTTCAAATACATGAAAAAGAGAAATAGACTGCAAGATCCTTATCACTGAAAACTCATACAAAGTTGACATTTAAAAACTCACAAGACAAATTCAGACATCTTTTTTTTTATTTGAACAGTTATTTACTATGTTGGGCTGGGGGTTGCAGCTCAGTGAAAAAACACTTTCCCCAACATGGCAAAAAAAGATGAGGAGGAAGAGCAGGAGGAGAGGGGAGCAGAGAAGAGGAGAGAGAGAAGACAAGACAACGAAAAGAGAAGGAAGGGAGGGGAAGAAGAGCCCAGATCTGTAATCACAGTACTCAGGAGGCTGAGGCAGGAGGATCTGGAGTTCAAGACCAACTAGACCTATGCAGTGAGACCCCCCATCTCAGAAAGAAAAACATCCATTTATAAAATACATAAGTAAAGTAAGATCCCACTCCTTCACCAATAGTTCATACCTCTTCTGAGGATCTTTTTGAAGTAACCCATCGAGCAGATTAATAAAATCTGAGGATGCTTTAGGAAGTGAAGAATCTATAAACAAATGAATTTTCAAAATGAAGGGATAGTAAAATGAATATGCAAATACCAACTTTAATATCCCACAGCAGCATCTAAAGCAACAGCATTTGAAGCATTCAGCCCATTTTTAAAAGAATACAATTACAGTCTTCCTGTCAGGAAACAGGATGCACTGTGCAGAACAGAGATGTACACCATTCTCCATGATTGCATATATATGCAGACACATATATGCACTAACACCAACGCACCTGCACACATACATACACAAAGGAATCAAAAAAACCATGTCCGAACTCACCTCTGAACATTCTTATTATTGGAACAACCCTCTGATTACCACCAGCCTGAGCCCCTCACATGCCCTCATCAGCAGTTAGCTGGATCTTACTCTCTGAGGCAGTCCTAATTTGTTCAACTTTGCTTTATGATTCTGATACTGGCAAGCCCTCCTCTGTTTGAAACATTTTTCAAATATCTTATTTATTTATTTTCTGTGTATGAATGTATAAGTGCAATGCCCAATGAGGTCAAAAGAGGGTGTCAGACCCCTGCAACTGGAGTTATAAACAGTTGTGAACCACCATGTGGGTGCTAGGAACTGAACCCAGGTCCTCTGCAAGAGCAGTCAGTGCTCTTAATTGCTGAGCCATCTCTCCAGCCACTCTTTGGAATATTTTTAACAGAGAACTAATAAACACTGGAACATTACAAAGCTGCCCGCATTGCACTAATCTCATGATGCTTTGTCTTTCTAAATCAGATGGATACGTACTATGGCCAGTTTTAGCCTGTGGTTAAAATGGCCAGGAGCATAATGACCTAAGAAACAACTGCAGACCTGTGCAATCAGGTCATCAGTACACACAATATGACCAGCCACTGTGCACACAGTCTAACGAAGAGCTCAGCGATACTGAAGCCTGAACCACAGTGCCATCCTGACCCGACTCCTAAAACCTTCATTTTTCCAGTATTCATTTTTTACTGAATTTCCGTGCATTTCATACATCTTAATCATATTTGCACCCCCTCCATAGCCCGTCCAGCAGATTTCACACAGTCTGTCAAGTATACATTAAGGCCTATCAAGTCAAGTTTGTGTACCCAGATGCCCACTGGAGCCTGGTCAGTCTATCTAGCTTCACTAGTATCTAGATCAACTCTTCCTCACCCAGCAGAGATCAGCTGCCAATAGTTATAACATCTTCATTTTCAGATTTCTCTTCCCTGCATAAAAATCTTTAAATGACAGCATATATTACTGTATTTAAAGCAAAAAAAAAAATCGCTTTTGTTTTAAGAAATAGACTTTTTCAAACTATCAAGGATTTTTCCTACTTAGGATAATTTTTAGAAATTTGAAAATATTCTGCAATTCTATTTTCTCAACTCATCACTTCTGACAATTTTATATCATTTAAAGACAACAGCAGAGAGCTGGGGATATAGCTCAGATGTGGAGCTCTTTCCTAATGTGGGTAAGATCCTGAGTTCAATCACTGGTGCCACAAAATGTAAAGAGTACATCAGACAACTGTTTACATGCTCCTTTGATATTTAATCGCTTTAATAATGTATAGCAGTGCTATGCTATAAACATGGTTTCCTTTGTCTTTTTCTTTCTTTTTCTTAAACTTATTGTTAGCGGTACATTATTAAAGTGTGTATGATTAAAGTTCTGATATTTTTAACATATGACAACTACATCTAATTTTAAAGATTTTATTGATTTCCTGGGTACATTCAGATTCATGAAGGGCTGAGAAATGCTTGAGATTTCTTCCTAGACTTGCCGGAAATAACCACATAGGATACGAATTAAAGAAATAATGCACACATTAAATAGTACACACACATACAAAAGAAAGAGAAAGCTTTGCACTCTTGAAATCTTTATGTCAGACCTCTCGTAAAAAAGGAGCATAAAATAATTCGTGTTCTTTAATTGAGAGAAACTGTTCATAGCATTTGGCTTTCGGTTTCTGTAGAAAAAGTGGCAAAAAAAAACTGTCAGTTGGGGAGCAACTGTCAAACATAACTGTGGAAGACTGAAGAGATGGCTCAATGGTTGAGAGTAGTTGCGGCTCTTACAGAGGACCCAAGCTGCCCATATCAGGCAGCTCACAAGCACCTGTAGATCTAGCTCCAGGGGATCTTCTGGAGGCCTCTGGCCTCTTCAGGTGACTGAACTCATGTGCGCAGACACACACAAACATATATAACTATAAATAATGAAAAAAAAATTTAATGAAGTGCCAGGCCCAGTGACACACACCTTTAATCTAGCACTCAGGAAAATGTAGCAGGTATATCTCTGTCAGATTAAGGCCAGCCTAGTCTACATACTGAATTCCAGGCCAGCTGGGGCTACAGGGAGACCCTATCTCAAAAGACCAAAAAAATTTTAAAAAGAGGTAGATGACTCCTGAGTTCGAGAACAACACCTGAGTTTGATCTCTGAACATGCACGCATACCTGCCCTGTGCACATGCATACCCAGTACATACACACACATAAATTAGGATCAAAAATATGTATATATACAGTGCATGGAGGTGGAAGAGAATGAAAAGAATTCATTACTAAAAAATAAATAGAAAAAAACAACAAACAAACAAACATATATGTAAAAAAAACTTAGGCGGTTTAGGAATCGTTAAAACAGCTTTGGGTAAAGGTGCACTTTTAGTGAGGTAAGATGTGCATCAGCTGCGCTTGCCAGAGGAAACCTACCCTTAGGGATGGGCGGCAATGGATCTTCATACAAAATCTTCGCAACTAATTCTGAAACCATTTCTGAGAAGAATGGAGGTTTCCCTGAAATCACATTCACTTGCAAAATTAAAGTTTGCTATCATCAACAATTCCAAACTTACTTCAGATGTAGATATCAGGAATTGATCCTATTATGTAAATACAAGATTACAAGATTCATACAATTTATAGGGAAAAAAGCAATTACTAACTCTTAAATGGCTACCAAGCATACTAGACACACTGTATGTATATACATATATATGCATATATATAAACATATATATGTTTATACTTCTCTAATGCAAAATTAACTTTGCAAATCAATAAATAAATTCATACAGGGTCACTACCATGATGAGAAGCTTTGTGGACCACTCAACACATCTGAGTCATAAGATCACAAACCAATGTCACAAAAATTTCTGCTAGGAGTCTTCAATAGTTAGATGTGTTCCGAGATTGCAGATAACTATGAAGAATCATCTACACATCAAAGAGTATTCATAAGCCTAAAACCAAGCAATTTCGCCCAAATCAGTATACACTTGTAAAACCAGGCATTTGCAAACTACAGACTAAACTCATGGTTTGCTCTTTGAGTCTTGTTCTGATTTTATGCAGAACCACAGTGACTACCTGTGAACAATTCATAAAGCAGACAGCCCAAAGACCAGAGGTCACTGGTGATGGAGAAGTCGGTTCCCTTGATGATCTCTGGTGCTGTATAGATAGGAGAGCCTAGAAACCAAAGACAAGAACAGCTTGGTTAGGCATCTTAGATGGTTTCCAACCCTACCAGGGAGAGAGCCATGGAGATGAAAAGATGGGGGGGAAACTTAAGGCATAACATAGGGGTAAAGTTTCATGCTACTTCATCCTCATAAAGGTTTTCTAACGTTAACATTGCATTTGATGGGGGCTAAAGAGAGCTTAGTTGGTAAAACACTTGTCTTGCAAGCAAGAGGACCTGAGGTCAGATCCCAAGCACCCACACAGAGTGCCAGCTTCAGCTAGGCATGGTAGCATACACCTTTAATCCCAGCACTCGGGAGGCAAAGGAAGGTGGAAAGACCTCTGAGTTTGAGACCAGCCTAGTTAATATTCGGACTGTCGATGCCCAGCCCTAAGTGACACATCTACAATGGAACCTCTACTCCCATAGTGCCTCGACTCAAGCAGCACGGCTTTGAGTCTTTCTCTCCATTCTCTTCCTCCCTTTCAGGCAGCAGAGTGGTTTACAGTTTGCCTGCCCTGGGGCTTTCCTTTTAAACACTAATAAGCCATCCTCACACTTCCATTGTCCCCATTCTTAAATTATTATGAGACTAAGAACCCCAAGAGGGGACCCCAATTTCCCAGGAATCACATGATGGCTATGCTGGGACTCCCAAAGATTTCTTAAAACATTTCCTTTTTGCCTTTTAATTCTTTAATTGACAGAGAAAATAAACCCATTCTTGCACCCCAAGACGGCATCATCTGGAACTCACTGACCACCCAGCCTAGCACATCAGATGAGCTCCAGGTTCAATGAAAAACCCTGTCTCCAAAAATACGTTTGAGAGCTATGGAAGAAGACACTTAACACTGACCTCTGCCTACACACATACACACACACACACACACACACACACACACACATTGCACTTACAGAAAATACATATGAAGATAAACACTTTGAGAACTAAGAAGAGTTCCCTCATCCCAGAGGCAAGCAGAAAAGAACTCAGCAAACTTGTACTTCCACTCTTAAGATTCCCACCCACCTCACAGCAGCACCTCACTGCTCCAACCTGTTGGCTTTGGCTGTAGGCAGATGTAACCCAACCTGAATCCATGGGAAAGACTGGCCAAGCAGCACTCGTGTGCACCACACACCTTTTACACAAAGTTTAGTATTACAAAGACATCTCCTATTTCATTGACAGGAAATTCCCTTATTCATTCATGAGGGAAGCTTACCAGGGCACTTAATGTCCCATAAATCAGAGCTGGCAAGCTGCGAACCCAGGCCCTCCCTCCTGGTCCCTCCTTGTAGGCATTTGTTGCGCTCAAACTAAAATCCTCCCACCTTCCAATGAGACTATTCTTTCTGTGAAGTAAGTAATCATCAGTCATTTGTACACAGAATTCCACTGAAGTAAGTCTTACAGCAAATTATAGTGCCAGAGCCTGCTGCAGAGGATCCAGCCTGTGGCCTAGAGTGTGAATTACAAAGTAGTTAGTTCTCCCAAGGAACACCTGTGCTACAATGCCTCCTTTCATTTGCATGATTACCCATTGAGAACATGGTGTAGAGGGAACTAAGGAAACAGAAACAAACAGTCCCGTGGGATGTCAGGCCCTGTCCATCACTTACTCAGCACTTCACTAGTACTGGCTGAATGTGGTAACAGTCAGTATTCCCCTACTACAAGCACAAGTTCAGCCAGGACATAGATGCTTAAGGAACTCTTTCCCCACAGACACATAAACAAATGTCTACCTATTTCTTATGGTGCTCCAACAAAAGACCAATGTCCAGCACCACCGAAGTTCAGTTAGAGAAAACCACTGGGCTTACTAACAAAGCATGAGTGAGAGTGAGGGGTCTGGGTGACCTCAACACACCACAGCATCAAAATCTCACTCCTGCCTGGATGTGAGCTGCACATCCCGCAGCTGAATAGATGGAGCGCTCCACCCTCAGTCAATCCCCACTGTGTACACTCGAGCACCTCCGGAGACTAGGATGGCCACGTGCAATTAGTGCAGAATTATATATAGCTGGCTGAGAGGTGAGGGAGGGAGGAACTGAAATGAGGTAAAGATCCAATGACTTTCTCCATGCCCTTCCTCCGGAAAGGGAGCCTCAATCATCAACGGCTCCAATCTTAAGAGTCTTTTGCAAGTAGGCACAGCTGCTCTGATGAGGACTGCTATGCTCAGAGAATATCACTCTTCAACACTGAAACATGCCTAAATGTTTTAATAAGTGTGGAATTATAAAATAAAAGCATTAATGAACAAAGAAATATAAAGTCTTCATATTCAGAATCAAATGGGGGAGAAGATGAACACACAGGAAATTGTATTTTTGAGTTAAGATTGATAGTAAATTTATATGCAGAATATTATGAAAGAAAAAAACGACATCCACAAATTCAGCCTGATAAGATCCTGCCAACACAGGACACGGCATGAAACGGAAGCAGGGTGTGCTGTCTGAATAGAAAGAGAAGGGTAGGCGGGCCAAGGTCAGCTCCAAGGATGAGCCCTGGCCTCACACGCTCGGCTTCTAGGTTCCATCCCCAACTGTGCAACAAAAATGAAAACAAGGGACTGCAGAGATGGCTTGGCAGTTAGGAGTACTGGTTGTTCTTACAGAAGATCTGGGTTTGATTCCCAGACCTACATGGCAAATAACAACCATTTGCAACTCTAGTTCCAGGGGTTCTGACGCCTTCTTCTGGCCTCTGTGGACATTGAATGTATGAGCGCAGTTACATACATGCTGGCATACATGCTTCCCCCAACACTCATATAGACATAAAATAAATAATAAATAAATTTAAAACCAAAGAAAAAGAGTTGGGAGGGATATGTTGGGGGAAGACTAGGTGCCAAGAGATGTGCTAAGGACAAGATGCTGGCACTTGAGGTCCTCATGCCTGATACAGCATCAGAGCCGCACAGAAGCTTCAAGTCATGTGTCCAGAATTCTCCTGCCATTACTTTTCCAGTACAGTGTTTGAGTGGCAATCCGGAAGTCAGACACCATTCTGAACATGAGTGCTGGGAGCTGGTCCTCAGGCCACTGGGTCCACATACCTTTGACTCTACTTTTCATGCTTTTCTTCAGCACATTTTCTCCACTGTCACCACCTCCTTCCTCCGCTGCCACCAAAGCAAAGAACTCCTCCAAATTCTCACCTTCCACTTTTGCCAGGCAAAAATTGCTCAACTTCAATGTACCAGGCCCTTCCAAGAGTATCTGTAAGATTGAGAACATCATGTCTTCAGAAGCCAGCTCAGCTTAATTCATACATCTTGTGGTGCCCCTTACAATGACGTGGAAACCCTCTGAACACTGCTTTCTTCCTTTGTTGCAATTCAGAAAGTTCTACAACTTTTTTTTTAAAGAAGCGAATGAACTCTAGAAACGATTCTGGGAAGTATTTGTGTTTTAAATAAAATTGATATGGGGGTGGGGAAGGTAATGAAAAACATATCCATATCTTAATTACATTATCCACTTCTGAAAGTTCATCTTTGGACATCATATAGCCACAGAGGAGCCTCAGGCTTTGGGAAAATAAAAACACAGTTTTTATTCTTGAGTTCTGAATCCACAAATTCAACCAACTATGGATCAAAATTATTTGAGGAAAAAATTACCAGCCAAACATGGTGGCACACACCTTTAATCCCAGCACTCAGGAAGCAAAGGAAGGAGGATTTCTATGAGATTGAGGCCATCCTGACCTACATAGTGAATTCCAGGTCAGCTGTCTCAAAAAAAAGTATCTATACTAAACTACTAAACACATAAAAACAGATCTTTCCTGCCATTACCCCCAAGATAATACATTATAACTATTTACATAGCACATTGTATTTGGTATTAAAAGTAATACAGAGGGTTGGTAAGATGCTTCAATGTGTGAGGGTACTTGCTGCCAAGTGTCAGGAACTGAGTTGGATCCCCAGGACCCACATGGTAAAAGGAGAGAACTGACTCTCACAGGTTATCAACTCCAGCCCTCCAAATGTATGTTGCAGCACACCCACACATACACAAATAAGTGTAAAAACTAATGTAGAGATGATTTAAACTCATACACAGAAGGTTGTGCATAGTTACATGCAAATGCTACACCATTCTATATGTGGACCTTGAGCATCTGGATTTGGGTATTTGAGGGGCCCTGGATCCAATTCTCCATGAATATCTGGGATAAGGGTTTACAGAGCAGCTCATACTGACCAATTCTCAGTGACATCTGAAAGAGGATCTGAAAGCTCGACTGCCTGAGGCATAGTTAAGTCAAGAGAGGAAGAATAACACTGGGTTAAAGCTGGGGTACTTTAGTTAGAGAGCTTGGTTTGAGGCCCAGGTTCATCTCTTACCTGCTGTCCGGCCCTAGAGGGCTTAGTGATCTACTATAGGACTGTTGTTTCACATGTACAGTGGGGAAAGTAAGGTCTAACTCTTCTAGCTGTCACAGAGATTCCCTAAAGTGGTACAGGCAAAGGGCTGTGACTGACTCAAATCTGCCAATGTAACCTGTGATCAGAGATTGGCTGTTGACTATGGAAACCACCCCAGGAAGTGCTGTAATTTCCTGCAAGTTATTCAACATATTCCTGGATAACTGCGATGAAGCTGGTGACTTTTATGTTTTGGAAAGCAATTTGCAGTAGGCCTTTAACATCTAGTTACTAATACAGTAAGGGTGTCTACTAGTCTACTATGACAGACTCTGATCCCATCTTAGCCTTGAACTCATGACAGTTCTCCTGGCTCAGCCTCCAAAATGCTGGGATTACAGGCATTGGTCACTATGCCCAGCTCTGTGCAGTATTTCTTGACATGTGAAAACTCTAGGAAATTCAAATTTCAAAGTCCATAAATAAAGTTAATGAAACAGCCATACCCACACATCTGCACATTGTCTGTAGCTGCTTTTCCCACTACAATGGCAGCTGAATAGCTACAGACTGGGTTTAGGTCTATGAATAATTCAAACAAGAACTTTTATGTATTATACACAGTTTTCATAGTTACCCTTATTAGTTTTAATTATTTTCTTGTACAGACTGCCTATAGAAATAAAGCTACAAATCAAATACCCAGAGTTACTTCACTGCAAAACAGAAAAAGAAAAACTCAGACTAATGATGTGCACATTTCTAAGAGTGTGCACTTATAAAACTGTGGGGCACCACCTGTTTTGAGTACACTACCTACCAGAAAGTACCCTAAAAGGATACCCTACAGATGATACACAATTCTCATAACCATACTGCAAATGTCACAGAGATGGAAAACACAGCAGGGGATGCAGGGTGCCTCATGCAAGATCACAGGTGGCCTTCATGTGTCAGCCTCACAAGAGGAGCACGGTCACAATTCAAGGGAACACATTTGCAAGTAATGTTAAAAAAAGATCTGTAATATCAATAATCATATGTATACAGTTTAGAACGTTATTATCAAACTAAAGTCAGTCATGATCATAAATAATAAGTACTAGGATATAAGAGTTCAGAGTCTTATAAATGGACATATTGGGTTCATCTGAAGGGAGGAATGACTCTATGTCCTAAAAGCTACTTAAATAGGCAGCTGTATATAGGTGCTATGCAGTTTCTTTTACTTAACAAAAAGATATCTTTGAGAAAGCACTCTGAAGTAAGACACAGCAGTCAGGAAGTCAGAACTCAAGGGTTACCTTCCAAGGAGAAAGGTCACAGAAGAGGATGCCCAGCTTGTGGAGATGGTACAGCCCAGTGATCAGATCAACCCTAAATTCTCTCACGACATCTTCAGGAAGGTTGTTGTCCTGAGCAATCACTGCCTCTAAAGAACCACCTGCAAGAAAATGATGCGGATCAAAAAAAAGGAAAGCATCAAAAAACTGACCAAGACAGGGGCAGGAGAGATGCCTCAGCAATTAAGAGCACTGGCTGCTCTTGCAGAGGACCAGGGTTTGGTTCCCAGGGTATCCAGTGCCTTCTTCTGGCTGGCACCGTATGTACATGGTACACATACAGCTGGTAAACACCCATACACATAAAATTAAAATAATAAATATTTTTAAAAATAAAATAACCAAGACAGCACACCCTGGCAGTGTGGCAGCAGAGACACAGAGGACCAGGGGGCAGGCCCTCTACCCGACAGGGTACAAGACGGCTCCATGCCGCCATTTCTTGTGCGCTTACCTGTGCACAGCTCCACCACCATCCAGAGATGATTGCTGGTCTCATACCATTCGTGAAAAGTCACAACGTTCTTGTCTTTAATTTCATGGGTGAGACGGACCTATAAAAACATCATTCAGCCATCACTCTTTAATAAAAACACATTTAAGAAACACCTAACTACAACTAAAAAGCAAAAAAGAAAACCATGGAGTTGTTTATGGTCATTACAAATGATGATTCTCAAAGCAGGCCAAAGGCAAAAAGGCTAATGATGTGTGACCTTAATGAACAATGTATTTGTGTAGACACAAATTGCAAAAGAATAATTTACAGTACACAATCAATGGTGTAGACCAGAAAAGCTGCTGTCATTGGTGGAACTACAGGAGTTCTGTGACTTTGTAATGGCATATGCATAAGAAACCCAATGGAAGCTGAAGACATCATATTTCAAAAATGCATTTCATACACCTTACCCACAAGCATGGCTTAGCCTCACTCACCTAAAGGATGCTTTAGGAACGTAGGGTCTATTTCAAAATCCATTGTGAAACACATGCAGGTGTTTTGTAGACATGATGGAATGAGAAAAGAACCAGATATAGTGGCCAAAACTGGAACTGTAGTTCCAGGAACATAGTCACATGGAGTCCCAGTGGATTTCCTCCTGTACATGACTGTATGGCTCACTGCGAACTGAAGTTCCTGCATCTGCCTAACATCACAGAGCAAGATGGATGTCTCCTAAGCCACCTGCATGCTTCTAAGCCCGCCTACCACAACTGTCAGTCTTCTTTTCAATAGTCAACACCACCTCTTCTTGAGCTGCACAGGACCTCGCCTCTCCTCCAGCCTCACCTCTCTGCCATCTCTTCTCTACTCATCTGCACAGTCTCTTTTCCTCTCGCTGGTCTTTCCCCCAAAACACACAGACATGCTGCAATTATTATTATTCTCTGCCAAAAGGCTCCTGGTGGCTTACCTAACATCCATCTCACCTATGTCCTTTATAAGAGAACCCTGTTTTGCCAAGAGAAGCCTCATGCCTATCCAGAAACTATTTCCATGCTTTCTCTAGATACCAGCAAGATATTAAGGAAGTCACTGAGTGACGAAGGAAATCTTTAAGGGGGTTTCATTCAGACACCAACTAATCCTTCACCAATCCTTTGCCTTCTCCCCACCCACAAAGCTTCCAGGGAAGGTAAAGCTGAAGTGACCACCCAGAGGTTTTGAAAAGGCATTTGGCACAGAACAAAGTGATAGGACAAGAGGGACTGACAATCAGTGGAACCTGCTTCCTGTGCCAGACTCACTTCACATAAGGAAAGTAAGGTGTTGCTGCAACTCACGAGATTTCAAGTTTTCCACCCGTTCTGTGGTCCTTGATACAGCACAAGTCCAGAGTGGCTTTCACCTTCTCTCGTCCCACTATCTCATCTCCAGCTTCAATCCCTGTTCTAATCTTGAAGGCCGTGTCTCCTCTCCACTCAACCTCAACCTTCATTCATCAGCTGACTACGCAGATGGCTTCTCTCTTCCTCCTGCAGCTCCATCATTGACTTACAAGAGGCCACATATTTAACCAATGCTTTGTGTTACTGAAAACAACATTGAGGCTGTTGGGAAAGATCATGAAACATCACCTGGGATGAATTTCCAGAAGTTTATATCTAAAAAGGAGCCACTGAGGGATTAAATGGTCCCTGACATCCCAGGACCGTGTTGTCACAGTTGTCACAGGTGTCAGCTCTAGAGCATAGCCTCTGCCTCCTCTCTGGAACCAGAGCCCCTGAGCTCTGCAGGCTGATGGAAGTGTGGGGCCTGACTCCCTGCACTCCTATCAATATGTAAAGCAAGCCTTCTTATTAACCCTAAACCTAGCCCTAACCCTAACCCTAACCCTAGCCCTAACCCTAGCCCTAAACCTAACCCTAAACCTAACCCTAGCCCTAAACCTAACCCTAATCGCCTCATTCCTAACCCTAACCCTAACCCGAACCCGAACCCTAGCCCTAGTCCTAACCCTAACCCTAACACTATTCGCCTCCTTCGTAACCCTAACCCTAGCCCTAGCCCTAACACTAGCCCTAACACTAACCCTAACCGTAACCCTAACCCTAACCCAAACACTAGCCCTAACCCTAACCCTAACCCTAACCCTAACCCTAACCCTAACCCTAACCCTAAAGGAAGGCTCCTTCCTAAACCTAACCCTAACGCTAACCCTAGATCTAACCCTAACGCTAGCTCTAACCCTAACCCTAGCCCTAACCCTAACCCTAAACCTAACCCTAACCCTAGCCCTAAACCTAGCCGTAACCCTAACCCTAACCCTAACCCTAATCGCCTTCTTCCTAACCCTAGTCATAACCGTAGCCCTACACCTAACTCTAGCCCGAACCCTAACCCTAATCGTCTCCTTACTCACCCTTACCCTAGACCTAACCCTAGCTCTAACCCTTACCATAACCCTAGACCTAACCCTAGCCCTAACCCTAACCCTAGCCCTAGCCCTAACGCTAAACCTAGCCATAACCCTGACCCTGACCCTAACCCTAACCTGAGCCCTAGCCCTAACCCTAGCCCTAGCCCTACCCCTAGCCCGAACCCTAACCCTAACCCTAACCCTAGCTCTAACCCGAATCCTAACCCTAACCCTAACCCTAACCCTAAACCTACACTTAACCCTAGACCTAACCCGAGCCCTAAGCCTAACCGTAACCCTAGCCCTAACCCTAGACCTAGCCCTAACTCTACCCATAACCCTAGCCCTAACCCTAAGCCTAACCCTAGCCCTACCCCTAAACCTAGCCCTAACACTAACCCTAACACTAGCCCTAACCATAAACCTAACCCTAGACCAAACCCTAGTCCTAGCCCTAACCCTAGCCATAGCCCTAAACCTAGCCCTACCCCCAACCCTAACCCTAACCCTAGCCATAACCCTAGCTATAACCCTAACCCTAGCCCTAACCCTAACTCTAGCCCTAGCCCTAGCCCTAGACCTAAACATAACCCTAACCCTAGCCCTATCCCTAACCCTAACCCTAACCCTAGCCCTACCCTACCCCTACCCCTAACCCTAGCCCTAGCCCTAGCCCTAACCCTAGCCCTAGGCCTAAACCTAACCCTAACCCTAACCCAAACCTTAACCCTAGCCCTAACCCTAACCCTAACCGTACCCCTAGCCCTAACCCTAACCTTAGTCCTAACCGTAACCCTAGCCCTAACCCTAACCCTACCCTAGCCCTACCCCTAACCCTAGCCCTAACCCTAACCCTATTCCTAACCCTAACCCTAATTGCCTCCTTCCTAATCATAACCCTAGCCCTAACCCTAGCCCTAACCCTAACCCTAAACCTAACCCTAACCTTAACCTTAACCTTAACCCTAGGCCTAATCCTAGCCCTAGCCCTAACCCTAATTGCCTCCTTCCTAATCATAACCCTAACCCTAACCCTAACCCTAATCCTAACCCTAACCCTAACCCTAACCCTATTCGCCTCCTTCGTAACCCTAACCCTAGCCCTAGCCCTAACACTAGCCCTAACACTAACCCTAACCGTAACCCTAACCCTAACCCAAACACTAGCCCTAACCCTAACCCTAACCCTAACCCTAACCCAATCCCAACCCTAACCCTAACCCTAATCCTAAAGCAAGGCTCCATCCTAACCCTAACCCTAGACCTAATCCTAGACCTAACCCTAACCGTAACCCTAACACTAACCCTAACCCTAGCCCCAGCCCTGACCCTAACCCTAGCCGTAACCCTAACCCTAATCCTAGCCCTAACCCTAACCCTAGTCCCAGCGCTAACCTTAACCCTAGCTGTAGCCCTAACCCTAACCCTATCCCTAACCCTACCCTAACCCTAACCATAACCCTAAATCTAACCCAACCCTACCCCCAAACCTAACCCTAACCCTAGTCATAACCATAGCTCTAACCCTAACCCTAGCCTTAACCCTAACTCTAGCCCTAGCCCTAATCCTAACCATAACCCTAGCCCTAACCGTAACCCTATCCATAACCCTAACCCTAACCCTAACATTAGCCCTAACCCTAGCCCTAACCCTAGCTCTAACCCTAACCCTAGCCCTAACCCTAACCCTAAACCTAATCACCCTAACCCTAACCCTAACCCTACCCTTAACCCTAACCCTAATCCTAACCCTAGCCCTAGGCCTAAAACTAACCCTAACCCTAACCCTAGCCCTACCGCCAACCCATACTCTAACCCTAGACTTAACCCTAGCCCTAACCCTAACCCTAGCTCTAACCCAAACCCTAGCCCTAACCCTAACTCTACCCGCAGCCCTAACCCTAACCCTGAAGCTAACATTAACCCTAGCCCTAAACCTAGCCCTAGCCCTAACCCTAGCCATAACCCTAAACCTAGACCTAACTCTAGCCCTAACCCTAACCCTAATCGCCTCCTTACTCACCCTAACCCTAGCGCTAACCCTAGCCCTAACCCTAACACTAACCCTAACCCTAGCCCTAGCCCTAAGCCTAGACCTAGCCATAACCCTGACCCTGACTCTAAAGCTAACCCGAGCCATAGCCCTAACCCTAACCCTAGCCCTAGCCCTAACCCTAGCCCGAACCATAACCCTAACCCTAGCCCTAACCCGAACCCTAGCCCTAACCCTAACCCTAGACTTACCCCTAGCCCTAAACCTAACCCTAACCCTAACCCTAGCCCTAACCCTAGCCCTAGGCCTAACTCTAGCCATACCCTAGTCCTAACCCTAACCCTAACACTAACCCTAGCCCTACCCCTAAACCTAGCCCTAACACTAAACCTAACACTAGCCCTAAACATAACCCTAACCCTAGACCTAACCCTACTCCTAGTCCTAATCCTAGACCTAGCCCTAAACCTAGCCCTAGCCCTAACCCTAACTCTAACCCTAGCCCTACCGCCAAACCTAACACTAACCCTAGCCATAACCCTAGCTATAACCCTAAACCCAGCCCTAACCCTAACTCTAGCCCTAGCCCTAGACCTAAACCTAAACCTAACCCAAACCCTAGCCCTAACCCTAACTTTAGCCTTACCCTACCCCTACCCCTAACCCTAATCCTAGCCCTAGCCCTAGCCCTAACCCTAGCCCTAACCCTAGCCGTAACCCTAACCCTAACCCTAATCGCCTCCTTCCTAACCCTAACCCTAGATCTAACCCTAACGCTAGCTCTAACCCTAACCCTAGCCCTAACCCTAACCCTAAACCTAACCCTAACCCTAGCCCTAAACCTAGCCGTAACCCTAACCCTAACCCTAACCCTAATCGCATTCTTCCTAACCCTAGCCATAACCATAGCCCTACACCTAACTCTAGCCCTAACCCTAGCCCTAACCCTAACCCTAATCGTCTCCTTACTCACCCTAACCCTAGCCCTAACCCTAGCTCTAACCCTAACCATAACCCTAGAACTAATCCTAGCCGTAACCCTAACCCTAACCCTATCCCTAGCCCTAACCCTAAACCTAGCCATAACCCTGACCCTAACCCTAACCCGAGCCCTAGCCCTAACCCTAGACCTAGCCCTACCCCTAGCTCGAACCCTAACCCTAACCCTAACCCTAGCGCTAACCCGAATCCTAGCCCTAACCCTAACCCTAACCCTAAACCTAGACTGAACCCTAGACCTAACCCGAGCCCTAAACCTAACCCTAATCGCCTCATTCCTAACCCTAACCCTAACCCGAACCCGAACCCTAGCCCTAGTCCTAACCCTAACCCTAACCCTATTCGCCTCCTTCGTAACCCTAACCCTAGCCCTACCTCTAACACTAGCCCTAACACTAACCCTAACCGTAACCCTAACCCTAACCCAAACACTAGCCCTAACCCTAACCCTAACCCTAACCCTAACCCTAACCCTAAAGGAAGGCTCCTTCCTAACCCTAACCCTAACGCTAACCCTAGATCTAACCCTAACGCTAGCTCTAACCCTAACCCTAGCCCTAACCCTAACCCTAAACCTAACCCTAACCCTAGCCCTAAACCTAGCCGTAACCCTAACCCTAACCCTAACCCTAATCGCCTTCTTCCTAACCCTAGTCATAACCGTAGCCCTACACCTAACTCTAGCCCGAACCCTAACCCTAATCGTCTCCTTACTCACCCTAACCCTAGACCTAACCCTAGCTCTAACCCTAACCATAACCCTAGACCTAACCCTAGCCCTAACCCTAACCCTAGCCCTAGCCCTAACCCTAAACCTAGCCATAACCCTGACCCTGACCCTAACCCTAACCTGAGCCCTAGCCCTAACCCTAGCCCTAGCCCTACCCCTAGCCCGAACCCTAACCCTAACCCTAACCCTAGCTCTAACCCGAATCCTAACCCTAACCCTAACCCTAACCCTAAACCTACACTTAACCCTAGACCTAACCCGAGCCCTAAGCCTAACCGTAACCCTAGCCCTAACCCTAGACCTAGCCCTAACTCTACCCATAACCCTAGCCCTAACCCTAAGCCTAACCCTAGCCCTACCCCTAAACCTAGCCCTAACACTAACCCTAACACTAGCCCTAACCATAAACCTAACCCTAGACCAAACCCTAGTCCTAGCCCTAACCCTAGCCATAGCCCTAAACCTAGCCCTACCCCCAACCCTAACCCTAACCCTAGCCATAACCCTAGCTATAACCCTAACCCTAGCCCTAACCCTAACTCTAGCCCTAGCCCTAGCCCTAGACCTAAACATAACCCTACCCCTAGCCCTCTCCCTAACCCTAACCCTAACCCTAGCCCTACCCTCCCCCTACCCCTAACCCTAGCCCTAGCCCTAGCCCTAACCCTAGCCCTAGGCCTAAACCTAACCCTAACCCTAACCCAAACCTTAACCCTAGCCCTAACCCTAACCCTAACCGTACCCCTAGCCCTAACCCTAACCTTAGCCCTAACCGTAACCCTAGCCCTAACCCTAACCCTACCCTAGCCCTACCCCTAACCCTAGCCCTAACCCTAGCCCTAACCCTAACCCTAACCCTAATTGCCTCCTTCCTAATCATAACCCTAGCCCTAACCCTAGCCCTAACCCTAACCCTAAACCTAACCCTAACCCTAGCCTTAACCTTAACCCTAGGCCTAATCCTAGCCCTAGCCCTAACCCTAATTGCCTCCTTCCTAATCATAACCCTAACCCTAACCCTAACCCTAATCCTAACCCTAACCCTAACCCTAACCCTATTCGCCTCCTTCGTAACCCTAACCCTAGCCCTAGCCCTAACACTAGCCCTAACACTAACCCTAACCGTAACCCTAACCCTAACCCAAACACTAGCCCTAACCCTAACCCTAACCCTAACCCTAACCCAATCCCAACCCTAACCCTAACCCTAACCCTAAAGCAAGGCTCCATCCTAACCCTAACCCTAGACCTAATCCTAGACCTAACCCTAACCGTAACCCTAACACTAACCCTAACCCTAGCCCCAGCCCTGACCCTAACCCTAGCCGTAACCCTAACCCTAATCCTAGCCCTAACCCTAACCCTAGTCCCAGCGCTAACCTTAACCCTAGCTGTAGCCCTAACCCTAACCCTATCCCTAACCCTACCCTAACCCTAACCATAACCCTAAATCTAACCCAACCCTACCCCCAAACCTAACCCTAACCCTAGTCATAACCATAGCTCTAACCCTAACCCTAGCCTTAACCCTAACTCTAGCCCTAGCCCTAATCCTAACCATAACCCTAGCCCTAACCGTAACCCTATCCATAACCCTAACCCTAACCCTAACATTAGCCCTAACCCTAGCCCTAACCCTAGCTCTAACCCTAACCCTAGCCCTAACCCTAACCCTAAACCTAATCACCCTAACCCTAACCCTAACCCTACCCTTAACCCTAACCCTAATCCTAACCCTAGCCCTAGGCCTAAAACTAACCCTAACCCTAACCCTAGCCCTACCGCCAACCCATACTCTAACCCTAGACTTAACCCTAGCCCTAACCCTAACCCTAGCTCTAACCCAAACCCTAGCCCTAACCCTAACTCTACCCGCAGCCCTAACCCTAACCCTGAAGCTAACATTAACCCTAGCGCTAAACCTAGCCCTAGCCCTAACCCTAGCCATAACCCTAAACCTAGACCTAACTCTAGCCCTAACCCTAACCCTAATCGCCTCCTTACTCACCCTAACCCTAGCGCTAACCCTAGCCCTAACCCTAACACTAACCCTAACCCTAGCCCTAGCCCTAAGCCTAGACCTAGCCATAACCCTGACCCTGACTCTAAAGCTAACCCGAGCCATAGCCCTAACCCTAACCCTAGCCCTAGCCCTAACCCTAGCCCGAACCATAACCCTAACCCTAGCCCTAACCCGAACCCTAGCCCTAACCCTAACCCTAGACTTAACCCTAGCCCTAAACCTAACCCTAACCCTAACCCTAGCCCTAACCCTAGCCCTAGGCCTAACTCTAGCCATACCCTAGTCCTAACCCTAACCCTAACACTAACCCTAGCCCTACCCCTAAACCTAGCCCTAACACTAAACCTAACACTAGCCCTAAACATAACCCTAACCCTAGACCTAACCCTACTCCTAGCCCTAATCCTAGACCTAGCCCTAAACCTAGCCCTAGCCCTAACCCTAACTCTAACCCTAGCCCTACCGCCAAACCTAACACTAACCCTAGCCATAACCCAAGCTATAACCCTAAACCCAGCCCTAACCTTAACTCTAGCCCTAGCCCTAGACCTAAACCTAAACCTAACCCAAACCCTAGCCCTAACCCTAACCTTAGCCTTACCCTACCCCTACCCCTAACCCTAATCCTAGCCCTAGCCCTAGCCCTAACCCTAGCCCTAACCCTAGCCGTAACCCTAACCCTAACTCTAATCGCCTCCTTCCTAACTCTAACCCTAGATCTAACCCTAACGCTAGCTCTAACCCTAACCCTAGCCCTAACCCTAACCCTAAACCTAACCCTAACCCTAGCCCTAAACCTAGCCGTAACCCTAACCCTAACCCTAACCCTAATCGCATTCTTCCTAACCCTAGCCATAACCGTAGCCCTACACCTAACTCTAGCCCTAACCCTAGCCCTAACCCTAACCCTAATCGTCTCCTTACTCACCCTAACCCTAGCCCTAACCCTAGCTCTACCCCTACCCATCACCCTAGACCTACTCCTAGCCCTAACCCTACCCCTAACCCTAGCCCTAGCCCTAACCCTAAACCTAGCCATAACCCTGACCCTAACCCTAACCCGAGCCCTAGCCCTAGCCCTAGACCTAGCCCTACCCCTAGCTCGAACCCTAACCCTAACCCTAACCCTAGCTCTAACCCGAATCCTAGCCCTAACCCTAACCCTAACCCTAAACCTAGACTGAACCCTAGACCTAACCCGAGCCCTAAGCCTAACCGTAACCCTAGCCCTAACCCTAGACCTAGCCCTAACTCTACCCATAACCCTAGCCCTAACCCTAACCCTAGCCCTACCCCTAAACCTAGCCCTAACACGAACCCTAACACTAGCCCTAACCATAAACCTAACCCTAGACCAAACCCTAGTCCTAGCCCTAACCCTAGCCATAGCCCTAAACCTAGCCCTACCCCCAACCCTAACCCTAACCCTAGCCATAACCCTAGCTATACCCCTACCCCTAGCCCTAACCCTAACTCTAGCCCTAGCCCTAGAACTAAACATAACCCTAACCCTAGCCCTATCCCTAACCCTAACCCTAACCCTAGCCCTACCCTACCCCTACCCCTAACCCTAGCCCTAGCCCTAACCCTAGCCCTAGGCCTAAACCTAACCCTAACCCTAACCCAAACCTTAACCCTAGCCCTAACCCTAACCCTAACCCTAACCGTACCCCTACCCCTAACCCTAACCCTAGCCCTAACCGTAACCCTAGCCCTAACCCCAACCCTAGCCCTAGCCCTACCCCTAACCCTAGCCCTAACCCTAGCCCTAACCCTAACCCTAACCCTAATAGCCTCCTTCCTAACCATAACCCTAGCCCTAACCCTAGCCCTAACCCTAACCCTAAACCTAACCCTAACCCTAGCCTTAACCTTAACCCTAGGCCTAATCCTAGCCCTAGCCCTAACCCTAATTGCCTCCTTCCTAATCATAACCCTAACCCTAACCCTAACCCTAACCCTAACCCTAACCCTAACCCTAACCCTATTCGCCTCCTTCGTAACCCTAACCCTAGCCCTAGCCCTAACACTAGCCCTAACACTAACCCTAACCGTAACCCTAACCCTAACCCAAACACTAGCCCTAACCCTAACCCTAACCCTAACCCAATCCTAACCCTAACCCTAACCCTAACCGTAAAGCAAGGCTCCATCCTAACCCTAACCCAAGACCTAACCCTAGACCTAACCCTAACCGTAACCCTAACACTAACCCTAACCCTAGCCCCAGCCCTGACCCTAACCCTAGCCATAACCCTAACCCTAATCCTAGCCCTAACCCTAACCCTAGTCCCAGCGCTAACCTTAACCCTAGCTGTAGCCCTAACCCTAACCCTATCCCTAACCCTACCCTAACCCTAACCATAACCCTAAACCTAACCCAACCCTACCCCCAACCCTAACCCTAACCCTAGCCATAACCATAGCTCTAACCCTAACCCTAGCCCTAACCCTAACTCTAGCCCTAGCCCTAACCCTAACCATAACCCTAGCCCTAACCGTAACACTAGCCATAACCCTAACCCTAACCCTAACCTTAGCCCTAACCCTAGCCCTAACCCTAGCTCTAACCCTAACCCTAGCCCTAACCCTAACCCTAAACCTAATCACCCTAACCCTAACCCTAACCCTACCCTTAACCCTAACCCGAACCCTAACCCTAACCCTAGGCCTAAAACTAATCGTAACCCTAACCCTAGCCCTAACCCCAAACCATACTCTAACCCTAGCCTTAACCCTAGCCCTAACCCTAACCCTAGCTCTAAAACAAACCCTAGCCCTAACCCTAACCCTAAAGCTACCTCTAACCCTAGCCCTAACCCTAGCCCTAGCCCTAACCCTAGCCATAACCCTAAACCTAGACCTAACTCTAGCCCTAACCCTAACCCTAATCGCCTCCTTACTCACCCTAACCCTAGCGCTAACCCTAGCCCTAACCCTAACACTAACCCTAACCCTAGCCCTAGCCCTAAGCCTAGACCTACCCATAACCCTGACCCTGACTCTAACCCTAACCCGAGCCATAGCCCTAACCCTAACCCTAGCCCTAGCCCTAACCCTAGGCCGAACCGTAACCCTAACCCTAGCCCTAACCCGAACCCTAGCCCTAACCCTAAACCTAGACTTAACCCTAGCCCTAACCCTAGCCCTAACCCTAACCCTAACCCTAGCCCTAACCCTAGCCCTAGGCCTAACTCTAGCCATAACCCTAGCCCTAACCCTAACCCTAACACTAACCCTAGCCCTACCCCTAAACCTAGCCCTAACACTAAACCTAACACTAGCCCTAAACATAACCCTAACCCTAGACCTAACCCTACTCCTAGCCCTAATCCTAGACCTAGCCCTAAACCTAGCCCTAGCCCTAACCCTAACACTAACCCTAGCCCTACCGCCAACCCTAACACTAACCCTAGCCATAACCCTAGCTATAACCCTAACCCCAGCCCTAACCCTAACTCTAGCCCTAGCCCTAGTCCTAAACCTAAACCTAACCCAAGCCCTAGCCCTAACCCTAACCTTAGCCCTACCCCTACCCCTAACCCTAATCCTAGCCCTAGCCCTAGCCCTAACCCTAGCCCTAACCCTAGCCGTAACCCTAACCCTAACCCTAATCGCCTCCTTCCTAACCCTAACCCTAACGCTAACCCTAGATCTAACCCTAACGCTAGCTCTAACCCTAACCCTAGCCCTAACCCTAACCCTAAACCTAACCCTAACCCTAGCCCTAAACCTAGCCGTAACCCTAACCCTAACCCTAACCCTAATCGCCTTCTTCCTAACCCTAGCCATAACCGTAGCCCTACACCTAACTCTAGCCCTGACCCTAGCCCTAACCCTAACCCTAATCGTCTCCTTACTCACCCTAACCCTAGCCCTAACCCTAGCTCTAACCCTAACCATAACCGTAGACCTAACCCTAGCCCTAACCCTAACCCTAGCCCTAGCCCTAACCCTAAACCTAGACATAACCCTGACCCTGACCCTAACCCTAACCCGAGCCCTAGCCCTAACCCTAGCCCTAGCCCTCCACGTAGCCCGAACCCTAACCCTAACGCTAACCCTAGCTCTAACCCGAATCCTAGCCCTAACACTAACCCTAACCCTAAACCTAGACTTAACCCTAGACCTAACCCGAGCCCTAAGCCTAACCGTAACCCTAGCCCTAACCCTAGACCTAGCCCTAACTCTACCCATAACCCTAGCCCTAACCCTAAGCCTAAACCTAGCGCTACCCCTAAACCTAGCCCTAACACTAACCCTAACACTAGCCCTAACCATAAACCTAACCCTAGACCAAACCCTAGTCCTAGCCCTAACCCTAGCCATAGCCCTAAACCTAGCCCTACCCCCAACCCTAACCCTAACCCTAGCCATAACCCTAGCTATAACCCTAACCCTAGCCCTAACCCTAACTCTAGCCCTAGCCCTAGCCCTAGACCTAAACATAACCCTAACCCTAGTCCTATCCCTAACCCTAACCCTACCCCTAGCGCTACCCTACCTCTCACCCTAACCGTAGACCTAGCCCTAGCCCTAACCCTAGCCCTAAGCCTAAACCTAACCCTAATCCTAGCCCTAACCCTAACCCTAACCCTAACCGTACCCCTAGCCCTAACCCTAAGTCTAGCCCTAACCGTAACCCTAGCCCTAACCCTAACCCTAGCCCTAGCCCTACCCCTAACCCTAGCCCTAACACTAGCCCTAACCCTAACCCTTACCCTAACCCTAATTGCCTCCTTCCTTACCATAACCCTAGCCCTTACCCCACCCCTAACCCTAACCCTAATCCTAACCCTAACCCTAGCCTTAACCTTAACCCTAGGCCTAATCCTAGCCCTAGCCCTAACCCTAATTGCCTCCTTCCTAATCATAATCCTAGCCCTAAACCTAGCCCTAACCCTAACCCTAAACCTAACCCTAACCCTAGCCTTACCTTAACCATAGGCCTAATCCTAGCCCTAACCCTAGCCCTAGCCCTAACCCTAACCCTAACCCTAACCCTAACCCTAATCCTAGCCCTAACCCTAGCCTTAGCCATAATCCTAGCCCTAGCCCTAACCCTAGCCCTAACCCTAACCCTAACCCTAACCCTAGCCCTAACCTTAACCCTAGGCCTAATCCTAGCCCTAACCATAGCCCTAGCCCTAACACTAGCCCTAACCCTAACCCTAGGCCTAATCCTAGCCCTAACCCTAGCCCTAGCCCTAATCCTAGCCCTAATCCTTACCCAGTGCATCCAGTACACAGAATCAGAATCACACCTAGAACTCTAGCTCCATGAAGTCCAGGAACTGCAGCTGTAGCTTCCCAGAGACTGCCAGAGTAGGCTCAGAAGAGGTCAAGGAGCCACCCTAAGGGGGTTAGCCCATTCACCCTCTAGCTCACCATATCCTGGTGCTTTCCTCTATTCTCTCATGCTGGGTCCCTCTCTTTTTACACACTCCACTTGTTGCAGTGATGGTGCTCAGTCCTCTTCTACCTCTTCTCAAACTGACTTAGCATCTATAAGCTGTCAGTGCTAAAATTTACATCTCTGTCCCACAGTTGCCTCTAAATTAGACTCAGGCATACAAAGTGTTGTTTACAAATCCACTGTCAAATTAAAATGCGAAATCCACCCTTCTCCTAGGATTTCCATGTCGATAAATGGCCTCACCCTTCACTCAGCCCCAGTCCCAAAACAGTCATTACCTCCCCCGACTCCTTCTATTCCAGTCATAGCCAAAACAATGAACTCCATTTCACAGGTGGGTCCAGATTTTCTATTCACAAAACCTCAAAACCAGCAAGTCTGATCTGTGGAGTTAGAATCAAGCATCCCTAGGTTGGAGAGGAGAGAATCTGGTCGGCCATGAGCAAGTTTCTAGAACCCTCCTGGTGTTGTGAGGAGACCCTGGCTGCACAGGCATGTATAGCTGATGGACTCTGAGCACAGAACTGTGACTGCCTGCTATTCTGTGTGCAGAACACTTCACTCACAATGTTCCTTCATGGCTAAAAAGCATCTTCGCAATAACACAGATAAATATCAAAAATGTGGGAAGTCTATAAAAGCATAGTCTTAAGGAAAGGGAGGGAAAGACAGGAGAGCCACGCCAGAGATTCACTCAGTTGAGGGTTAGGAACAAGCAAAGCTAATCTACGCTGGCAGAAATAGTGGCAGGTGTGAGCGGCCTGCTATTCCTACCACAGACACAAACCAGGAGCTGAATCTTTTAATTTCTGCTTCATTCAGAGAGAAGCAGGGAGCAGGCAATCAAAGTTTGGTTTTGTCTTCCTTTATCACTGCCCGCCCCTGGGGGGGTGGGGTGTCTGTGTGTGTGTCTGTCTGTCTGTGTATCTCTGTGTGTGTCTGTGCGTGTGTGTGTGCGTGTGTGCGTGTGCGTGTGCGTGTGTGTGTGTGTGTGTAGCAGAGGCATCACAAACACCATGGCCACCCAGTCTGACAGTTCTTCTCAGGCTCCACCTTGGATGGCATCTAGATTTAAGGTTAACTCAGAACAGCCTGTAGGCCACGTGTACATGCAGATTCCTTCCTAGAGAACAAAGTGCAAATGTGCTCTTATAATACAGAATATGCACTTGACCAGCAAGATAGCTAACAGGTACAGGTGCTTGCCTCCAAGCCTGATGACCTGAGTTTGAGCCCTGGAACCCATATTGTGAAAGGATCAAATAAACTCCCAAAAACTGTTCTCTGAACTCTACAGGCATGCTGTGCTACATGAGCACACACACACGTACAAAAGTAAATAAATGTAACAAAAATGTTTAAATGCTGATAGTAATATGGACTATTCAGTGCCCCCACCAGGCTCAGGAGGGGGTTGTGAGATGAGATGCCAGAGGAGGCTCTGGCACTTTCTGCAAAGACAGACATCCTCTACATCTTGATTTGGAGAAGAGTTGCATGACTGTACACATCTCTTAAAAGTCATCAAACTGGGCAGGACCCTGGAAATGTAGAGCCACGTGGTGGCGAAGAGTACGTGGCTACAGAGACCAGTGGTGCAGAGCACCTGAAGGCAACAAAGTTCACAACACAAAATTTTATACTATGTTTAACACAATGTAAAAACTAACTTTTTAATTTTTATTTATTTTGGGGAGACTGTGAGAAGGGTGCCAGCTTTCAAAGACTGGTTCTCTCCTTCCATCATGTGGATCCCAGGGACTGAATTCAGGTCATCAGGCCTGGTGAAAAGTTTCTTTACCTGCTGAGCCACCTTACTGGCCCTCATATACTAACTTTTAAAAGTAAATATCTGGGGCTGGAGAGCTGGCTTAGCAGTTAAGAACACTGGCTACTCTTGCAGAGTTCCTGGGTTGGTTTCCCAGCACCTAAATGGCAGCTAACAATTGTCTGTAATTCCAGTTCCAAGGGATCTGACACCCTCTTCTGGCCTCTGCAGGGCATTGCATGCACATGGCACACTTACATATATGCAGGCAAAACACTCATATACATAAAATAAAAATAATAAAATACAAAAAGACAAATAAATAAAGGAAATGTCTAATATAAATTCCCTGATACCAAAACCAAAAGAGCTGGTGAGTAGATATCTAGATGTGTTGATCACTCATTACTCAGAATGAATGGCACTGAACAAAGGGCTCCATTCCAGACTGAAATATGGCGTTTGACACAGTATGCTCAATGGCTTCTGCTTACATGATACTTTTATTTTGATCTATCTATCTACCTACCTACCTACCTATCTATCTATCTATCTATCTATCTATCTATCTATCTATCTAAGTGCTACAGACTGAATCCAGGACTTTGCACACAGTAGATCGATCTATCTATCTATCTATCTATCTATCTATCTATCTATCTATCTATCAAGTGCTACAGACTGAATCCAGGACTTTGCACACAGTATGCAAGCATTCTATCCCATCCCATGGTTTTTTTACAGGTTTTTTTTGGGCGGGAGGGTCTTGTTTTTGTTGTTAGTGGTAGGTTTTTGGAACAGGATCTTCCTGAAGCCTCAGCTGGCCCAGAACTCCCTATATAGACCAGGCAGGCCTCAATCTCACAAAGATCTACCTGACTGTGCCTCCCGAGTGCTGGGATTAAAAGCGTGCACCACCTTACCAACTCAGACCTTAGTTTTTTGACACAGGGTCTCACTATGTAGTCTAAGCTGGCCTTAAATTCTCAATCCTTCTGTCTCTACCTCCAGGGTACCAGATCACATGCATGTATCACAACGCTGAAATTTCCGGACCTTTCTGATCATAGCTCCAACTCCCCTAGGTGGGTAAAGGCACTCATCACTTACCCAGTTGGTTATTTCAGGCCGTTTGCACTTTTCAGTACAAAGAATGGCAACAAAATTGATGGTTCCTTTCCGACGCCCTTTATAGACAACAGTCTTGCTGCCTCTGCCAATCTCCTCATACAAGATGAAATTTTCCATGTTTGGGATGATTTCTTATATGTGCTAAAACAGCATCTCCAGCTAATGAAGAGTAAACAGAAATGAGAGGGATAAATGCATGCTAATCACAACATTAATGAACCTAGCATATTTAACATGTAAATAACCCTGATGATTTCATAAACTCAGAGTCTACCTACTAGAATTGAAGACTAAAATTGTTCTTTTTATAGAATAAACAAAGCTAAACAAAAGACAAACAACCCACAAACCAATATTCAACATCCTCCCAACAAGACTTTAACAGAAAGAGAAAATAGCAGTTATTTTTAACACAAGAAGCAAAGTCAGGGAATGAGTGGGATTTTTCTCCACTGTACCTTAGTATTGCTCTTACTTTAAAAGAACACTGAAATACCAATTACCCAGTCAGAATGACTACTACCATCAAGTAAAGAAATGCTGGTGAGGGTGCATGGGAAGCACCCTTGCAGGCTGCTGGGGAGAGGGTAAGTGGGTGTACCAACCAAAGAGGGGGTGAGTAGGTGTACCAACCAAAGAGGGGGTGAGTGGGTGTACCAACCAAAGAGCAGTGGGAACAAGAGGGTCACAGGAGGTCATATATAGCATATTTTCTCAGACGCAAAATCTAGATTTATTTGCATATATACATATATATGTGATATTGTGTTAGCTAATTTTCTGTTGCTCTGATAAGACACCAGGATAGCTTATAGAAGGAAGTTTATTGATTTACAATTCCAGAGGGGTAAGGGTTCATCATGGTGACAGGGGCATGGCAGCAGAGGCCACCAGAGCAGAAAGCTGAGTACTCATATCTTCAGGCACATGCAAGACGGAAAAAAGAGGAGAACTGGAAATGGAGCAAGGCTATGTGATTCCTCCAGCTAGGCCACACCTCCTAAATTGCCACAATCAGAGCCAACTGGGACCAACTGTTCAAACACTCGGAGACTAGGGGGGACACTCTCATTCAAACCATCACAGATATGAAAGCAGAAGGGGGAAGGATTTGAGGGAAGAGATGACAAAGAAGAGGTAAGAGAAACAGGAGAGGGTAGTGGAGTTCATGAGCACAGCACAATGGTACAGATGCTTGAAATTATCATAATGAAATCCATTATGTTATTTGCTACCTACAAAAATGTTAAGAAAAAAAAAAGAAGAACGAATGAGGCTAAGGAGACACCTCATTAAGACACTTGCTCAAGTTCAAATCCTCAGCACTCCCACAAAAAACCCTGGCATGGTTGCACATGCCTGTGACCTCAGCATTGGAGGACAAAGACCGGAGAGGATCCTGAGAGTTCACTGAGCAGAAAGCCTAACCCAATTGGACAGTTTCCAGTTCAGTGAGAGACCTGTCTCAAGGCAATACGGCATCGAGCAATAGAAGAAGACACCATCCTGCTCTGGCCACCTACATGAATGCAAACAGGTACACTCACCCACACTCGTGCACAACACCCCCCCCAAAACAAGAACCCAAGGACAAAGAGATATGTTGAAACCATATCAGACGGGTTGAAAGATTGGCTCAGCAGTTAAGAGTATGCACTGTTCCTTCAGAACCCACACTGAGCAACTCAGTGCCTCTAACTCCAGCTACAGGGGATAGAAGCCTCTGGCCTCACAGGCACCCACACTTACTCACAAAGCAGATAAATAAATAAATATGCATATATAGAGATATATAATAGAAACACCAAGTCCATGAACACTTCTAGGCAAACACATCAGACCCAAAAAGGATGAACATGGACATACAAGAGGAGGGACAGCTTACACTGGGGCATGGTGACACCCACCATTCTGTCATCTGATCACTATGCCATTTGATCAACAAGTGAAACACTCCTGACACTGTCCTTGTACCTCAGCTTGGCACAGTGCCCTCTGCTTTACTTCACCCACTCAAGGTGCCAAACTGTTCCTCCTGTGAATAGGCCCCTGCCTTCTGGCTGTCCTCCTAATACTGTAACTAGGTTCCTTAACATTTAATTGGGCAGCAGCAGTGACTCTGCACCTGATCAGCTCTCTGCCTCTTCTTTTGATAAGACCTCTGAACTATCTTGTAGCCATTCTGTAACCTACACAGCATTACCTGAGGTAGCACACATGCTCTGAGAATTAACCTTAGTATAAGATTGGAATAGAAGAAATTGTGATCTCAAGGGCCACTCTATCATGTGAAATGAGGATAGCTTGGTGAGTCACCACTAGCAAAGCTGTCAATGGTCCATCTACACTTCCAACACAGTGTGCTCAACAACAGCAATGTCTACCTCACCACAGACACTGAAAGAGGCATTATATGAAGTCGCATGTCAGCAAAAACTGGCTCAGGGACATAGCACACCCCAGGCCTGCTTTCCTAACTGTAGTAGAACTGGAATGAGGCCACACCCACCATTTACATATTGCCTATTATTGTTTTCATTTCAACTTCAAGGACCTGAGCCCAGCCAGCAAAAAACCCTTTGGCCTTCAGGAAGCCTGAAACCACCAGTATCAGACCCTTACAGCAGGTTTGCTGTGGCTAAGAAGGTTGCTCAACAGATAGGGGAACTTGCAGCCAAACCTAACAACCTGAGTTGCCTAACCGTAACCCTAGCCCTAACCCTAGACCTAGCCCTAACTCTACCCATAACCCTAGCCCTAACCCTAACCCTAGCCCTAGCCCTAAACCTAGCCCTAACACTAACCCTAACACTAGCCCTAACCATAAACCTAACCCAAACCTTAACCCTAGCCCTAACCCTAACCCTAACCCTAACCGTACCCCTACCCCTAACCCTAACCCTAGCCCTAACTGTAACCCTAGCCCTAACCCTAACCCTAGCCCTAGCCCTACCCCTAACCCTAGCCCTAACCCTAGCCCTAACCCTAACCCTAACCCTAATAGCCTCCTTCCTAACCATAACCCTAGCCCTAACCCTAGCCCTAACCCTAACCCTAAACCGAACCCTAACCCTAGCCTTAACCTTAACCCTAGGCCTAATCCTAGCCCTAGCCCTAACCCTAATTGCCTCCTTCCTAATCATAACCCTAACCCTAACCCTAACCCTAACCCTAACCCTAACCCTATTCGCCTCCTTCGTAACCCTAACCCTAGCCCTAGCCCTAACACTAGCCCTAACACTAACCCTAACCGTAACCCTAACCCTAACCCAAACACTAGCCCTAACCCTAACCCTAACCCTAACCCAATCCTAACCCTAACCCTAACCCTAACCGTAAAGCAAGGCTCCATCCTAACCCTAACCCAAGACCTAACCCTAGACCTAACCCTAACTGTAACCCTAACACTAACCCTAACCCTAGCCCCAGCCCTGACCCTAACCCTAGCCATAACCCTAACCCTAATCCTAGCCCTAACCCTAACCCTAGTCCCAGCGCTAACCTTAACCCTAGCTGTAGCCCTAACCCTAACCCTATCCCTAACCCTACCCTAACCCTAACCATAACCCTAAACCTAACCCAACCCTACCCCCAACCCTAACCCTAACCCTAGCCATAACCATAGCTCTAACCCTAACCCTAGCCCTAACCCTAACTCTAGCCCTAGCCCTAACCCTAACCATAACCCTAGCCCTAACCGTAACACTAGCCATAACCCTAACCCTAACCCTAACCTTAGCCCTAACCCTAGCCCTAACCCTAGCTCTAACCCTAACCCTAGCCCTAACCCTAACCCTAAACCTAATCACCCTAACCCTAACCCTAACCCTACCCTTAACCCTAACCCTAACCCTAACCCTAGCCCTAGGCCTAAAACTAATCGTAACCCTAACCCTAGCCCTACCCCCAACCCATACTCTAACCCTAGCCTTAACCCTAGCCCTAACCCTAACCCTAGCTCTAAAACAAACCCTAGCCCTAACCCTAACACTACCCGTAGCCCTAACCCTAACCCTAAAGCTAACTCTAACCCTAGCCCTAACCCTAGCCCTAGCCCTAACCCTAGCCATAACCCTAAACCTAGACCTAACTCTAGCCCTAACCCTAACCCTAATCGCCTCCTTACTCACCCTAACCCTAGCGCTAACCCTAGCCCTAACCCTAACACTAACCCTAACCCTAGCCCTAGCCCTAAGCCTAGACCTACCCATAACCCTGACCCTGACTCTAACCCTAACCCGAGCCATAGCCCTAACCCTAACCCCAGCCCTAGCCCTAACCCTAGGCCGAACCGTAACCCTAACCCTAGCCCTAACCCGAACCCTAGCCCTAACCCTAAACCTAGACTTAACCCTAGCCCTAACCCTAACCCTAACCCTAACCCTAACCCTAGCCCTAACCCTAGCCCTAGGCCTAACTCTAGCCATAACCCTAGCCCTAACCCTAACCCTAACACTAACCCTAGCCCTACCCCTAAACCTAGCCCTAACACTAAACCTAACACTAGCCCTAAACATAACCCTAACCCTAGACCTAACCCTACTCCTAGCCCTAATCCTAGACCTAGCCCTAAACCTAGCCCTAGCCCTAACCCTAGCCCCTAACCCTAGCCCTACCGCCAACCCTAACACTAACCCTAGCCATAACCCTAGCTATAACCCTAACCCCAGCCCTAACCCTAACTCTAGCCCTAGCCCTAGTCCTAAACCTAAACCTAACCCAAGCCCTAGCCCTAACCCTAACCTTAGCCCTACCCCTACCCCTAACCCTAATCCTAGCCCTAGCCCTAGCCCTAACCCTAGCCCTAACCCTAGCCGTAACCCTAACCCTAACCCTAATCGCCTCCTTCCTAACCCTAACCCTAACGCTAACCCTAGATCTAACCCTAACGCTAGCTCTAACCCTAACCCTAGCCCTAACCCTAACCCTAAACCTAACCCTAACCCTAGCCCTAAACCTAGCCGTAACCCTAACCCTAACCCTAACGCTCATCGCCTTCTTCCTAACCCTAGCCATAACCGTAGCCCTACACCTAACTCTAGCCCTGACCCTAGCCCTAACCCTAACCCTAATCGTCTCCTTACTCACCCTAACCCTAGCCCTAACCCTAGCTCTAACCCTAACCATAACCCTAGACCTAACCCTAGCCCTAACCCTAACCCTAGCCCTAGCCCTACCCCTAAACCTAGACATAACCCTGACCCTGACCCTAACCCTAACCCGAGCCCTAGCCCTAACCCTAGCCCTAGCCCTACCCCTAGCCCGAACCCTAACCCTAACGCTAACCCTAGCTCTAACCCGAATCCTAGCCCTAACCCTAACCCTAACCCTAAACCTAGACTTAACCCTAGACCTAACCCGAGCCCTAAGCCTAACCGTAACCCTAGCCCTAACCCTAGACCTAGCCCTAACTCTACCCATAACCCTAGCCCTAACCCTAAGCCTAAACCTAGCGCTACCCCTAAACCTAGCCCTAACACCAACCCTAACACTAGCCCTAACCATAAACCTAACCCTAGACCAAAGCCTAGTCCTAGCCCTACCCCTAGCCATAGCCCTAAACCTAGCCCTACCCCCAACCCTAACCCTAACCCTACCCATAACCCTAGCTATAACCCTAACCCTAGCCCTAACCCTAACCCTAGCCCTAGCCCTAGCCCTAGACCTAAACATAACCCTAACCCTAGTCCTATCCCTAACCCTAACCCTAACCCTGGCCCTACCCTACCCCTACCCCTAACCCTAGCCCTAGCCCTAGCCCTAACCCTAGCCCTAGGCCTAAACCTAACCCTAACCCTAGCCCTAACCCTAACCCTAACCCTAACCGTACCCCTAGCCCTAACCCTAACCCTAGCCCTAACCGTAACCCTAGCCCTAACCCTAACCCTAGCCGTAGCCCTACCCCTAACCCCAGCCCTAACACTAGCCCCAACCCTCACCCTTACCCTCACCCTAAATGCCTCCTTCCTTACCCTAACCCTAGCCCTAACCCTAGCCCTAACCCTAACCCTAAACCTAACCCTAACCCTAGCCTTAACCTTAACCCTAGGCCTAATCCTAGCCCTAGCCCTAACCCTAATTGCCTCCTTCCTAATCATAATCCTAGCCCTAAACCTAGCCCTAACCCTAACCCTAAACCTAACCCTAACCCTAGCCTTAACCTTAACCATAGGCCTAATCCTAGCCCTAACCCTAGCCCTAGCCCTAACCCTAACCCTAACCCTAACCCTAACCCTAATCCTAGCCCTAACCCTAGCCTTAGCCATAATCCTAGCCCTAGCCCTAACCCTAGCCCTAACCCTAACCCTAACCCTAACCCTAGCCCTAACCTTAACCCTAGGCCTAATCCTAGCCCTAACCATAGCCCTAGCCCTAACACTAGCCCTAACCCTAACCCTAGGCCTAATCCTAGCCCTAACCCTAGCCCTAGCCCTAATCCTAGCCCTAATCCTTACCCAGTGCATCCAGTACACAGAATCAGAATCACACCTAGAACTCTAGCTCCATGAAGTCCAGGAACTGCAGCTGTAGCTTCCCAGAGACTGCCAGAGTAGGCTCAGAAGAGGTCAAGGAGCCACCCTAAGGGGGTTAGCCCATTCACCCTCTAGCTCACCATATCCTGGTGCTTTCCTCTATTCTCTCATGCTGGGTCCCTCTCTTTTTACACACTCCACTTGTTGCAGTGATGGTGCTCAGTCCTCTTCTACCTCTTCTCAAACTGACTTAGCATCTATAAGCTGTCAGTGCTAAAATTTACATCTCTGTCCCACAGTTGCCTCTAAATTAGACTCAGGCATACAAAGTGTTGTTTACAAATCCACTGTCAAATTAAAATGCGAAATCCACCCTTCTCCTAGGATTTCCATGTCGATAAATGGCCTCACCCTTCACTCAGCCCCAGTCCCAAAACAGTCATTACCTCCCCCGACTCCTTCTATTCCAGTCATAGCCAAAACAATGAACTCCATTTCACAGGTGGGTCCAGATTTTCTATTCACAAAACCTCAAAACCAGCAAGTCTGATCTGTGGAGTTAGAATCAAGCATCCCTAGGTTGGAGAGGAGAGAATCTGGTCGGCCATGAGCAAGTTTCTAGAACCCTCCTGGTGTTGTGAGGAGACCCTGGCTGCACAGGCATGTATAGCTGATGGACTCTGAGCACAGAACTGTGACTGCCTGCTATTCTGTGTGCAGAACACTTCACTCACAATGTTCCTTCATGGCTAAAAAGCATCTTCGCAATAACACAGATAAATATCAAAAATGTGGGAAGTCTATAAAAGCATAGTCTTAAGGAAAGGGAGGGAAAGACAGGAGAGCCACGCCAGAGATTCACTCAGTTGAGGGTTAGGAACAAGCAAAGCTAATCTACGCTGGCAGAAATAGTGGCAGGTGTGAGCGGCCTGCTATTCCTACCACAGACACAAACCAGGAGCTGAATCTTTTAATTTCTGCTTCATTCAGAGAGAAGCAGGGAGCAGGCAATCAAAGTTTGGTTTTGTCTTCCTTTATCACTGCCCGCCCCTGGGGGGGTGGGGTGTCTGTGTGTGTGTCTGTCTGTCTGTGTATCTCTGTGTGTGTCTGTGCGTGTGTGTGTGCGTGTGTGCGTGTGCGTGTGCGTGTGTGTGTGTGTGTAGCAGAGGCATCACAAACACCATGGCCACCCAGTCTGACAGTTCTTCTCAGGCTCCACCTTGGATGGCATCTAGATTTAAGGTTAACTCAGAACAGCCTGTAGGCCACGTGTACATGCAGATTCCTTCCTAGAGAACAAAGTGCAAATGTGCTCTTATAATACAGAATATGCACTTGACCAGCAAGATAGCTAACAGGTACAGGTGCTTGCCTCCAAGCCTGATGACCTGAGTTTGAGCCCTGGAACCCATATTGTGAAAGGATCAAATAAACTCCCAAAAATTGTTCTCTGAACTCTACAGGCATGCTGTGCTACATGAGCACACACACACGTACAAAAGTAAATAAATGTAACAAAAATGTTTAAATGCTGATAGTAATATGGACTATTCAGTGCCCCCACCAGGCTCAGGAGGGGGTTGTGAGATGAGATGCCAGAGGAGGCTCTGGCACTTTCTGCAAAGACAGACATCCTCTACATCTTGATTTGGAGAAGAGTTGCATGACTGTACACATCTCTTAAAAGTCATCAAACTGGGCAGGACCCTGGAAATGTAGAGCCACGTGGTGGCGAAGAGTACGTGGCTACAGAGACCAGTGGTGCAGAGCACCTGAAGGCAACAAAGTTCACAACACAAAATTTTATACTATGTTTAACACAATGTAAAAACTAACTTTTTAATTTTTATTTATTTTGGGGAGACTGTGAGAAGGGTGCCAGCTTTCAAAGACTGGTTCTCTCCTTCCATCATGTGGATCCCAGGGACTGAATTCAGGTCATCAGGCCTGGTGAAAAGTTTCTTTACCTGCTGAGCCACCTTACTGGCCCTCATATACTAACTTTTAAAAGTAAATATCTGGGGCTGGAGAGCTGGCTTAGCAGTTAAGAACACTGGCTACTCTTGCAGAGTTCCTGGGTTGGTTTCCCAGCACCTAAATGGCAGCTAACAATTGTCTGTAATTCCAGTTCCAAGGGATCTGACACCCTCTTCTGGCCTCTGCAGGGCATTGCATGCACATGGCACACTTACATATATGCAGGCAAAACACTCATATACATAAAATAAAAATAATAAAATACAAAAAGACAAATAAATAAAGGAAATGTCTAATATAAATTCCCTGATACCAAAACCAAAAGAGCTGGTGAGTAGATATCTAGATGTGTTGATCACTCATTACTCAGAATGAATGGCACTGAACAAAGGGCTCCATTCCAGACTGAAATATGGCGTTTGACACAGTATGCTCAATGGCTTCTGCTTACATGATACTTTTATTTTGATCTATCTATCTACCTACCTACCTACCTACCTACCTATCTATCTATCTATCTATCTATCTATCTATCTAAGTGCTACAGACTGAATCCAGGACTTTGCACACAGTAGATCGATCTATCTATCTATCTATCTATCTATCTATCTATCTATCTATCAAGTGCTACAGACTGAATCCAGGACTTTGCACACAGTATGCAAGCATTCTATCCCATCCCATGGTTTTTTTACAGGTTTTTTTTGGGCGGGAGGGTCTTGTTTTTGTTGTTAGTGGTAGGTTTTTGGAACAGGATCTTCCTGAAGCCTCAGCTGGCCCAGAACTCCCTATATAGACCAGGCAGGCCTCAATCTCACAAAGATCTACCTGACTGTGCCTCCCGAGTGCTGGGATTAAAAGCGTGCACCACCTTACCAACTCAGACCTTAGTTTTTTGACACAGGGTCTCACTATGTAGTCTAAGCTGGCCTTAAATTCTCAATCCTTCTGTCTCTACCTCCAGGGTACCAGATCACATGCATGTATCACAACGCTGAAATTTCCGGACCTTTCTGATCATAGCTCCAACTCCCCTAGGTGGGTAAAGGCACTCATCACTTACCCAGTTGGTTATTTCAGGCCGTTTGCACTTTTCAGTACAAAGAATGGCAACAAAATTGATGGTTCCTTTCCGACGCCCTTTATAGACAACAGTCTTGCTGCCTCTGCCAATCTCCTCATACAAGATGAAATTTTCCATGTTTGGGATGATTTCTTATATGTGCTAAAACAGCATCTCCAGCTAATGAAGAGTAAACAGAAATGAGAGGGATAAATGCATGCTAATCACAACATTAATGAACCTAGCATATTTAACATGTAAATAACCCTGATGATTTCATAAACTCAGAGTCTACCTACTAGAATTGAAGACTAAAATTGTTCTTTTTATAGAATAAACAAAGCTAAACAAAAGACAAACAACCCACAAACCAATATTCAACATCCTCCCAACAAGACTTTAACAGAAAGAGAAAATAGCAGTTATTTTTAACACAAGAAGCAAAGTCAGGGAATGAGTGGGATTTTTCTCCACTGTACCTTAGTATTGCTCTTACTTTAAAAGAACACTGAAATACCAATTACCCAGTCAGAATGACTACTACCATCAAGTAAAGAAATGCTGGTGAGGGTGCATGGGAAGCACCCTTGCAGGCTGCTGGGGAGAGGGTAAGTGGGTGTACCAACCAAAGAGGGGGTGAGTAGGTGTACCAACCAAAGAGGGGGTGAGTGGGTGTACCAACCAAAGAGCAGTGGGAACAAGAGGGTCACAGGAGGTCATATATAGCATATTTTCTCAGACGCAAAATCTAGATTTATTTGCATATATACATATATATGTGATATTGTATTAGCTAATTTTCTGTTGCTCTGATAAGACACCAGGTTAGCTTATAGAAGGAAGTTTATTGATTTACAATTCCAGAGGGGTAAGGGTTCATCATGGTGACAGGGGCATGGCAGCAGAGGCCACCAGAGCAGAAAGCTGAGTACTCATATCTTCAGGCACATGCAAGACGGAAAAAAGAGGAGAACTGGAAATGGAGCAAGGCTATGTGATTCCTCCAGCTAGGCCACACCTCCTAAATTGCCACAATCAGAGCCAACTGGGACCAACTGTTCAAACACTCGGAGACTAGGGGGGACACTCTCATTCAAACCATCACAGATATGAAAGCAGAAGGGGGAAGGATTTGAGGGAAGAGATGACAAAGAAGAGGTAAGAGAAACAGGAGAGGGTAGTGGAGTTCATGAGCACAGCACAATGGTACAGATGCTTGAAATTATCATAATGAAATCCATTATGTTATTTGCTACCTACAAAAATGTTAAGAAAAAAAAAAGAAGAACGAATGAGGCTAAGGAGACACCTCATTAAGACACTTGCTCAAGTTCAAATCCTCAGCACTCCCACAAAAAACCCTGGCATGGTTGCACATGCCTGTGACCTCAGCATTGGAGGACAAAGACCGGAGAGGATCCTGAGAGTTCACTGAGCAGAAAGCCTAACCCAATTGGACAGTTTCCAGTTCAGTGAGAGACCTGTCTCAAGGCAATACGGCATCGAGCAATAGAAGAAGACACCATCCTGCTCTGGCCACCTACATGAATGCAAACAGGTACACTCACCCACACTCGTGCACAACACCCCCCCCAAAACAAGAACCCAAGGACAAAGAGATATGTTGAAACCATATCAGAGGGGTTGAAAGATTGGCTCAGCAGTTAAGAGTATGCACTGTTCCTTCAGAACCCACACTGAGCAACTCAGTGCCTCTAACTCCAGCTACAGGGGATAGAAGCCTCTGGCCTCACAGGCACCCACACTTACTCACAAAGCAGATAAATAAATAAATATGCATATATAGAGATATATAATAGAAACACCAAGTCCATGAACACTTCTAGGCAAACACATCAGACCCAAAAAGGATGAACATGGACATACAAGAGGAGGGACAGCTTACACTGGGGCATGGTGACACCCACCATTCTGTCATCTGATCACTATGCCATTTGATCAACAAGTGAAACACTCCTGACACTGTCCTTGTACCTCAGCTTGGCACAGTGCCCTCTGCTTTACTTCACCCACTCAAGGTGCCAAACTGTTCCTCCTGTGAATAGGCCCCTGCCTTCTGGCTGTCCTCCTAATACTGTAACTAGGTTCCTTAACATTTAATTGGGCAGCAGCAGTGACTCTGCACCTGATCAGCTCTCTGCCTCTTCTTTTGATAAGACCTCTGAACTATCTTGTAGCCATTCTGTAACCTACACAGCATTACCTGAGGTAGCACACATGCTCTGAGAATTAACCTTAGTATAAGATTGGAATAGAAGAAATTGTGATCTCAAGGGCCACTCTATCATGTGAAATGAGGATAGCTTGGTGAGTCACCACTAGCAAAGCTGTCAATGGTCCATCTACACTTCCAACACAGTGTGCTCAACAACAGCAATGTCTACCTCACCACAGACACTGAAAGAGGCATTATATGAAGTCGCATGTCAGCAAAAACTGGCTCAGGGACATAGCACACCCCAGGCCTGCTTTCCTAACTGTAGTAGAACTAGAATGAGGCCACACCCACCATTTACATATTGCCTATTATTGTTTTCATTTCAACTTCAAGGACCTGAGCCCAGCCAGCAAAAAACCCTTTGGCCTTCAGGAAGCCTGAAACCACCAGTATCAGACCCTTACAGCAGGTTTGCTGTGGCTAAGAAGGTTGCTCAACAGATAGGGGAACTTGCAGCCAAACCTAACAACCTGAGTTGCCTAACCGTAACCCTAGCCCTAAACCCTAGACCTAGCCCTAACTCTACCCATAACCCTAGCCCTAACCCTAACCCTAGCCCTACCCCTAAACCTACCCCTAACAGTAACCCTAACACTAGCCCTAACCATAAACCTAACCCAAACCTTAACCCTAGCCCTAACCCTAACCCTAACCCTAACCGTACCCCTACCCCTAACCCTAACCCTAGCCCTAACTGTAACCCTAGCCCTAACCCTAACCCTAGCCCTAGCCCTACCCCTAACCCTAGCCCTAACCCTAGCCCTAACCCTAACCCTAACCCTAATAGCCTCCTTCCTAACCATAACCCTAGCCCTAACCCTAGCCCTAACCCTAACCCTAAACCTAACCCTAACCCTAGCCTTAACCTTAACCCTAGGCCTAATCCTAGCCCTAGCCCTAACCCTAATTGCCTCCTTCCTAATCATAACCCTAACCCTAACCCTAACCCTAACCCTAACCCTCTTCGCCTCCTTCGTAACCCTAACCCTAGCCCTAGCCCTAACACTAGCCCTAACACTAACCCTAACCGTAACCCTAACCCTAACCCAAACACTAGCCCTAACCCTAACCCTAACCCTAACCCAATCCTAACCCTAACCCTAACCCTAACCGTAAAGCAAGGCTCCATCCTAACCCTAACCCAAGACCTAACCCTAGACCTAACCCTAACCGTAACCCTAACACTAACCCTAACCCTAGCCCCAGCCCTGACCCTAACCCTAGCCATAACCCTAACCCTAATCCTAGCCCTAACCCTAACCCTCGTCCCAGTGCTACCCTTAACCCTAGCTGTAGCCCTCACCCTAACCCTATCCCTAACCCTACCCTAACCCTAACCATAACCCTAATCCTAGCCCTAACCCTAGCCTTAGCCATAATCCTAGCCCTAGCCCTAACCCTAGCCCTAACCCTAACCCTAACCCTAACCCTAGCCCTAACCTTAACCCTAGGCCTAATCCTAGCCCTAACCATAGCCCTAGCCCTAACACTAGCCCTAACCCTAACCCTAGGCCTAATCCTAGCCCTAACCCTAGCCCTAGCCCTAATCCTAGCCCTAATCCTTACCCAGTGCATCCAGTACACAGAATCAGAATCACACCTAGAACTCTAGCTCCATGAAGTCCAGGAACTGCAGCTGTAGCTTCCCAGAGACTGCCAGAGTAGGCTCAGAAGAGGTCAAGGAGCCACCCTAAGGGGGTTAGCCCATTCACCCTCTAGCTCACCATATCCTGGTGCTTTCCTCTATTCTCTCATGCTGGGTCCCTCTCTTTTTACACACTCCACTTGTTGCAGTGATGGTGCTCAGTCCTCTTCTACCTCTTCTCAAACTGACTTAGCATCTATAAGCTGTCAGTGCTAAAATTTACATCTCTGTCCCACAGTTGCCTCTAAATTAGACTCAGGCATACAAAGTGTTGTTTACAAATCCACTGTCAAATTAAAATGCGAAATCCACCCTTCTCCTAGGATTTCCATGTCGATAAATGGCCTCACCCTTCACTCAGCCCCAGTCCCAAAACAGTCATTACCTCCCCCGACTCCTTCTATTCCAGTCATAGCCAAAACAATGAACTCCATTTCACAGGTGGGTCCAGATTTTCTATTCACAAAACCTCAAAACCAGCAAGTCTGATCTGTGGAGTTAGAATCAAGCATCCCTAGGTTGGAGAGGAGAGAATCTGGTCGGCCATGAGCAAGTTTCTAGAACCCTCCTGGTGTTGTGAGGAGACCCTGGCTGCACAGGCATGTATAGCTGATGGACTCTGAGCACAGAACTGTGACTGCCTGCTATTCTGTGTGCAGAACACTTCACTCACAATGTTCCTTCATGGCTAAAAAGCATCTTCGCAATAACACAGATAAATATCAAAAATGTGGGAAGTCTATAAAAGCATAGTCTTAAGGAAAGGGAGGGAAAGACAGGAGAGCCACGCCAGAGATTCACTCAGTTGAGGGTTAGGAACAAGCAAAGCTAATCTACGCTGGCAGAAATAGTGGCAGGTGTGAGCGGCCTGCTATTCCTACCACAGACACAAACCAGGAGCTGAATCTTTTAATTTCTGCTTCATTCAGAGAGAAGCAGGGAGCAGGCAATCAAAGTTTGGTTTTGTCTTCCTTTATCACTGCCCGCCCCTGGGGGGGTGGGGTGTCTGTGTGTGTGTCTGTCTGTCTGTGTATCTCTGTGTGTGTCTGTGCGTGTGTGTGTGCGTGTGTGCGTGTGCGTGTGCGTGTGTGTGTGTGTGTAGCAGAGGCATCACAAACACCATGGCCACCCAGTCTGACAGTTCTTCTCAGGCTCCACCTTGGATGGCATCTAGATTTAAGGTTAACTCAGAACAGCCTGTAGGCCACGTGTACATGCAGATTCCTTCCTAGAGAACAAAGTGCAAATGTGCTCTTATAATACAGAATATGCACTTGACCAGCAAGATAGCTAACAGGTACAGGTGCTTGCCTCCAAGCCTGATGACCTGAGTTTGAGCCCTGGAACCCATATTGTGAAAGGATCAAATAAACTCCCAAAAATTGTTCTCTGAACTCTACAGGCATGCTGTGCTACATGAGCACACACACACGTACAAAAGTAAATAAATGTAACAAAAATGTTTAAATGCTGATAGTAATATGGACTATTCAGTGCCCCCACCAGGCTCAGGAGGGGGTTGTGAGATGAGATGCCAGAGGAGGCTCTGGCACTTTCTGCAAAGACAGACATCCTCTACATCTTGATTTGGAGAAGAGTTGCATGACTGTACACATCTCTTAAAAGTCATCAAACTGGGCAGGACCCTGGAAATGTAGAGCCACGTGGTGGCGAAGAGTACGTGGCTACAGAGACCAGTGGTGCAGAGCACCTGAAGGCAACAAAGTTCACAACACAAAATTTTATACTATGTTTAACACAATGTAAAAACTAACTTTTTAATTTTTATTTATTTTGGGGAGACTGTGAGAAGGGTGCCAGCTTTCAAAGACTGGTTCTCTCCTTCCATCATGTGGATCCCAGGGACTGAATTCAGGTCATCAGGCCTGGTGAAAAGTTTCTTTACCTGCTGAGCCACCTTACTGGCCCTCATATACTAACTTTTAAAAGTAAATATCTGGGGCTGGAGAGCTGGCTTAGCAGTTAAGAACACTGGCTACTCTTGCAGAGTTCCTGGGTTGGTTTCCCAGCACCTAAATGGCAGCTAACAATTGTCTGTAATTCCAGTTCCAAGGGATCTGACACCCTCTTCTGGCCTCTGCAGGGCATTGCATGCACATGGCACACTTACATATATGCAGGCAAAACACTCATATACATAAAATAAAAATAATAAAATACAAAAAGACAAATAAATAAAGGAAATGTCTAATATAAATTCCCTGATACCAAAACCAAAAGAGCTGGTGAGTAGATATCTAGATGTGTTGATCACTCATTACTCAGAATGAATGGCACTGAACAAAGGGCTCCATTCCAGACTGAAATATGGCGTTTGACACAGTATGCTCAATGGCTTCTGCTTACATGATACTTTTATTTTGATCTATCTATCTACCTACCTACCTACCTACCTACCTACCTATCTATCTATCTATCTATCTATCTATCTAAGTGCTACAGACTGAATCCAGGACTTTGCACACAGTAGATCGATCTATCTATCTATCTATCTATCTATCTATCTATCTATCTATCAAGTGCTACAGACTGAATCCAGGACTTTGCACACAGTATGCAAGCATTCTATCCCATCCCATGGTTTTTTTACAGGTTTTTTTTGGGCGGGAGGGTCTTGTTTTTGTTGTTAGTGGTAGGTTTTTGGAACAGGATCTTCCTGAAGCCTCAGCTGGCCCAGAACTCCCTATATAGACCAGGCAGGCCTCAATCTCACAAAGATCTACCTGACTGTGCCTCCCGAGTGCTGGGATTAAAAGCGTGCACCACCTTACCAACTCAGACCTTAGTTTTTTGACACAGGGTCTCACTATGTAGTCTAAGCTGGCCTTAAATTCTCAATCCTTCTGTCTCTACCTCCAGGGTACCAGATCACATGCATGTATCACAACGCTGAAATTTCCGGACCTTTCTGATCATAGCTCCAACTCCCCTAGGTGGGTAAAGGCACTCATCACTTACCCAGTTGGTTATTTCAGGCCGTTTGCACTTTTCAGTACAAAGAATGGCAACAAAATTGATGGTTCCTTTCCGACGCCCTTTATAGACAACAGTCTTGCTGCCTCTGCCAATCTCCTCATACAAGATGAAATTTTCCATGTTTGGGATGATTTCTTATATGTGCTAAAACAGCATCTCCAGCTAATGAAGAGTAAACAGAAATGAGAGGGATAAATGCATGCTAATCACAACATTAATGAACCTAGCATATTTAACATGTAAATAACCCTGATGATTTCATAAACTCAGAGTCTACCTACTAGAATTGAAGACTAAAATTGTTCTTTTTATAGAATAAACAAAGCTAAACAAAAGACAAACAACCCACAAACCAATATTCAACATCCTCCCAACAAGACTTTAACAGAAAGAGAAAATAGCAGTTATTTTTAACACAAGAAGCAAAGTCAGGGAATGAGTGGGATTTTTCTCCACTGTACCTTAGTATTGCTCTTACTTTAAAAGAACACTGAAATACCAATTACCCAGTCAGAATGACTACTACCATCAAGTAAAGAAATGCTGGTGAGGGTGCATGGGAAGCACCCTTGCAGGCTGCTGGGGAGAGGGTAAGTGGGTGTACCAACCAAAGAGGGGGTGAGTAGGTGTACCAACCAAAGAGGGGGTGAGTGGGTGTACCAACCAAAGAGCAGTGGGAACAAGAGGGTCACAGGAGGTCATATATAGCATATTTTCTCAGACGCAAAATCTAGATTTATTTGCATATATACATATATATGTGATATTGTATTAGCTAATTTTCTGTTGCTCTGATAAGACACCAGGATAGCTTATAGAAGGAAGTTTATTGATTTACAATTCCAGAGGGGTAAGGGTTCATCATGGTGACAGGGGCATGGCAGCAGAGGCCACCAGAGCAGAAAGCTGAGTACTCATATCTTCAGGCACATGCAAGACGGAAAAAAGAGGAGAACTGGAAATGGAGCAAGGCTATGTGATTCCTCCAGCTAGGCCACACCTCCTAAATTGCCACAATCAGAGCCAACTGGGACCAACTGTTCAAACACTCGGAGACTAGGGGGGACACTCTCATTCAAACCATCACAGATATGAAAGCAGAAGGGGGAAGGATTTGAGGGAAGAGATGACAAAGAAGAGGTAAGAGAAACAGGAGAGGGTAGTGGAGTTCATGAGCACAGCACAATGGTACAGATGCTTGAAATTATCATAATGAAATCCATTATGTTATTTGCTACCTACAAAAATGTTAAGAAAAAAAAAAGAAGAACGAATGAGGCTAAGGAGACACCTCATTAAGACACTTGCTCAAGTTCAAATCCTCAGCACTCCCACAAAAAACCCTGGCATGGTTGCACATGCCTGTGACCTCAGCATTGGAGGACAAAGACCGGAGAGGATCCTGAGAGTTCACTGAGCAGAAAGCCTAACCCAATTGGACAGTTTCCAGTTCAGTGAGAGACCTGTCTCAAGGCAATACGGCATCGAGCAATAGAAGAAGACACCATCCTGCTCTGGCCACCTACATGAATGCAAACAGGTACACTCACCCACACTCGTGCACAACACCCCCCCCAAAACAAGAACCCAAGGACAAAGAGATATGTTGAAACCATATCAGACGGGTTGAAAGATTGGCTCAGCAGTTAAGAGTATGCACTGTTCCTTCAGAACCCACACTGAGCAACTCAGTGCCTCTAACTCCAGCTACAGGGGATAGAAGCCTCTGGCCTCACAGGCACCCACACTTACTCACAAAGCAGATAAATAAATAAATATGCATATATAGAGATATATAATAGAAACACCAAGTCCATGAACACTTCTAGGCAAACACATCAGACCCAAAAAGGATGAACATGGACATACAAGAGGAGGGACAGCTTACACTGGGGCATGGTGACACCCACCATTCTGTCATCTGATCACTATGCCATTTGATCAACAAGTGAAACACTCCTGACACTGTCCTTGTACCTCAGCTTGGCACAGTGCCCTCTGCTTTACTTCACCCACTCAAGGTGCCAAACTGTTCCTCCTGTGAATAGGCCCCTGCCTTCTGGCTGTCCTCCTAATACTGTAACTAGGTTCCTTAACATTTAATTGGGCAGCAGCAGTGACTCTGCACCTGATCAGCTCTCTGCCTCTTCTTTTGATAAGACCTCTGAACTATCTTGTAGCCATTCTGTAACCTACACAGCATTACCTGAGGTAGCACACATGCTCTGAGAATTAACCTTAGTATAAGATTGGAATAGAAGAAATTGTGATCTCAAGGGCCACTCTATCATGTGAAATGAGGATAGCTTGGTGAGTCACCACTAGCAAAGCTGTCAATGGTCCATCTACACTTCCAACACAGTGTGCTCAACAACAGCAATGTCTACCTCACCACAGACACTGAAAGAGGCATTATATGAAGTCGCATGTCAGCAAAAACTGGCTCAGGGACATAGCACACCCCAGGCCTGCTTTCCTAACTGTAGTAGAACTAGAATGAGGCCACACCCACCATTTACATATTGCCTATTATTGTTTTCATTTCAACTTCAAGGACCTGAGCCCAGCCAGCAAAAAACCCTTTGGCCTTCAGGAAGCCTGAAACCACCAGTATCAGACCCTTACAGCAGGTTTGCTGTGGCTAAGAAGGTTGCTCAACAGATAGGGGAACTTGCAGCCAAACCTAACAACCTGAGTTGCCTAACCGTAACCCTAGCCCTAAACCCTAGACCTAGCCCTAACTCTACCCATAACCCTAGCCCTAACCCTAACCCTAGCCCTACCCCTAAACCTACCCCTAACAGTAACCCTAACACTAGCCCTAACCATAAACCTAACCCAAACCTTAACCCTAGCCCTAACCCTAACCCTAACCCTAACCGTACCCCTACCCCTAACCCTAACCCTAGCCCTAACTGTAACCCTAGCCCTAACCCTAACCCTAGCCCTAGCCCTACCCCTAACCCTAGCCCTAACCCTAGCCCTAACCCTAACCCTAACCCTAATAGCCTCCTTCCTAACCATAACCCTAGCCCTAACCCTAGCCCTAACCCTAACCCTAAACCTAACCCTAACCCTAGCCTTAACCTTAACCCTAGGCCTAATCCTAGCCCTAGCCCTAACCCTAATTGCCTCCTTCCTAATCATAACCCTAACCCTAACCCTAACCCTAACCCTAACCCTATTCGCCTCCTTCGTAACCCTAACCCTAGCCCTAGCCCTAACACTAGCCCTAACACTAACCCTAACCGTAACCCTAACCCTAACCCAAACACTAGCCCTAACCCTAACCCTAACCCTAACCCAATCCTAACCCTAACCCTAACCCTAACCGTAAAGCAAGGCTCCATCCTAACCCTAACCCAAGACCTAACCCTAGACCTAACCCTAACCGTAACCCTAACACTAACCCTAACCCTAGCCCCAGCCCTGACCCTAACCCTAGCCATAACCCTAACCCTAATCCTAGCCCTAACCCTAACCCTAGTCCCAGCGCTAACCTTAACCCTAGCTGTAGCCCTAACCCTAACCCTATCCCTAACCCTACCCTAACCCTAACCATAACCCTAAACCTAACCCAACCCTACCCCCAACCCTAACCCTAACCCTAGCCATAACCATAGCTCTAACCCTAACCCTAGCCCTAACCCTAACTCTAGCCCTAGCCCTAACCCTAACCATAACCCTAGCCCTAACCGTAACACTAGCCATAACCCTAACCCTAACCCTAACCTTAGCCCTAACGCTAGCCCTAACCCTAGCTCTAACCCTAACCCTAGCCCTAACCCTAACCCTAAACCTAATCACCCTAACCCTAACCCTAACCCTACCCTTAACCCTAACCCTAACCCTAACCCTAGCCCTAGGCCTAAAACTAATCGTAACCCTAACCCTAGCCCTACCCCCAACCCATACTCTAACCCTAGCCTTAACCCTAGCCCTAACCCTAACCCTAGCTCTAAAACAAACCCTAGCCCTAACCCTAACTCTACCCGTAGCCCTAACCCTAACCCTAAAGCTAACTCTAACCCTAGCCCTAACCCTAGCCCTAGCCCTAACCCTAGCCATAGCCCTAGGCCTAGACCTAACTCTAGCCCTAACCCTAACCCTAATCGCCTCCTTACTCACCCTAACCCTAGCGCTAACCCTAGCCCCAACCCTAACCCTAAGCCTAACCCTAGCCCTATCCCTAAGCCTAGCCCTACCCATAACCCTGACCCTGACTCTAACCCTAACCCGAGCCATAGCCCTAACCCTAACCCTAGCCCTAGCCCTAACCCTAGGCCGAACCGTAACCCTAACCCTAGCCCTAACCCGAACCCTAGCCCTAACCCTAAACCTAGACTTAACCCTAGCCCTAACCCTAGCCCTAACCCTAACCCTAACCCTAGCCCTAACCCTAGCCCTAGGCCTAACTCTAGCCATAACCCTAGCCCTAACCCTAACCCTAACACTAACCCTAGCCCTACCCCTAAACCTAGCCCTAACACTAAACCTAACACTAGCCCTAAACATAACCCTAACCCTAGCCCTAACCCTACTCCTAGCCCTAATCCTAGACCTAGCCCTAAACCTAGCCCTAGCCCTAACCCTAACACTAACCCTAGCCCTACCGCCAACCCTAACACTAACCCTAGCCATAACCCTAGCTATAACCCTAACCCCAGCCCTAACCCTAACTCTAGTCCTAGCCCTAGTCCTAAACCTAAACCTAACCCAAGCCCTAGCCCTAACCCTAACCTTAGCCCTACCCCTACCCCTAACCCTAATCCTAGCCCTAGCCCTAGCCCTAACCCTAGCCCTCACCCTAGCCGTAACCCTAACCCTACCCCTACTCGCCTCCTTCCTAACCCTAACCCTAACGCTAACCCTAGATCTAACCCTAACGCTAGCTCTAACCCTAACCCTAGCCCTAACCCTAACCCTAAACCTAACCCTAACCCTAGCCCTAAACCTAGCCGTAACCCTAACCCTAACCCTAACCCTAATCGCCTTCTTCCTAACCCTAGCCATAACCGTAGCCCTACACCTAACTCTAGCCCTGACCCTAGCCCTAACCCTAACCCTAATCGTCTCCTTACTCACCCTAACCCTAGCCCTAACCCTAGCTCTAACCCTAACCATAACCCTAGACCTAACCCTAGCCCTAACCCTAACCCTAGCCCTAGCCCTAACCCTAAACCTAGACATAACCCTGACCCTGACCCTAACCCTAACCCGAGCCCTAGCCCTAACCCTAGCCCTAGCCCTACCCCTAGCCCGAACCCTAACCCTAACGCTAACCCTAGCTCTAACCCGAATCCTAGCCCTAACCCTAACCCTAACCCTAAACCTAGACTTAACCCTAGACCTAACCCGAGCCCTAAGCCTAACCGTAACCCTAGCCCTAACCCTAGACCTAGCCCTAACTCTACCCATAACCCTAGCCCTAACCCTAAGCCTAAACCTAGCGCTACCCCTAAACCTAGCCCTAACACTAACCCTAACACTAGCCCTAACCATAAACCTAACCCTAGACCAAACCCTAGTCCTAGCCCTAACCCTAGCCATAGCCCTAAACCTAGCCCTACCCCCAACCCTAACCCTAACCCTAGCCATAACCCTAGCTATAACCCTAACCCTAGCCCTAACCCTAACTCTAGCCCTAGCCCTAGCCCTAGACCTAAACATAACCCTAACCCTAGTCCTATCCCTAACCCTAACCCTAACCCTAGCCCTACCCTACCCCTACCCCTAACCCTACCCCCAGCCCTAGCCCTAACCCTAGCCCTAGGCCTAAACCTAACCCTAACCCTAGCCCTAACCCTAACCCTAACCCTATCCGTACCCCTAGCCCTAACCCTAACCCTAGCCCTAACCGTAACCCTAGCCCTAACCCTAACCCTAGCCCTAGCCCTACCCCTAACCCTAGCCCTAACACTAGCCCTAACCCTAACCCTAACCCTAACCCTAATTGCCTCCTTCCTAACCATAACCCTAGCCCTAACCCTAGCCCTAACCCTAACCCTAAACCTAACCCTAACCCTAGCCTTAACCTTAACCCTAGGCCTAATCCTAGCCCTAGCCCTAACCCTAATTGCCTCCTTCCTAATCATAATCCTAGCCCTAAACCTAGCCCTAACCCTAACCCTAAACCTAACCCTAACCCTAGCCTTAACCTTAACCATAGGCCTAATCCTAGCCCTAACCCTAGCCCTAGACCTAACCCTAACCCTAACCCTAACCCTAACCCTAATCCTAGCCCTAACCCTAGCCTTAGCCATAATCCTAGCCCTAGCCCTAACCCTAGCCCTAACCCTAACCCTAACCCTAACCCTAGCCCTAACCTTAACCCTAGGCCTAATCCTAGCCCTAACCATAGCCCTAGCCCTAACACTAGCCCTAACCCTAACCCTAGGCCTAATCCTAGCCCTAACCCTAGCCCTAGCCCTAATCCTAGCCCTAATCCTTACCCAGTGCATCCAGTACACAGAATCAGAATCACACCTAGAGCTCTAGCTCCATGAAGTCCAGGAACTGCAGCTGTAGCTTCCCAGAGACTGCCAGAGTAGGCTCAGAAGAGGTCAAGGAGCCACCCTAAGGGGGTTAGCCCATTCACCCTCTAGCTCACCATATCCTGGTGCTTTCCTCTATTCTCTCATGCTGGGTCCCTCTCTTTTTACACACTCCACTTGTTGCAGTGATGGTGCTCAGTCCTCTTCTACCTCTTCTCAAACTGACTTAGCATCTATAAGCTGTCAGTGCTAAAATTTACATCTCTGTCCCACAGTTGCCTCTAAATTAGACTCAGGCATACAAAGTGTTGTTTACAAATCCACTGTCAAATTAAAATGCGAAATCCACCCTTCTCCTAGGATTTCCATGTCGATAAATGGCCTCACCCTTCACTCAGCCCCAGTCCCAAAACAGTCATTACCTCCCCCGACTCCTTCTATTCCAGTCATAGCCAAAACAATGAACTCCATTTCACAGGTGGGTCCAGATTTTCTATTCACAAAACCTCAAAACCAGCAAGTCTGATCTGTGGAGTTAGAATCAAGCATCCCTAGGTTGGAGAGGAGAGAATCTGGTCGGCCATGAGCAAGTTTCTAGAACCCTCCTGGTGTTGTGAGGAGACCCTGGCTGCACAGGCATGTATAGCTGATGGACTCTGAGCACAGAACTGTGACTGCCTGCTATTCTGTGTGCAGAACACTTCACTCACAATGTTCCTTCATGGCTAAAAAGCATCTTCGCAATAACACAGATAAATATCAAAAATGTGGGAAGTCTATAAAAGCATAGTCTTAAGGAAAGGGAGGGAAAGACAGGAGAGCCACGCCAGAGATTCACTCAGTTGAGGGTTAGGAACAAGCAAAGCTAATCTACGCTGGCAGAAATAGTGGCAGGTGTGAGCGGCCTGCTATTCCTACCACAGACACAAACCAGGAGCTGAATCTTTTAATTTCTGCTTCATTCAGAGAGAAGCAGGGAGCAGGCAATCAAAGTTTGGTTTTGTCTTCCTTTATCACTGCCCGCCCCTGGGGGGGTGGGGTGTCTGTGTGTGTGTCTGTCTGTCTGTGTATCTCTGTGTGTGTCTGTGCGTGTGTGTGTGCGTGTGTGCGTGTGCGTGTGCGTGTGTGTGTGTGTGTAGCAGAGGCATCACAAACACCATGGCCACCCAGTCTGACAGTTCTTCTCAGGCTCCACCTTGGATGGCATCTAGATTTAAGGTTAACTCAGAACAGCCTGTAGGCCACGTGTACATGCAGATTCCTTCCTAGAGAACAAAGTGCAAATGTGCTCTTATAATACAGAATATGCACTTGACCAGCAAGATAGCTAACAGGTACAGGTGCTTGCCTCCAAGCCTGATGACCTGAGTTTGAGCCCTGGAACCCATATTGTGAAAGGATCAAATAAACTCCCAAAAATTGTTCTCTGAACTCTACAGGCATGCTGTGCTACATGAGCACACACACACGTACAAAAGTAAATAAATGTAACAAAAATGTTTAAATGCTGATAGTAATATGGACTATTCAGTGCCCCCACCAGGCTCAGGAGGGGGTTGTGAGATGAGATGCCAGAGGAGGCTCTGGCACTTTCTGCAAAGACAGACATCCTCTACATCTTGATTTGGAGAAGAGTTGCATGACTGTACACATCTCTTAAAAGTCATCAAACTGGGCAGGACCCTGGAAATGTAGAGCCACGTGGTGGCGAAGAGTACGTGGCTACAGAGACCAGTGGTGCAGAGCACCTGAAGGCAACAAAGTTCACAACACAAAATTTTATACTATGTTTAACACAATGTAAAAACTAACTTTTTAATTTTTATTTATTTTGGGGAGACTGTGAGAAGGGTGCCAGCTTTCAAAGACTGGTTCTCTCCTTCCATCATGTGGATCCCAGGGACTGAATTCAGGTCATCAGGCCTGGTGAAAAGTTTCTTTACCTGCTGAGCCACCTTACTGGCCCTCATATACTAACTTTTAAAAGTAAATATCTGGGGCTGGAGAGCTGGCTTAGCAGTTAAGAACACTGGCTACTCTTGCAGAGTTCCTGGGTTGGTTTCCCAGCACCTAAATGGCAGCTAACAATTGTCTGTAATTCCAGTTCCAAGGGATCTGACACCCTCTTCTGGCCTCTGCAGGGCATTGCATGCACATGGCACACTTACATATATGCAGGCAAAACACTCATATACATAAAATAAAAATAATAAAATACAAAAAGACAAATAAATAAAGGAAATGTCTAATATAAATTCCCTGATACCAAAACCAAAAGAGCTGGTGAGTAGATATCTAGATGTGTTGATCACTCATTACTCAGAATGAATGGCACTGAACAAAGGGCTCCATTCCAGACTGAAATATGGCGTTTGACACAGTATGCTCAATGGCTTCTGCTTACATGATACTTTTATTTTGATCTATCTATCTACCTACCTACCTACCTACCTATCTATCTATCTATCTATCTATCTATCTAAGTGCTACAGACTGAATCCAGGACTTTGCACACAGTAGATCGATCTATCTATCTATCTATCTATCTATCTATCTATCTATCTATCAAGTGCTACAGACTGAATCCAGGACTTTGCACACAGTATGCAAGCATTCTATCCCATCCCATGGTTTTTTTACAGGTTTTTTTTGGGCGGGAGGGTCTTGTTTTTGTTGTTAGTGGTAGGTTTTTGGAACAGGATCTTCCTGAAGCCTCAGCTGGCCCAGAACTCCCTATATAGACCAGGCAGGCCTCAATCTCACAAAGATCTACCTGACTGTGCCTCCCGAGTGCTGGGATTAAAAGCGTGCACCACCTTACCAACTCAGACCTTAGTTTTTTGACACAGGGTCTCACTATGTAGTCTAAGCTGGCCTTAAATTCTCAATCCTTCTGTCTCTACCTCCAGGGTACCAGATCACATGCATGTATCACAACGCTGAAATTTCCGGACCTTTCTGATCATAGCTCCAACTCCCCTAGGTGGGTAAAGGCACTCATCACTTACCCAGTTGGTTATTTCAGGCCGTTTGCACTTTTCAGTACAAAGAATGGCAACAAAATTGATGGTTCCTTTCCGACGCCCTTTATAGACAACAGTCTTGCTGCCTCTGCCAATCTCCTCATACAAGATGAAATTTTCCATGTTTGGGATGATTTCTTATATGTGCTAAAACAGCATCTCCAGCTAATGAAGAGTAAACAGAAATGA